>OY804602.1:44008077-44237573 GCA_963680895.1 Fragum sueziense | reverse complement strand
AAATGTTCTAGAACCAAACTAAGTTCTTGAACTGTTTTCACAGTGGCAGTTGTATCACTGTACCTTATGAAATGGATAAGGAACTGATATGACTCCAAACTTGTTGAATGTGATGTAAAACTGGATATCAATTAAATCTCGACCAAATAGACATTTCCAACTCCTCAGAAATGAAGGTTCTGTAGATTTAGGCGAAAATATGTCACTCAATTAAATGTAAGAGATCTTTTGACTGTGAGAAAACATTGCAGGAAAATGATTAATACCACTTTGTGTTATTATCATCTTTTCTCTCAATGTTTTCGCAAGAAGGCGTCCTGCTCCTCAGGGGGCGTTAAAAGTCGTGAATGTATTGGCAAGGGGTTAAAATGACAATTATCTGACATTTTTGACATGGTTTGTGTAAACAAACTTTAGCACCTCCCTGACTTATCAGATTTAACCCTTTCCCAAACGACGAAATTTTAGGGCGGTCCTATTTAAATGCTTCTGTCAAAGACATATTTTAAGTTTAAAAAGAAGGGATTTGTGTTCAATATATCACAGAAAATATTGAGACAAAAGGAGAAACTGCTGGTTATCAGCAGTTTCTTCTTTTGTCTCAATGTTTTCCTAAGCAATATCTATTAGGGACGTCAATACCAGGTCTTGTTTGGGAAACTGTTAAGTATTTTATTGTAATCGACTTATTTCTCATGTCAATAATGCTCCTTGAACTAAGGCTTTGACACTTAATGCATGCTACAGCTGAGAAAGGGTTAGTTTCCTAATTTCAATTCTAAATCTGCTACCTCTCATTCAAACCCTATGTTGTGGGTACTCATTAGAATCGTCTCTTTGAGACGATTCTAATGAGTACCAACAAAATAGGATTTGGTAGATAAACAACAAAATTATTTGGTTTTAAGAATTTGCTCACAGCCATTTTCTTTCAGCTCTGCTTGGAGATGTCAAAGTAAATTTAACATGAACTGTGAAATTTTTCGGTTAAAAACAAGTAATAATGTACCTCTGTAAAGGAGAATAACATTGGATCTAAAGTTGACATAAGTAATTTTTTGTCACCGATAAATTTTTTTTGTCACTGATTCAAAAGTCAATAGGTAATCCATATGGCAGGTTTGACACTACCTTTTTCTGACAGGCCCGACAAACAAATTTGTTTTGTCGTTAAAAAATGTTTAATAATTACCGTATAGCACTTTATTTCTGCGGGGACTTTATTTCTGCTATTTCTGCGGTCGTGGACGGCACCGCAGAAATAAAATCCGCAGAATATTAATCCTGAATGTAGAGGTTGTTGTCATTCTGTAATTTTAGTCAGTACATGGACAAGCTAAACTGTTACCACCCGATGGAAAGAACAATATAACAATAGAGTGCTTTCCTATTCAAAAATGGTGTAACTACGGCTTTAACTTAGGTGTAGATAAGACATTTTAGTTCATCAATAAACAATGATTTAACGAGTTTGACTGATTGGTAACAGTTTGACATGTCTTTCTTTTCACACCTATCTGTATACAGCGTTGTTTCCCTTAACGCTTTTATAGATACTGGTAAATGAGTGGGATTATCCCTTTACCCTAACGGAGTAATTAGAATATTTGGTAGGCATCGTCTTTGAAACTATGTCTGATACTGACTAAAACTGAGTTGATAGCGCAGAAATAAAATCTTTGATTTTGCAAAATAAGAGACCGCAGAAATATGTTCCGCAGAAATTTAACCCGCCTGATTTCTGGAAAAACCGCAGAATTTGGACCCCGCAGAAATAAAGTGCTATACGGTATTGTGCAGTAAAAATGGATCATATGGCATTGTAAACCTGTTGCATGTTGCGTCATATTGAAACACAGTATGTAATTGTATAGGTAGAATAAGATTAAAGACAATTCAAGAAAGTACAAATATATTGGTCTTGAAAAAAACGAACGCAACAACATTGTTTGGTCAATGTCCTTTTGCTTGCCAACATCTTTGAATCCTTACTAAAATTTTAATTTTTGGTGTGAAGTCGTAAGCATTGGCATTGTATCCAATCTATATGGTGACCGTACGAGTTAGAAAATATCACCTCTTTCCATCGCCTAATATTTGCGATGTTGCATGAAAAATTCCGATGTCTGATAAATTAGGGGTGGACTACCTTAAAGACAGTTTAAACCTGTATTTTGTCCTATTTTCGTAAGTCTAGATTTCATTTTGTCTAGGTAATGATGGTTTAACCCTTCCCCAATCAAGACAGGATTTTGATGTCCCTTTGAAAAAAAAAAAAAAAAAAAAAAAAAAAAAAAAAAGAAAAAACAGGAAAACATTGAGACAAAAGGAGAAAATGCTGATAATCAGCATTTTCTCCTTTTGCCTCAATATTTTCTCTGTTACATTGTCAGTGTTTCAGCCAGGACGCGCCATTGCGGGATTCCCGCAGAAAAATAATAATTCCCGCGTGTTTCTCGTAGTGGCACGCCAGGATTGGCGCAAAAAATCTTTTCTGACCCCCAAAATTCGATTTTGGCGTAGATGAAGCCGCCAGGGTATGAAAGATATTGGGACGGATACTCAATGTGCAAAACATAATTAGACGATAATTATATTGACTGGTTATAGTGCGGTAGTAAAAATCGATATTCTTTCCGCGATTTTAATGCTTTTCACTAAACCAGTCTACGTCTGGTTCTCCGATTATCTGCGTCTGTGGTAAATTAGTCAAATGAAGCCGGAAACCTGCTTTTTACAACGTGTTTTTGAAAAATAAATCGTCTTGTTTAATTTGCAAAACAGATTTTTTACTCTTCCTAATCAGGACACTAAGATCAGAATTTTAGCGATCATTCAACTTCTAGCCCAAGCAAAGTAGCGAAGACGACCACCATCGGAGATCATCATCATCAAGATGTCTAAGAAGAATTTAGTAGACTAAGTCGCTGAATATTTGGTCGATCAAAGAGAATTTATACGCTTACTCATCCCAAAAAGCGTAGAAATGTGAATAACCATGACTGAGTTTTGACAGGGGAACAGCTATGCTATAGGAGATCTAGATCTATGTATTGTGAAACATATAAGAACTGACCCCCCCCCCCCCCCCCCCCCCCCCCCCTGTTAAGTGGTCTGGCCCATATTTATGAAGAGAGGGGGCCAATTGGCCCCCTTTGGATAAATCCTGGCTGAAACACTGCATTGTACACAAATCCTGTCTCTCTAAACATAGATTTGTAGTCTGCAACATCTTTAAAATTTGAGCGGTCATAAAATTTTGTTGTTTTGGAAAGGGTTAAATTGCTCTGCACCAAGATGACGGTAATATTTGGGAGCTGTAAAAGTAAATTGTTACATCAAGACAGTTTGTCTGTCAATAATGATACAGAAATATAACTGCAATTTGGTTTGACCTATTTTTTGACATCAAAATTTTAGACTATGTGGTTCAATTTATAAACCATATAAGCCAACAGGGTCAGAGAAAAAAAGACAACAATGATGAAAAAGAAGGAATTATTGGTGTTGTGATCATTTATATTTGCTACATGTTCAAATTTGGATCAGAGCTGAGCTGTTGAAAGAGGCGTTAATCCTAATCATCATTCAAAGTTGGTTTAGGAATGCTTACTGTAGTGCTTCAGCTATTAGATTGTATACTCCCAATTATGGATCACATTTTGTGCCTCAGACATGGCGAATGTCCATTACAATATTTTGTGTCCCACCAATAATTGTTGAATACAGTAATTATAAACTAAAGTGGGATGAGAATCTGGTGGCAATGAAAGATTAGTGTGGTAGTACTGGTGACAGAAAATAATAATGGGAATCCATGGTTATATAGGTAATCCAGTCACCCAGTCACCTCAATATGATTGATTAAAAGGGTGTAAAATCTCATTCAAACTAAACTGAAAACTTTAACAATTACCACAATAAACCCAGTTTCAAATGCCGCAAACTACACAAGGGAACTGAGGCATAACGATCGCCAGAAATCTATCAAGAGCTGATACATTAAATCCCCCGTTTATGGGCTTTTAAAAAAAGAAAGTGCAGTTTATCCCACATTGGTAAAAAATTGTCGTCTATAATGGTCAACAATTTAAAGACACTTAATAAACGCTTAACCACAATGTCTTAATATAACTATGAGAATAGAAGGCTTCAAAAGCAATGGATTGTTAATATAATTAGAAGACAGATCTATTGAAGAATTTGATATTAAACAAGGAATCTGCTGATTATAACATAATTCTGTCACTTGTGGATTTAAATTCATTTGAAGACTATGTTCCTTGTTTTGCTACATGCAGCAAGTCATTGCAGCTTTTGATGTCAGAGAAGTAATCTTTTAATCCAATACAAGCAATTTCTTCATTTCCCACAATGTTTTCTACCTAGAATGACCAAGAAAGGTACAATTCCATTCGCTTGTAATTGTTGTCTGCAACATCTTTGAATTTGGACCACTCATGGATTTTGTCTTGTTGTCTGGTAATTGGTTAAAGACCTTCAGAATCCATGTTAAATTTTTGCAAGATCAACAGGAAAAGGCCATACATAGTAGCACACCTGAATGTCTTCTGATCAAATGTTCCGCATAATTACAGGAATTTTAAAATCTTTTGATCTTAACTGTGGGAAAAATGCAGTTTAAGGTCAAATGAAAGAAAACAATTTATCTCTAAATTGCCGGAAATTTGTATATTTATACCAAGTTATCCATATATAGATTTTCGACTTTTCGGTATGGGAGGTTTCATATCTTTATAGATAATCTTTTAAGTTTTTATTCCCTAGAAGATCACAAGTTTTAATCTAAGCTTATAAAACAATGGCTCAAAATTGTCCTTTTGCAATGAATTAGTCATTATTATCTTTTTGTGCCAATTTGAAAACATGATTCCTCAACTCTCCTCGATTCTGCTTCCTGGAAATTGGGCTACCGGTATGTAAAAAGTTCAGACAGAATGTGGATGGAAGGAATGGCATGGAATTTTGTGCTGAAAATAGAAACGGTTCACTGTTATGTTTTGATGAGCGGATATAGTGCCGTTATAATATCTCGTAACTAGCGCTTGAATCCTGTTGAGACTTAATAACAACACCTACAAATTACTAGTGTTTGTCTGAAATAACGTCGCTGTTTACTTGATAAAATCATTCCCTATTGAATGGGACTCAACCTTGTGTGCCATTTTTCCAGGCAGACACAGAAAACTACAGCACAAGTATTCATACATTGAAATGAAACCAGTTTAAATTAACATTCAGCATTCTGATTAATAATTGCTTCCTTAGAAGTTATTTGCAGAATGAAAAGTTCTGGTGCAAAATTTGGGTGGAATCAATAAGCAGTCATGGCAACATAAGATGAGCCACTTCTTGAAATTGTTTGATAGCAATTGATATCATTATAAATTGATGAGTAAATTATCTAAAGCCTCTCTTACAACCGGTCGCACATGCTCCTGCGTGCGGTCTGCGTCTAAAACGTATGTTTAGTCGTGCGATGCACGCACGTGCAACATACGATTTTGGTGGACGCAACCATGACGCAGACTGCAGGCAGCAAAGAATTGACTGGACAATTCTTTAGGCGCTCTTACAACCCGACATGCGTCTTTATAAATCGTGCGATTTTGCAGAGTTTTAAAACATGTGATTTACAAAGACGCACGACGGGTTGTAAGAGAGGCTTAAGACTTCAGCATACATTTTGGTAACAGAATAACCTTAGTTCCTGGCATTAAAGTTACAGTCATTTACATGGATATTGAATTGAAATCATTATTGCTGGGCCCCAGAGTTTGGTTTATCTTAATTTTCGTTTTATAGCTATATCATTAAAGTACTTTGGCATTTCAAAAGTTGTATACTTGCCACTTGATGTCAGTAGGCAATTAGGTAAGAGGTTAACCTATTACCAGACAGCAGAATTTTAGACTTTACAAAATTCAAAGATGCTGTGGACAACAATTTAAAGTGAATGAAACTATGTAGGTTTTGGTTTGCTTGTCAAAAGCAATTTCTTCCTTTTCCTCAATGTTTTTTCCAAAATAATCTTTAAGGGCGTCAAAAATGTCATTATGTAGTTAATGGGTTTTAAGAACTGGACCTCTGGCCTAATTGACCAAACGCCGACTGTCAATCAAATACATCGATTAGCCAATGAACGATGAGAAAAATGTCATGTCCCAATTGTTCTTCGTTGCACGTGTTATTGTATCGATTTATCGACTGACAATCAAAACAATCGACATGCCAATGGCAAAGAATTTAGTGCTAAAAATAGGCTATGTTTACCGTTATGTTTTGATAAACCGTCGGTGCTGTTATAAAATCAAGCCGTAGTTACAAGATTTTATAACAACACCTACGAAATACTATTTTGTTTGTCCGAATTTACGTCATGATTAACTGGATAAAATCGTTCCCTATTAACGATCACATCCCATTGTTTGTCTTAAATCCTATGTTGCGCGGAGCGATCTGTCGATTGGCGTTTGGTCAATTGGTCCAGGTAACTAGCTAAAATGGAACAGAAAATGCAAATAATATTTTTTCTCCCTTTCTCCTATATTGTCTCCGTATCAGTACTCCTATTTTGCATATATGGTTGGGCTCGTTAAAAAATACTGTGATGTCATCTTAATCAAGCTTAAGGTAAGACAATTTTGAACATGATTAAATATATCGTCGGTGTAAATGCAAAACCTCGTATGTCGATCCTTGCGATTTTCAAATTACAAACTTGTGTGCCCAGTCACAGACAATTCTTGCATGTTTTGAGATATTTTACTGATCAGTATTGATGGCACATCATTTGTGAACAATATGTCCAAATTTCAAGCAAAACAATACAGTTTGAGAAAAGTTATTACACTTTTTTCCCTCCCCTTTGAAATTTTCCAAAAACGAGATACGAGGTTTTGCATTTACAACGACGATATGCAATTCCTTTTACAAAGGTTTGGTTGTAAATTTTGATGTGGTGAAAAGGATTAATTTCCATGCTCTTGAAGACCATGTAGACAAAGATCAATTTGCGTGCAGTGTCACATTTTACCGAACTTCCTTGTCCAATAGCTTTGAATAATCTGCCCTTGAATTATCTTGAATCAGCATGGATAGTGTTATAATTGATAAGTGAATAATAGAATTGGAACAGATAAAATGAAGAACTGAAACTTTTCTTGATTGCCATAATCCTTTCTGTCACCTTTGACAAGTCATTAGGACATGCTTTTGACGCAATCCCAGTTAAAGTGGACAATTGACTAAATTTTTTTCGAAATTTTTCATTTTACCATTTACTCATTCTGGACAAATTTTCTTCATGGATCACATCTTCTGCACAAATTTCTCTTGTTTTGTCAACTGGGCTTGCTTAGTTTTGGATTTGTAGACTGTTAAATGATCAAATGTGTGCATAAAAAAACTACGTATTTTAAATAGACCCCTTTGTGAAATGTGTGTCTAATTTCACATTAAGTAATGCATAAAGAATAATAAATCCGATATATTTTGATGAGTATTTGTTTGTAAAATTTGAATCAATTGACAATATGGGTGAAAATGGCGAATTGTACCTATGCGAATGAAAATACAAAACGGCCATCCTTGTACAATTCCTTTATTTTACAACGTTGACTACTTCCAACTCTTCTAAAAAACACCAAACAACTTTTAATTTTCTCTCGTATTGTTAAACAAAAGCAATGAGTTATTCCCTTAATCGATATACCGAAATGGAAAGTCAATGATTTGTTACAAATCAACAATAGTTTAAAACTGGTCTGTCCCGAACGTAACTACAGCTTGTCCTGTACGTAATATGATTTCTTTTCTTTATTATCACAGCCTCTGTGTTATTACCTTTTCAATCAAATCATAATATTATCAGGCAATATCCATTTGCCAGACACTTTGTCAAAAAAATTGTAATGAAATGAATAAATGAAAATAAATACAACTCTATAAGCCATCTGGGTGTGTTGCTTTATAAATTAAAACTTCCTAGCCAAATTAGTTTCAATTTATATAAGTTGAGAATTGTTTGTATTGTTTTGGCACATGAGGTATGTGTACTAACTTCTTAATTAAGTGAAATGTTCAGGGCTCTCGGAAACGACAGTACTGTCGTCTGAGACGACAACTTTTCTAAGGGGACGACAAAAAATCCTATCAAAGGATTCCGCCGGACGACAAGTTTTTTCAAGGCATGCGTCCCGATCCTCAACATATCGGCTGTCTATAGATCTTACATGTACACAATTGTCTACGGTAATCAACTGTCAGTTAGTTCTCGGCTCTAGATAATCAACCCAATCAACTGTGTCATGAAAAATCGATAATCGGCCACATCTAAGTCGGGTAAACGAAAGTGGTGGGCGTGGCGTTAATTACCGCTTCTAGCCAATCGGAATCAATTATCAGTAGAAGTTGTAGGCGGAGTCTGACTTTAAATGAATGTTAATTAGCCTTTACCAGACAGCGTTATTTGACGATTGTAAATAAGTATTGATTGATGCAGTTGATAGACTTATAATCTTTCCATAATTGAATTCAATTGATTACCTAAATTGTTATCATAATCCAACAAGAATGATGCAACATATGAAATGAAAAGAACGTGTAAGAATCAGTTTTTTCACACTGCTTAGAAACTCGGGTAGCATAATAGTGCAGTGTGCAAAACTGCATAACTCTTTACACATGACAATGTAAACTTTAACATAATAAATTATTTATTTGATTGAACAATTAGGGTACTTTCTAGACTTTCTTTCACTACGATATTTCATGTTAAATGTGAGTTGAATCTAAATAAGAATTACTTTCCATGCTGTATTGTGTACAAATCCTTAAATATACGATCAGTGAGTTAGTTTGGGAAAAGGACAAAAGGTTAAAACCACGGAGAGAAAGGTCATAACAAACCAGCCATCTACAGGTCAGGGTTATGATTGAAACACATTCTTACCTTTAGAATTAAAAAATAAAATATCCATCAATAGAAATTTTATCTTACAAAACTTGTGTTTACAAAGTTGTGAATTGGTCTATAAATAGATACAGATGTCTTTGTGTTAGCAATTGACCTTGATACTGACTACATGACGTCATGACCCTTACCTTTCACGCACCATTGATCAATCTCTCAATTCTTTATTACTTGGAGCTCAGTCTGTATTTGAGCAGTTTTACTTCACCTTTACCAGTTTTCTTCTACTTTTTTAAATGTGTTAATAACACTAAATTTAGTTTGTTGTGTTTTTTTTAGGGGGGGGGGGGGGGGTTCTTCAATTTTCATACAAACTGATTTCTTTCAAAAAATCCCTTTTTAAGTTACCCCAAATACAGATGAACAAAGTATGATAGAATCAAACACTTGATTTCTATTTGATTTTTTATTATTGAAATTCTCATAAACAACAGGGTTTCCAACTTTCCACTGACTTTCGATTTGGGGGTATTAAAAAGCACTATTTTACACCATGCTTGTACACCTTCTATAAGAAACATAGAAGGTTGCTTCAACTTGCTTGCAAAAAATGGGGGTACATGATTCAATTGGGTGGTATAAAAAACTATTTTTTTAAACCCTGGACAAGTGTTGGTATATCCATTTTTAAGAAGAAAAACTATGATCATTGAAACTTCTGTCTAATTTATATTTAAAAGTTTGGTCATTGCGAAATCATTTTGACATTTAAGCGGTACGAAATCCTCTTTTATGATGATGGAATCCAAATTTTCTGTGTGGAATCCAACTTTTTATGAAGTTGGATTCCTGGAATCCTACTTTCAAAATCCTAGTGAGAGCTCTGATGTTATCCAAAATTTGCTAGACATCCTTACCTCTGATGGATCTAATATACGAAAACGTACGGGACACTTTTTATAAAGGAAAAAAACCGCTGAAATAGTCTATTTTAATGCATCAATCTAGTGTAATGTATATGGTATGAATAAATTCCTATATATATCAACAAAAACCGGCATATTTTGTGAAACTTTCTTCAATATTGTAAAAATAGTATCAATTAAGCGTAATTATAATACCATAACGTACGAGACTAGTACGAGTACGTGTACAGTCTATTACGTGCATTAAAAGTCTATTTTGCTTAAACTGGAGTCCTTAAGGAACCCAAAACACATAAAATAAGCACAGGAAACGTTCCATTTCAGCAATTTAAAAACTGAAAACTAAAAATTGCCTCGAACGTTATGGACTCGTACGTCACTTTTTAATGTGTACCCAATTTTATTTGGCCTGCTGTATCAATGCTATTATAGTAATCGGCATAATTCTTTTTGTAATATTTGAAGACACTTCGAATAGTGATGTTACTTGAAGAATTAAATGATTTATAGTTACACATTTTTAACTACAGCTACTTTAGTTCTTGCCTCGTACGTTACGGGGTTAAAATTACGGTAAATTGTTTAAGAATGATGTTGATTTTTTAAAAATATTGACAAAAGTATATCAAAATACGACTGTATTTTCATTATATATATTTAAACTAAAGTAGACTACGCTAGATAAATGCATTAAATGTAGATTTATGTCAGTGTTTCTTAGCTTTAAAGAAAGTGTCCCGTACGTTTTTGAATTTTGGAGACAACGACTCGAGGCTGTTCTACAAATTTTGGATTACATTTTTTATATAAATCTTGGTATCGTTTTGGAGCTCTATGTTTTCTGTGCAAGATTGGGGCATTTCTGTTAGGATAATTTATTGTTGAAATTGACATTTTTGGTTTGAAAGTTAGAATTTATACCCGGAGACATCGGTTTTTCGAACCCCCTAGTTTGATTGTCACATGATTTTCATAAGAAATGGAGTTCTTACGAACGTAAATTATAGATACATTTTTTAGTTATAGGTATTGGATGAAAATAAATGTGGAGGGCATTTATATAATGTTGACTATTTGCAGCTAGAACATATTGAAGGCCGGAGACACCAATTGTCCCCTTTAACTGGGATTGCGTCTTTTACCAATGGACAAAAGATGAAAGTCAATGTCAATGTGGCATGTATAGGCTTAGCTGATGATATGGATTAAGCCCTGTTTCAAATGTTGAATAGTGAAAATCAAATAATTGGAACACTTGGTAAGTTGCAGCTGTTGTATAGCATAACTAGGATAAATGTGGCTTTGGTCATCCCTGTATCAGCAAAATACCAACGAACTGAATTATGTATCTAAAACTTATCTATGATAGTTTACCTGGGTAGATTTGTTTGTTCTGTAAAATATACTCATTTTCTAGTGCCCGGTTTAAGATTTTATTTTGACACCTGTCAACCCAGTGAAAGGTAGATGAAATAGTACTACTTATCCTTTACTATAGTGTAAAAAATAATCACTTGGATTTAATCCTTTACGTTAGGATATCTATAAGATTATTCATGTTTGAAATGAGATGCCAGAAATAAAGGTGTAAAACAATTTATCTGATAGAGCAGAAAATATTTTAGCCCATTCCCACACAATGACTCTTTGACTCTCCACAAGATATTGCAGCTGTGAAAAACATTGAGACAAGCAATTGCTTCATTTCCTGCAATGTTTTCTACTGAAAAAGATCAAACAATTTTAAATTTCCTTAACTTGAAAGTGTCATCTGCAACATCTATGAATTTATACAAGTCTAAAATTTTGCCGTTTGGGTTAATGGGTTAAAGGAAAGGAAAAAATGCTGGTGACCATGTCATAAATAGGCCTGGGATTGTTTTGGAAGGGGTTAACTGTTTTAACCCTTTCCCAAACGACAAAATTTTAGAGTGGTCCACTTCAAAAACTGCCACAAATGCCAAAATGGAAGTTATTTAAGAAAAAATTTGTGTAAAATATTGCATGGAAAATATTGAGACAAAAGGAGAAACTGCTGGTTATCAGCAGTTTCTTCTTTTGACTCAATGTTTTCCCAGGCCTATTCTATCAGGGACGTCAAAACCAGGTCTTGTTTGGGAAAGGGTTAAATCTTCCATGTATGAAAAATCGGTAGTGAAAGCTGTAGCATTTCAAACAAGAATTTCATCTAGAATCTGTTCATGACAGACCTAGCTGTACATATCAATTTATTAGCTCACCTGAGCACGAAGTGATCAAGGTGAGCTATTGTGGTCGCTTTTTGTCCGTTGTCCGTCCGTCCGTCTGTCCATTCGGCCGTCCGTCTGTCCGTCTGTCCACAATTTGTTGTTACCACTCTAGCATCCACAAATATGGACCAATCTTTACCAAACTTGGCCAAAACATGTATGACCATAAGTTCTCGGATGAGTTCGATTTTGAGTCAGATCGGACAAGGAAGTCCAGAGTAATGTGCCCTTGAACGTCAAAAATGGCTAGTTTTGACTTTGTTACCACTCTAGTATCTACAAATGTTGACCAATCTTAGCCAAACTTGGTCAAACATTATGACCATAAGTTCTTAGATAAGTTCGATTTTGAGTGAGATCAGACAAGGAAGTCCAGTGATTGGGAAAGACATTTCTTCAATGGGACAATGTCGCTTCCACTTACAAAATCAATGTGACATTTTGAAAATTGATGTGACAATTATAAGTTAAAATTGCTCCATTCTCATATACAGCAAAATTCAATGGGACAAGGGGCCAGGGCCCACTCATTAGCTAAAACAATGTGACATTTGGAATTTCAATGTGACTATGGCGCATGGCGCAGGCCTTTCCCAGTCACTGGAAGTCCAGAGTTATGTGCCCTTGAATGTCAAAAAATGACTAGTTTTGACTTTGTTACCTCTCTAGCATCTACAAATATTGACCAATCTTAAGCAAACCTGGTCAAAACATGTATGATCATAAGTTCTTGGATGAGTTTGATTTTGAGTCAAGTCAGACTAAGAAGTCCGGAGTTATGTGACCTTGAACGTCAAAAATGGCTAGTTTTGACTTTGTTACCACTCTAGCATCTACAAATATTGACCAATGAAGACAAAACTTTGCCACAATGTTGGTGACTATAAGATATTGAATGAGTTTGATTTTCAGTGTGATAGGAGCAGGAAGTCCGGAGTTATGTGCCCTTGAATTTGACAAAATTGCTGTTTTTGACTTAGTTTACATTGTAGCATCTACATTTTTTGACTAATAAAGGCAAAACTTGGCCACACTGTTGGTGACCATGAAATCCTTGATGAGTAAAATTTTCAGCTTGATTTGATTAGAAAAACGAGTTATTGGCCCTTGAATTTCACAAAATTACAGTTTGCGACTTTATTTTCTCTCTTACAAACACAAATATGGACCAATCAAGACACAACTTGGTCACAATGTTGGTGGCCATAAGATCTTGAATGTTTTAATTTGTCAGATTGATGGGACTAAAAAAAACATAGGTGTATGCCCTTGATGGTTACAAAATTGTCGCTTTCGACTTTGTTTTCTCTCAAACAGCAATAAATATTAACCAATAAAAAAAAATGGACATAATGTTCTTTATCAGAACTGAGTTAAATGCCCTTGACTGTGACAAAATTGTTGTTTTTTTCCACTTTGTTTTTACTGTAACAGCTACAAATATTGATCATTCAAGATTATGAAAACAGTTTTCAGCTGGATCATAATCTCGCATCTTAAATTATGTGCTTTTGAACTTGACAACATTGGGACTTTCATTCTATCTAGGTGCAGGTGAACGATTAAGGACCATCATGGTCCTCTTGTAATCTCATACCTTTCTTCTATCTGATTATAAAATAAGGAAAAAAAAATACACCTGAAAGATTCTTTATCATCATTCTTGATTGATAATGTTCGAGAAACTGTTGAAAGTGATTTTAATTCAAAACTGCACAACCAGACTTTCTGCTTCAATTTCACTAAAATCTGTTACCAGACGGCAAGTTATAAGTCTTGTCTAAATTTGAAGGTGTTGAAGACAACAATTTGATGCGGACGAATTTTTTTATTTTTTGGCCTTTCTGTGTACAAAATGTTGTGGAAAATGGATAAATTGCTTTTGACAAGTAATTTCTTCATTTCCCACAATGTTTTCCAATTAATCAAGAAAAAAAATCAGTCATTTGAATTTGTCATCTGCAACATCTTGGAATTTGGACCAGTCTAAAGTTTTACCTTCTGGTTATGAGTTAAAATCTTACATGTATTAAAAATCGATAGTGAAGTCTGTAGAATTTCGAACAAGAGTTTTATCTTCATGACTGTTCTTGATTCAATTTTGTTAAAAATTGTCGAAAGTAATTTCAAATTCAATATAATAATGTACAACAACTTCTGTCTAATTGGCCCTAGCTTTGTGTTGAATGTGTTCTTGATCTAGCCAGGAAAATGCAACTGTACATAGACATCAGTTATTATCTGCCTACCTTTCTTCTACCTGATAATTAATTGAGAGAAATGGCAACTGGTGTTTCAACATTCTTGACTGAATTTTGTCAAAAATTGTTGAAGGAGATTTAAAATTTAATATAATAATGTACAACAATTTCAGAATCTGTCTAATTGGCCATAGCTTTGTGTTGAATGTGTACTTGAATTAGTTAGGAAAATGCAGCTGTACATAGATATAATTTTATAATCTGCCTACCTTTCTTATACCTGATAATTAATTGGGAGAAATGGCAACTGGTGTTTCAGCATTCTTGTTTGAATTTTCTTAAAAACTGTTGAAAATGATTTGAAATTCAATATCATAATGTACAACAACTTCTGTCTAATTGGCCATAGCTTTGTGTTGAATCTGTTCTTGAACTAGTTAGGAAAATGCAGCTGTACATAGAAATCATTTTATAATCTGCCTACCTTTCTTACACCTGATAATTAATTGGGAGAAATGGCAACTGGTGTTTCAGCATTCTTGTTTGAATTTTCTTAAAAATTGTTGAAAATGATTTGAAATTCAATATCATAATGTACAACAACTTTTGTCCAATTGTCCATAGCATCATGTTGGATGTATTCTTGATCTAGTTAGGAAAATGCTGCTGTACGTGATAGATATCAACTTATTATCTGCCTACTTTTCTTTTCCTGATAAATTAATTGGGAGAAATGGAACCTGGTGTAAGAGCATTCTTTACTGAATTTTGGTAAAAAAATGTTGAAAGTGGTCTGAAATTCAATATAATAATGTACAACAACTTTTGTCTAATTGGCCATAGCCTTGTGTTGAATGTGACCTTGTTACAAATTGTTGAAAACGAATTGAAATCTGTTGAATCTGTTCTTGAACTAGTTAGGAAAATGCAGCTGTACATAGATATCATTTTATAATCTGCCTACCTTTCTTATACCTGATAATTAATTGGGAGAAATGGCAACTGATGTATCAACATCTCGGTGAACATCTTCCAGACTGAACATTCTGCATTATATTACTGGAGCTACTGATATGCTTTTTAACCATTTCCCAAACGGGAAAAAATTATGGTCATCCAATTCAAAAGCTGCAGTAGACGACAAAATTGATGCCAAAAAGGAAGGAATTTTGTGTATAATATAGCACAGAAAATATTGAGACAAAAGTAGAAACTGCTGGTTATCAGCAGTTTCTTCTTTTGTCTCAATGTTTTCCCAAGCCGCTTCTGTGAGGGACGTCAAAACTAGGTCTTGTTTGGGAAAGGGTTAAAAGGCAACAATGTAATTCTTTGTCAGTCAAACCTTGTATTGTGGATGCTCATTAGAATTGTCTATTTAAATGACTACCCACAACATGGGGTTTGGAATTGAAATTACAAAGTTAGAATAATTTCACTCCCCGTTGATCTGTTGCTCCATATTGCAACCCTTCAGTTTGTACATTTCAGTCATTTACTTTGTCATAGAGACATTAAAATTCCTGCTTGTGCAGTGAAATTTCAGAAAGTAGGGTAATTTGACAAGTGCACAAAGGTGCATAATGATCAATTACCAAGTCATTTAGAATACTGCAGTGGCGGATCTAGATGGGGATTTGGGGGTGCAAATGAAACCCCCTCTGTGACCTGATTATTTCTTTTTCATATAGAAAAATATGTAAAGATTGTGTAATACTAGGAAAACGTATCCCCCCCCCCCCCCCACACACACACACACCCTTGTATGCTGGAACCCCCTTCTAAGAAATCTTGGATCTGCCACAGTACTGATGCTAGAAGAGTACAGCCCTAAAGCCAAAACTATAAAAAATTCTTGCTGGCAGACATCAGACATTGTGTACAATTTCAGGTAGATCTAATTGGATGCTACTTACTGAAGACATTATTATACTTGTCTCATTAGAGGATGTTTTGGTTAGATTTATAGGGGAAAATACTTTTTTGAACAGAAAAAAATGCTGTTCTTTTACCAAAGTATTCTTTTAAAGTTTTAAAAACTGTTTAACAACAGTAAATTTGGAAAATAATTGATATGAAATCGAAAATTCTTGTCTCTAGAATTTATGGGTATTGAATGAAATTTCACTAGAATAATATTTTGAATATTGAAACATCTGCACTAAAAAGTACATAGATAAACTTGAAAATGATTGAAGTGAAGCTGAAAATTCTGGTGATAAGAATATTCTCCTTTCCTTTATCATATTGAATGAAATTTCTTGGAATACCTCTGCTATAAATGTACATCCTATGCCTACCAAATTTTCCAACTGGCAGACTTGAGCTTGTTTACATCTTCAGGTAGGTCTAATTTGGATGTTACTGCAGACATTATTATACTTGTCTCATTAGAGGATGTTTTGGTTAGATTTTCTTTTTTGAAAAGAAAACGCTGTTCTTTTAACAATGTTATTTTTGAAAGTTTTAAAAACTGATTAACAACAGTAAATTTGGAAAATAACTGCTATGGAATCGAAAAATCTTGTGACAAGATTTTTTTTCTTTCTTTGACTAGCTAGAATTAAAGTGACATTTCAGAATTTTTTGTCATAAATTTTACATTTATTTTTATCTGAAAGAGTATATTTCCTTATGAAAATTCTGAAAATTTCAAGCCAAATTATTGCGCCGTTTACGAGAAATCTATATTTTTGTGTTAAATTTGAACAAATTGTTGTGGACAACAGTTCGGATTTATATGCAATTTATCGATTATGTCTCAACTTTAAATGCGTGTTTCACAGTTCGGATTTATATGCAATTTATCGATTATGTCTC
This sequence comes from Fragum sueziense, assembly GCA_963680895.1. NCBI lineage: Eukaryota > Metazoa > Mollusca > Bivalvia > Cardiida > Cardiidae > Fragum > Fragum sueziense. The sequence continues at coordinate 44,220,445 of OY804602.1, read as the reverse complement.
AACTTTAAATGCGTGTTTCTCGCTTATTGGCAACAACTTCAAAAAACTAATATTATTTATACTCATTAGAATAACCAATCTTGGCATCAAGACATACTTTAAAAAATTGAAATGAAATGTCCCTTTAACTTTCTTTTGAATCAACATGAAATTCCTCTGTGCTAGAAAAGTACATCCTATGCCTAGCAAATTTTTCCGACTTGCAGAGACGGAGCTTGTTTACATGTTCAGGTACATCAAATAGGGAACAATTTTAACCAATTAATCGTGACGTAAATTCGGACAAACAAAATAGTATTTCGTAGGTGTTGTTATAAAATCTCATAACTACGGCTTGATTCAACATCGACGGTTTATCAAAACATAACGGTAAACCTAGTCTATTGTTAGCTCAAATTTCTTTGCCTTTGGATGCTACTGAAGACAGTAGTAAATGTGTCTCATTGGGAATTTTTTTAGAGAATGGTAAATGAACATTTTGAGAAAAGAAGAAAATGTTGATCACTAGCATTATCTTCTTTTTCTGGCCTTTTTCCAGTTATGTAGAATTCAATTTTGTACTGTGATTAAACAGAAAATTAATTAGAAGGAAGTGCATAGGATTAAATCATGTACCAAACACTGTAGAAACAGTACGTCATTTTGACATCAAGAAAAGAAGTAAAATTAGACAAACACCATTTCTATGAATGTTTTCTGTTGCCTTAGATACACAATGTCTCCCACCTATTCAAATCAGTTCCTCTAGAAACCTCTAAAAGATCTTAAAATGGACTTGTGAAAATCTGAGTCTGGAATTTTGTCACTTTGGAAAGGTTTTCTACCTATGTTAGAAAAGTACAGCCCATGCCTATCAAATTTTTTCCTCTCCCTGGCAGACATTTTGAGCTGGTTAACCCTTTCCCAAATGAGACCTGATTTTGACGTCCCTAATATAAAAGACTTGGGAAAACATTGAAACAAAAGAAGAAACTGCTGATAACCAGCAGTTTCTCCTTTTGTCTCAATATTTTCTGTGCTGTATTATACACAAATCTTAACTTTATCAACTTTTATTTCCTCATCTGCTGCAGTTTTTCGAATTTCACTACCCTAAAATTTTGTCGTTTAGGAAAGTGTTAACGTAAACAGGGAGAAATAGCTGTCGGTTGGGAAGCAAAGATAAATGTGATATGTAACATGTAATCTACACGGTGGAATCCAAACATGATAAGTGCCACCACAAAAAAAAACATGCCAGAAATTTGAACAATTAGTGCAAAACTATTGTAAGTTCATTATGAATTAATGTGCAGTTTTGATAGTTTAGTGCTCATCTGAGCTATCAAGGAATTAATTTATCATTGTGTCTATTGCATTTTTAACTGGGTTCTTTTCTTGATCAAAGCTTCGGATAAAAGTGGGTAATAGAGTTTCGGCATTCATGGTGGTGCAATAAAATGCCGAAATTTGAATTTGTCGGTTATTCCCTATGTTGTAACTACTATTTCGATCATCCTGATAGGTTGGGAAAAAGATTTGGAATTTACTAGGATTTTGAAATTATCCAAGGCCTTTGCACAAGAGGATGCAACCAGGTATTGTTTGGACAATACTTTGTCTTTAAACCTATGTTAATGGCACTTGATGAATTTCCTTAATGGGAAAATTGCCAAATCATAGGATTTAATAATTATACTGAACTATTTTGCATTTTGATTAAAAATCGTCCCTCTCATATCTGCAGCTTTTCGTTAAACCCCTGCTCTGTTTGATGTTTTTCCAAAAAGACGAGAGTTTGGACTTTAGAATTGTAAAAGCTTCTGCAAAATGTCAAAGAAGATGCTAATAAAGATGAAAATAATGTAACATATGAGCCGCAACGCGAGAAAATCGGTCTTCAGGAGTTTTGACCACATCCGACACAAATGAGGCTGTACAGCCGCAGAAAGTGATTAGAGTCACGAAATTTCGTACATCGGAAGAAGAAGAACTAAACTTTCTCACCAGCGAAAACACAGACGCTGATCAGATTCGCGGTTACCGCGAAGCTGATATGCGTCTTTGTTTTCGCTTATGCTAAATTCCGCTTTTCTCGCGTCGCGGCTCATATTATATACTATTGAAAATATTGATTCAAAAGAAGAAAATGATGGTAATCAACAATGTCTTCATTTGCCTCAGTGTTTGACCCAAGCCCTTTCCATCAGGGATGTCAAAACCATGTCTTGTTTAGGAAAGGGTCAATACATTCTCTGATACATTAAATATACATAATATCTGCAGTTCTTGGTTCAACCCCTGCTTTGTTTAATGCATTTTGTGATATTAACGCTTCCCAACAAGACCTGGTTTTGATATCCTGATAGAAAATGCTTGCAAAAATATTTAGGCAAAAGAAGAAAATGCTGGTAACCAGCATTTTCTCCTTTTGCCTGAATATTTTCTATGCTCTATTACAAACAATCCTGCCTTTATAAACCCTAATATTTATGTCTGTTGTATCTTTCAAAGAGGACAATCCTAATGTTTTGCTGTTTGGGAAAGGGTTAATGCATTTTGTGATATCAAGCATAAATTACAGAGCAGCAGGAATCTGTAACTGGCTGCACAAAATGATTACTTAGTAAGACAAGAATATAAATACTGAAAGTTATTGAACATTTCGTGAAAATTGAAACCATGACAAGATTATAGTTTCTCACACTGCTGAATTTAGTTCTGAGTTCTCTTGAAATTCAGTTTTCGGGTGTCAGTTTTGGTAATGCATTCATGTAAACACACTGAACATTGCATAGTATCGAAAGTTTGAAATACTTTAGGATAGGAAGATAATACCATTATGCATATTACTAGAAAAACATTCGATCAGTCTTTTATTTGTCCCCTACCGGCGAAGCCGAAGGGGACTTTAGGTTTGCACTCTGTCCGTCAGTCAGTCCATCTGTCCGTCTGTCCGTCCGTCAGTCCGTCCGTCAGTCCGTCCGTCCGTCTGTCCGTCAGTCCGGTGAATTAGTTTTCCAGACTTTTTTTCTAAACAGGGGTAGCTATTGAGCTGATTTTTGGTATGTAGACCCGCATTGATGAGTTACAGAACAAGTTTGAGTTTCGTTCCGGTCCAGTGATTTTTGAGTAAGATATGGATGCTGGACTTAGAAAATTACTGGGAAATTACAGTTTTCCAGACTTTTTTTCTAAACGCTTGCAGGTATTGAGCTGATTTTTGGTATGTAGACCTACATTGATGAGATACAGAACAAGTTTGAGTTTCGTTCCGGTCCAGTGATTTTTGGAGAAGATACAGATGCTGGACTTAGAAAATTTCTGGGAAATTACAGTTTTCCAGACTTTTTTTCTAAACGCTTGCAGGTATTGAGCTGATTTTCGGTATATGAACACATATTGATGAGATACAGAACGAGTTTGAGTTTCGTTCCGGTCCAGTGATTTTTTGGGAAGATACAGATGCTGGACTTAGAAAATTACTGGGAAATTACAGTTTTCCAGACTTTTTTTCTAAACGCTTGCAGGTATTGAGCTGATTTTCGGTATATGAACACATATTGATGAGATACAGAACGAGTTTGAGTTTCGTTCCGGTCCAGTGATTTTTGGGGAAGATACAAATGCTGGACTTTGAAAATTTCTGGGAAATCACAGTTTTCCAGACTTTTTAGCTCACCTTAGCACAAAGTGCTGAGGGTGAGCTATTGTGATCGCTCACCGTCCGTCGTCCGTCTGTCCGTCCGTCTGTCCGTCCGTCCGTCTGTCCGTCTGTCTGTCCACAATTACTAAAAAATCTTCTCCTCACAATCTATAAGGCCTAGAGTCTTGAAATTTTGTGTGTAGAATCATCTCAAGGCCCTCTACCAAAATACTTCAAATTATTGTGATACAATGAAAATTGGCCCTATGTTGTGGGTATCAAATTTCATCCAGGTAATATATGGATAGTGGGAGTCAAAACCTCGTAACTACAGCTTGACAATGCTCGAGTTACAAGGTTTTGATCCCCCACTGGGGAAATATCTTATCCTATTAAATAAACAAAGCCGAGAATTGTTTACATTTATGCCAGTACCAGAATTGGGAGGTGCATGTAAAAAGGGGTAAATATATTCTATTTGTTATTTAAGCGATCCTTTGGTGTTGGTAATCATTTAAATAGCTTTGATTAGATCATTCAAATGAATACCCACATCACAGGGTTTGATAAACATTGAAAGGTGTATTACAATTTGGAAATCCCTTAACCTCACCTATTTGAATCTCTAGTCTTCGGATATATAATCAGAGACTCTGTCAGACTTGCTTCTATTTTGCAACTAATATATTCTCTTTAGCACTTTACCAAATCATTATAAAATTAATTATTTTGCAATGAAAAGAAGGCCCTATGTTGTTGATTCTTGGGGTCTATAAAGGGGATAAGAGTTCTATCTCTAACATTTTGATATTTGACTTGGAAAACCTTTTCATCTCAAATCAGAATTTTTTCATAGGGCCATATGTTGTTGATTCTTGGGGGTTATATGGGGTGAACCCTGTTGATGATTGGAACCTTCTCATTGATATCATGGGAAAAGGGGCCTAAAAGACAAAATCCTTGTTAGCATTGTACAGGCTACAATTTCCGCCCGATGTTCATAGAAATATTCTGTTGGATACCACAGGAAAAGGGGCCATAATGACAAAATCTGTGTTAGCACTTTAGAGGCCATAATTTTGGCCTGGTCTTTGTGAAACTTGATCAGAATATTTTTCTAATTTCAAGGATAAAGCTATCAACAATCCGAATGTTCCATTTTGATATCATGGGAAAAGGGGCCTTTATGACAAAATCTTGTTAACACTATAGAAGCAACAGTTTTGGCATAATCTTCATGAAACTAAAAGAATGTTTGTTTTAGTCACAAGGATAAACCCTTTAAAAAATGGTAATATTCCAGTCGATATCATGGAAAAGGGGCCTTGATGACAAAATCTTTGTTAGCACTCTCGAGGCAAAAATTTTGGTCTAATCTTCATGAAACTTGTGTTTGTCTAGTTTTCCTAAACTGTTTGGTGTAAGGATTTTGAAAATTTGTATGTAGAATTGTCTCATAATGATACAATCTTCTCCAATTCTGTTTATCAGAGATCCAAAAGGTAAATTTTGCACTTCCCATGGTAGTATAACTCTCTAATACCAGCATTGTTTAAATTGTTTCCTCTAATGAATGTTGTCCAGAAGTTGTGTATGTAACACGAGACAAGAATTATCATCTTGATGATCTCTAAGGTGAGCGATATAGGGCCATCTTGGTCCTCTTGTTCTTAGTACTTGCAGCTATTGAGCTGATTTTTGGTATGTAGACCCGCATTGATAATTTACAGAACAAGGTTGAGTTTCATTCCGGTCCAGTGATTTTTGAGGAAGATACAGATGCTGGACTTTGAATTTTTTTGGGCTTCTTTTTCTAAACACATATATAAAGCCGGTAGGGGACTTGGTATTGTTTTGCAATACTTCAGAATGCTTGTTTGAAACAATTTGAATTACATGCATATCATTCTTCCCTCAATGGTTACAAATTTTGATAGTGGTTCAATTCAAAAGCTGCTTTAGACGACAAAATTGATGTTTTAAAAAAAAGGAAGGAATTTGTGTACAATAAAGCACAGAAACTATTGAGACAAAAGGAGAAACTGCTGGTTGTCAGCAGTTTCTTCTTTTGTCTCAATACTTTCCCAAGTCATTTCTTTTAGGGACGTCAAAACCAGGTCTTGTTTGGGAAAGGGTTAATTATACCTTATTCAATAGCTTTGAGGTTAAGCTAAATTGTCACAATGGCTTTCAATTAGTACCATCAATCCAGCATCAAACTCAAATGTTGAAGGAATACATGCAGTATTTTCTGTAATATGAAGATTTCCCCGTCTATTTTCAGGCCATCCACAACTCCTCTTCGCCAACAGGAAGGACATTCGTATGGTTAACGTCAGCAGTAACGGAAAATCCCCTGTCACCGTCGTCGCCAGAAACCTTGACGATGCTGCTGCCGTTGATTTTCTCTACACTGAAGGCTACATCTTTTGGACGGACATCAACCTAGAGAAAATCATGCGAACCACCTTCAACCAACATCCCTCAAGCTCGGCAAACGGCATAATCACGACAGGGCTAGTCTCGCCAGATGGGTTGGCGTGTGATTGGCTGGGACGGAAGTTGTACTGGACAGACGCGGAGACGAACAGGATTGAGGTCAGCAATCTGGACGGATCTCATCGTAAAGTTCTCTACTGGCAGAATCTCGATCAGCCTCGTGCAATAGCTCTGGAGCCTTTCAAAGGGTAAGCATTTAGAATAGACTTTTCATTCTCTTAAACCTTTCCCAAACGACACAATATTTAAAGCGTGGTCCAGATTTAAAGATGTTGCAGATGACAATTTCAAGTAAATCAAATGATGCATATTTTCGTCACAAGAATTTTCTAAATTGTCCACAATGTTTTCCAAAGCATTTATTTTGTGGTGCGTCAAAAGGCGTCATTTGGTAGGAATGGGTTAACATAGAAAAAAATCTTTGTTAGTTTGTTATCCCCCGCCGAAAAAATTTTTCGGGGGGGGATATTGTTTTTGCAATGTCCGTCCGTCCTTCCATCCATCCGTCCGTCCGACATTCGTTTCCGCGCTATTTCTTGGAAACTATAGACCGGATTTCGATGAAACTTGGCACACAGCTTCACTACAAAGAGGACATTCGCATATCGTCAGGGTTACCCGGTTCGACCATTGAATTCAGAGTTACTGCCCCTGACTGTTTAAGCCATATACAGAGTGATATTCGTTTCCGCGCTATTTCTTGAAAACTGTAGACCGGATTTCGATGAAACTTGGCACACAGCTTCACTACGAAGTGGACATGCGCATATCGTTGGGGTTACCCGGTTCAACCGCCAAATTTAGAGTTACTGCCCCTGACTGTTTTAGCCATATACATACAGAGTGATATTTGTTTCCGCGCTATTTCTTGAAAACTGTAGACCGGATTTCGATGAAACTTGGCACACAGCTTCACTACAAAGTGGACATGCGCATATCGTCGGGGTTACCCGGTTCCACCGCCGAATTTAGAGTTACAGCCCCTGACTGTTTTAGCCATATACATACAGAGTGATATTTGTTTCCGCGCTATTTCTTGAAAACTATAAACAGGATTTCAATGAAACTTGGCACACAGCTTTACTACAATGAGGACATGCGCATATCGTCGGGGTTACCCCTTTGGATTTTTTGGGGGGATATTGTTTTTGCCATGTCCGTCCGTCCGTTCGTCTGTCCGACATTCGTTTCCGCGCTATTTCTTGGAAACTATAGACCGGATTTCGATGAAACTTGGCACACAGCTTACTACAAAGAGGACATTCGCATATCGTCGGGGTTACCCGGTTCGACCATTGAATTCAGAGTTACTGCCCCTGACTGTTTAAGCCATATACATACAGAGTGATATTCGTTTCCGCGCTATTTCTTGAAAACTGTAGACCGGATTTCGATGAAACTTGGCACACAGCTTCACTACAAAGGCTATTTCTTGGAAACTATAAACCGGATTTCGATGAAACTTGGCACACAGCTTTACTACAATGAGGACATGCGCATATCGTCGGGGTTACCCGGTTCGACTGCCGAATTTAGAGTTACTGCCCCTGACTGTTTTAGCCATATACATACAGAGTGATATTCGTTCTGTTGAAGCCATATACATACAGAGTGATATTCGTTCTGTTGAAGCCATATACATACAGAGTTATATTCGTTTCCGCACTACTTTATTGACAATGAAAATATGTTCGGCGGGGGATATCAATTCAACGAATTTGCTTGTTACATTGCAAAAAACTTTAACTGTTGTGCTCAACCTTTTTCCGCACAAGAACATGTTTCGAAGCCTCCAATAGATAAGCATTGCAAGAAAAGAAGAAAAGTGCTATGTTCTAGACTAAAATATCAAGATTACAGCGAATAATCTAGATTTTGCTACCTATGGGTCCCGGGACTCGCATTTCTGAAAACAATGAGTCCCAGAGCAAAATCAATGAGTCCAGCTTAGAAAACAATGAGTCCCACATTGATAAGTTTTAACAAAACACTGGTCTTTATTAACAGTAACATGACTAATCAAACACATGAACATGAAAGTAGTTAAACCTAACTAAATCTGAAATAGGTCGACATGACAAGGGGCCGAACAATATCGATTATGTCTGATGCTGCATATTGGGTTAGAAATTATTGTATGGCCAGGTATTTCTTTTATTACCATGTCTTTTCATATTCAGTCTCCCATCTGTAGCCCTTGTCATCTTCGTCGCCCATTTCAGTTTGTTAGCTCACCTGAGCACGAAGTGCTCAAGGTGAGCTATTGTGGTCGCTTTTTGTCCGTCGGCGTCCGTCCGTCCGTCCGTCCGTCCGTCTGTCCGTCCGTCTGTTCACAATTTGTTGTTAACACTCTAGCATCCACAAATATTGACCAATCTTAACCAAACTTGAACAAAACATGTATGACTATAAGTTCTCGGATGAGTTCGATTTTGGGTCAGATCGGACCAGGAAGTCAGGAGTTATGTGCCCTTGAACGTCAAAAATAGCTACTTTTTAACTTGTTAACACTCTAGCGTCTACAAATATTGATCAATCAAGACAAAACTTGGACATAATGTTTAAGACTTTAAGTTCTCGGATGAGTTCGATTTTGGGTCAGATCGGACCAGGAAGTCAGGAGTTATGTGCCCTTGAACGTCAAAAAATAGCTACTTTTTAATTTGTTAACACTCTAGCGTCTACAAATATTGATCAATCAAGACAAAACTTGGACATAATGTTTTAGACCATAAGATCTCGGATGAGTTCGATTTTCAGTGTGATCTGATCTGAAAGACAAGAATTATGTGCCCTTGAATTTGACAAAATTGCCATTTTAGGCTGTTTTTGACCTTGTTTACCCTCTAGAATCTACAATTATAAATCAATCAAGACAAAAATTAGACACAATGTTTGGGACCCTTAGATCTTTGATGAGTTCTTTTTTCAGTCTGATCTTTTTCAGAAAGTTGAGAGTTATGTGCCCTTGAATTTGACAAAATTGCCATTTTCGGCTGTTTTTGACCTCGTTTACACTCTAGAATGTACAAATATGAATCAATCAAGACAAAACTTTGACACAATGTTGGGGATTATAAGATCTTTGATCATTTGGATTTTCAGTCTGATCTGATCAGAAAATAGAAAGTTACTTGCCCTTGAATTTGACAAAATTGCCTTTTTCGACTGTTTTCGACCTTGTTTACACTCTAAAATTTACAATTATTAATCAATCAAGACAAAACTTGGACACAATGTTGGACACCAGAAGATCTCGGATGAGTTCGATTTTCACAACGTTATTGACCATAAGTTCGTTTTCAGTCTTAAAGTCGTAAATATTAATTGAATTGAACAAAATTGTGGCTCATATCCTTTTGGTTCAGGTGAGCGATATATAGGACCATCATGGTCCTCTTGTTTTATTTTTCGCTTTCTGTTATGAAATATAGCCGTTTGCGATTTAGGCCGGTAGAGCTCTTCTAGAAGAGTCTGGTTCCCGTCTCTGATACACTACGTTGTAGAAAAAATACAACGTATAGTATCAGAGGCGGGAACCAGACTAGCGCTTCCACTTCTAGAAGAGCTCTACTGGTCTAAATCGCATGCGGCTTTAGTTATGTACGTGTTAAAAGAGATTGATTTTATTGGTTCATAAAATATCACACAGCCAATGAAATCACTCGTTGTATTTATTTGCCGTATTGAATTTTTTCGCACCATGTAAATTTTGCTACCTAACTAGACAATGAGTCCCGGTGGACGCACATGTTTGAATTTTATGCGTCTCTAGCGATTTTTGTGCGTCAGGGACGCAGGATGCACGGCTAGATTATTCACTGAGGTTATGTCTATTGAATTTTCTGTTGCAAAGGTGTTCATGTTTAAAAAATATAATTATAGTGTTTTACTTACTCAAAATAGTTTATCGATAAATATGGTAGTTCATAATGCTTAAGGGCATAAGTACATTGCTTGATTATGATTTTATATTATGCTAACACATTATGATTAGTTGACAGCAAAATTTTAAATAGGTCCATATTCAAAGATATTGAAGGCAACAATTTTAAGTGAACAAAATTTTATATTATTTTATCTTTCTGGGTAGAAAACATTGAGATAAATGAAGAAATTAATTCATATTCCAAAATTATTTCTCAAGCATTTACCCCATTTGATGTGGAAAGGTGTCATGATTATGTTGGGATGGATTATACTCTACAGTCTTACAATGTCTTATTTCTTTTTTAAAACTTGGAAATTTACAGGGGTCTGCAATATCATTGTTTGGGATTAAAAAAAGCAAGTTTCCTGGAGGCATATAGTCCATATCAATTTTGTCTCTGACACGAAATAAATGAAAACCACAGAACTTCAAAGTAACCATCATGGAACCCATCAACTGCAGGTCCTAACCAGATATCACACTCAATTCTAGTATCTGTTGCTTTTAACCCATTCCCACATAATAAAAAAGCAAAAAAAAAAAAAAAAAAAATAATAAATAAATAAAAAAGTCAAGTTTCCTGGAGGCAAATAGCCCATCAATTTGTCTCTGACACAAAATAAATGAAAACCATGGAACTTGAAAGGAACCATCATGGAACCCATCAACTGCAGGTCCTAACCAGATATCACACTCAATTCTAGTAACTGTTGCTTTTAACCCATTCCCAGCCTTTTGACGCCCTTCAAGAAAAAGGGCTTTCAAAACATTGTGGAAAATTTAATGTTTATGGTCTTAAGACAATAGGGTAGAAAACATAGTGGGAAATAAAGAAATTGCTTGTCATTAGCAATTTCTTCATTTCCCACAATGTTTTCTACCCACAAAGACCAAAAAATGTAAAATTTCATTCACTTGAAATCATCGTCTGCAACATCATTGAATTTGGGCAGACCTAAAATTTTCCGTCTGGTAATGGGTGGCCACGGTCATGGCGCAGTTGGTGCGCATCTGCCTCTTATTCGAGAGGTCCCGCGTTCGATACCCGACCGCGGCAAATACCCTTACGGACAAAATGTCACCCGTCAACGTTTTGATATCGTGAACCTATGTGGGGGAGCAGCTTGAGGCTCGGTAAGGGTGTTGTGGTAGTACTGGTATGAGAAACGACAGGAATCCATGGTTAGGTGCTCCAGCCGCCGCGATATGACCATAGCAGTTGAAAACGGCGTAAAACCCCAATGAACTAAACCGTCTGGTAATGGATTAAATAGATAAAAATTATAGAATGGGCCAAATTATACTCCCCGTCATAAGAAAGTAGCCAGTTGTCTAAAGCAAATGGTCGACAATTTTAGGAATATTCATAAACGTACCGAAATAAATACAAAATATTGAAACATGGCAGTTAAAAAGGATTTCGTGAAAGTATAGAAAACAGTCGAAATGTCCCATTAGATATGGTAGCTTGGTGGTAGTTCCAGGAAATTCGTAACTGATACGGAACATACTACTGAAATTCACGGTCAAATATAGGGCTGGAAACGGTCCAAAAATGAGTAAGGATATGTGTTTATGATACTGTTTTTATTCGAAATGATCTGTGACTAATAAGTGACTTTCATTACACCAAAGACCCTTGCAAAATGGCGGTTTCCGGTTTTAGCCCAACCAACCCCCAATTTCCTCTCAAATGCCCTATTCTTTGAATTTTTGCTTCTGTTTGGTCTCTGGCAAGTTCCTAATCAAGAAAATGTTTCCTTTCTCTTTACCCACCAACAACTTCCGGTTTTTATCAAACATTTAAAATTGCGACTTGCTAAACTGGTAATGCTAAATTTTCATAGTCCTCTATCATTTCAACGGAATGATGAACTGTAAAATTGAAATGGGACTTTTGTTTGTGTTTTAACAGAGTTAACTTATGCAGAAAGTGACAGCTGTAAGTAAACAAAATTTAACTTTGTATCCTAATATACTGTTTTGAACCCATATTACAAACTAGACATGTTTCCGAGCATGTTGAAAGCATTTAACCATTGATGTGTGAAAATAAATTATTAGGAATGCATATGAATGTGCAAAAACAAAAATACATTAAGAATTGTGGGAATTATGGTTATTTGAAAAGTGGCTACTTTTTTATGACGGTGAGTATATTTATATCTGTAATAGACAAAAAGTAGCTTGGTGGGTTGAAAATGCAGAAAAACAGTATTATCCCATTTTCATTCAACATTTCTTTTCGTATTAAATTCAATTATCATGTACATGTATACTGTATTTCAATATTTTCAAGTCTTTTTACAAAAAAAAAGATGAATTCTTAAGAAAAAAATCAAATTAACAGCTAATTTCAAATTTGGTCAATGCAACCAAAATATTGTCATCTGTTAAAGTGTCATGGGTAAAATAAATGTTTGTTATTAACTTTAGGGTCAGGGGACAAAAGATAATTTGTAAAATAATTTGTAAAAGTTTGTGTTGTTTTAAAGTACTTTGCGATATATTGATGAATTTATTACAAGGGGGTGATACTGTGATGTCAATGAGATTAACTCTTTCGCAAACATAAAAAAATATGTTCTAGCACTCATCAAGGCATTTTAGCCAGGGGGGCATTTTTTCCTGGGAATGGGGGTTGTGTTTGTGTGTGTGTGTGTGGGGGGGGGGGGGGATCAGACTGAGCTTGACACATGAAAAATGCATACTAAATCATTTGGAAATTCCTTTTCGGCAAAATTTCAAGGACCTCAGGACACTTTGAAAACAAGAAACAAAAAATATAGCCTTAATTATAATCATGAGACATTTTAAATTTATCCCTCGCAAAAAAGTCTGCCATTAAGTCTTAATTTTGCAATTTGTTGAGTTTTTGCGATGATAGATGTAGAATAAGTATCTCTCGTCGCCTTCTGTCATACACCCTAAATATGGCAGGGAGATGTCTAATACTGATTAATTGTTTTTGCATACACCACTATCTTTGATAGATTAAAAATTGATTTAGGGCAAGTCTTCACTGGCAAATGATCCTTCTTGTTTGAGTTTTGTAAAAATTAAATTCTGGTAGGATAACATTAAAACTTTCAAATTAATCATCCAAATGCCAAAATTTAAGAGCAGTTCGATTCAAAAACTGATGCTGACAATTTAATGGATGTTGATCAAGATAGAAATTGTGTAAACTATAGCACAGAAAAAAATGAGGCAAGAGGAGAAAATGCTTATCAGCATTTTCTTCCATTGCCTCAATGTTTACTTGAAACCTTTCCTATTTGGGACGTCAAAAACCCATCTAAATGTTTTGGAAAGGGTTTAGATTGACTGAGAAAGAAACATCATTTTCCGACAAAATTTCAAGTCAGATTTGTAGAGAAATTACAGGTGATACTGATAGAATTAAGAAATAACAGGTCAACATTAATCTGAAAAAATAAAGGATTGATAAAACTGAAGCAAAAAGGAGAAAATGCTGGCTTTTAATATATTCTTTTCTTCAGTCTTCAAACCAAGGATTCTTTGGAAATGGGCTTTAAAAATTGGAACCCAGTTTTGACAAGGGTTCAAATGTTTCAATTTTCAAATTTATGAGATTCTTTATGATAAATGAACCAGAATCCAAGATAAAACAGTTCATAGAAATTGCGTCATGAATTTATATTGACTTTCTGCAGGCAAAGCTAGTGATATCTCCTGCGAAAAAAGTTGAAGAATACATTTCTTGTTCTAGAACTGTTCTAGAATGTTAAATGGCACTTCTAGAACTGTTCTAGAACAGTTCTAGAAGTGCTATTTAACATTCTAGAACATTCTAGAATAGTTCTTGCACTTACTTGAACTTTTACCGGGTATCAGGGGAAGAGGGAGTAATATCTGGCTAAATCCATCAATTCAAACCTAAACTGATGCAGTGGGTACTCATTTGAATTGTCTTTATCAGACTATTCAAATGAGAACTCGCAACTTGGAATTTGAGAACTTAAACAAGACATTAGAGAGGTTTCGATTCCGAACTTGTACGCCTACTTCTACGTGTACGAGTAATTTTTGTGTGAAACGTCACTATGACGTCATCACTTTGTGATTATTTATCACTATCGCTACACGTCAAAAACTTGTAGAGGCCGGTTTACACGTAAGTAAAAACTTGTAGCTTTTTATTCTTAATTGGTACAGTTTCTAGGTGTTTAAATGAATGCATGAGGTAATTCATGCATTTTTTAATGAGAATATACTTGTGAGTGGTATCCTAACAAGAATAGTTTGAAAGTTACAGCGTGTTTAATACAGGTCGTATCAACGTCCTTTCCTAACCCAATTTATGCCAGTACATAGAGTCAGTACCGCAAGTATTTACCCACTAACCCTGCATAGGATTTATGCAGTTGACGCCTTTTCAAACTTAGTAGATCTAGATCAAGTTTATTAAACTGAAATTTATAGATCTACTGTCATTTTCAGATAAGTTTCCGAAGGAAATTCTGACCATTTTTAATATTTTTTGCTGAAGTTTTTCAATAAGGGTAGATCTGGAATTGGGGGGAAAATGCTGGAATTTTCTTCTTTTCCGCTGGTGCTTTCCAAAAACACTTCTAGTTTTGAAACGGGTACAGTTTTTTTTTAACCCTTTTAACCCTTTCCCAAATCACCTGCTTTTGACGCCCCTAATTGAATTGGCCTTTGGAAAACCTTGAGACAAAAGAAGAAAGCATTTTCTCCTTTTGGCTCAATGTTTTAGAGTGCTTCAATTCTTTTTAATAAAAATGAAGCTGTTTTACATCTGTTTTGTCGTCTACAGCACCAATGAAATAGGCCAACCCAAGCTACAAGTACACGTACGCGTACAAGTTGGAAATCGAAACCTTCCCTAGATAGAAACGTGTACGTGTACGTGTAGTTACAAGTACACGTACACGTACACGTACAAGTTTGAAATCGAAACCTCTCTATTGTATCAAATTAAAAGGTTTGAATATAATATGCTACCCGTAGCTTCCTATTTTGCATGGGAATGGAATTTTTAATGTTTTACTCCAATATTCCACTGTTCACACAAAGAGGACATTTTTTGTTATGGGAAAACAAATATATAATGAAAATGAAGCCATAGCAGGTTGAAATATGAAAAAAAATGATGTTTGTATAAAAGACCAACCAGTTAGTAGATCTTTTGCATAAAAATTAAAGAGATTGAAAAGTTTGTGTAGTTTGACTGAGGTATTTACTCTTTCACAAACTACAGAATTAATAGGGTGGTCCAATTTAAAAGCTGCTGTAGACACAGAATTGATAGTAATAAATGAAGAATTCATGCACATTGTTGCCCAGAAATTATTGAGACAACAGGCAAACTCTCTGTTAATCAGCATTTGCTTCTTTTGTCTCAATTTTATCCCAAAATGTTCTTGCATGGGATGTCAAAACCAGGCCTTGTTTGGGAAAGGGTTAAGGTAGAATACCTGTAATGAGATTCACGCGATGTGGGAATTATTCGGGTGACATCAAATACATTCGGCAGTCTTTCCACTGCAGAATATTCACAACCGCACCCGTATAAGTTCGGATTCATAACGATGAAGCTCAAAAGAAAGCCGATGTTTTATGAATCTCAAAATGGCCATATTATGGGTGTTCTACCTTAAGTACTTTCTGCTTTTATCAGGAAGTCCCATTTACTCAGGTCACATATTATAAGGCTATTATTTTGTTCAGAAACAAGTATAGAATGACAAATTGCTGCATATTTTGTGCAATCTGTACATGGAATCAATTTTGTAAGCTCCGAAAATCAATTGATAATGTTTCCTGATAAATGAAATTAAATCTTGCTTGTTATATTGCAATTCCTGCATTTCCTATAGATCTTGATTGAAAAACAAACATTTCAATTTCCCATTTACTGGCTTATCAGTAATTTGTGTTGTTTTCTGCAACAGACTTTAGTTTGAAAAAGTCAGATTAACAAAATATTCTCTGTCTGTTGATAATAATGCAAAAATCAAAGACTTTGCAGTGATCCTTTAATAAAAAACAAAACAGCAAACAGGTTTTGAAAATGAGAGAATGCTTAAATTTTTACTCCCAACAATGTCTCCTCATAATTTCATCTTTTTTCAAGGTCATAATGATTTGAATACTGTAGTGGCTATTTTCTTTAACTCATTCCCAAACATTGACACCTTTTGATGTCTTTCAAAATAAAGGCTCTAGAAAACATGGTGGAAAATGAAGAAATTGCTTTTGACAAGCAATTTCTTCATTTTCCACAATGTTTTCTACCCAAAAATACCAAAAAATATAAAATTATATTTACTTGAAATTGTCGTCTGCATGCCATCTTTAAATTTGGAACAGTCCAAAACTTTGCTTTCTGGTAATGGGTTAAATAAGAAAAGAGAGATAAATTGTAGCCAGAATCTCTTCTTGTGCCAATGCTCTCCACTGAGTGCTGAGTACCCATTACAAGGGCGGATCCAGGATTTTTTGCCAGGGGGGCCCAAGCCCAAGATTTTTTTCCAGGGGGGGGTCCAAGCCCAAATTATGCCTTAATTAAAATGTAGTAAATATGCAACGTTACACTAAATTTATATAGTCAAAAAAATTTTTTCGGCCAATGCCAGGGGGGGGGGTCCGGCAGACCCCCCGACCCCCCCTCTAGATCCGCCCATGCATTAAAGGAAAAGATTTATTCTTGATAATACATTTTGTCAAGACCTATCAATTTTGCTCAGTCTTAACCCATTACCACACAGTGACTCTTTTTGACTCCCTTGCAAGAAAAGGCTTGGGAAAACACTGTGGAAAATGAAGAAATTGCTTTTGACAAGCAATTTCTTCATTTTCCACAATGTTTTCCACCCCCAAATGGAGAGATTTTTGAAATTTCGTCAACTTGAAATTGTCGTCTGCAACACCTTTCAAATTGGAACAGTCCAAAAGTTTGCCGTCTGGTAATGGGTTCACAAACGTATTTTACCAAAGGCTTTGCAAAGGTGTAGCAAAAGTTTGATTCTTTCATTCACAATGTAGATTGTATATTCTATCATTTCAGGTTGATGTTTTGGACGGACTGGGGCGAGGTGCCCAAGATCGAGCGAGCAGGAATGGATGGATCCCAGAACACCCGCGCCACCATCATCGACGACAACATCCACTGGCCGAACGGTCTCACACTCGACTACGAGGAATCCAAAATTTACTGGGCCGACGCAAAACTAAACTACATCCACAGCTGTAATTTCGATGGTCGTTATCGGAATGTCATCGTTGACGAGTCCTTACCCCACCCATTCGCTTTAACATTATTCAGGGAAACGCTGTATTGGACGGATTGGCAGACAAAATCAATTCACTCCTGCAATAAGAATACGGGTCAGCAAAATCAAGAAGTGCTTCAAGATATACACTCGCCCATGGACATACATGTGTACGAACCAGACAGACAACCAGCGGGTAAGTCTTTTTAACCCTTTCCCAAACAAGACCTGGTTCTGGCGTCCCATTTAACCCATTCCCACACAGTGACACATTTTGACACCCCTATTGTTTTGGAAAACATTGAGGAAAATGAAGAAATTGCTTGTAACAAGTAATGTCTTCAATTTATAAAATGTTTTATATGTAAGATTCACCAGAAAATGTTAAATTCCATTTACTTGTAATTGCAGTCTGCAACATCTTTAAATTTGGGCAAGTATAAACTTTAAGTAAGTAAAGGCTTTTTATAAAACAAAATATTGCTTATTCATTCAAACCCTATGTTGTGGGTACTCTTTGGAATTATCTCATTGAGAGGATTCTGAGAAGTACCAACAACAGAATGTTTGGATTTGAAATAACAAATTTAGTATGTCGTCAACCACTGTTATCTTTAACTCTTCCTTTTGAATATAGTGAAATTCATATTCATCTACATAAACTTTATGTTAGTCAGTCAGATGATAATCTGCTGTCGATTTTTGTTTCAGGAGTGAATCCTTGTGGAAACAACAATGGCGGATGCTCACATCTCTGTCTGATGTCACCTTTTGAACCAAACTACACATGCGCATGTCCGACTGGGGTACGACTACTAGAAGATGGGAAAGCTTGTGCCGATGGTAAGGTTTTGTGTAGAATATTGCTACTTTTGGAAAAAAACCTTGTAACTGCAGCTTAAAACAAGCTGCAGTTATGAGGTTACTGTTGAAAAGCAGCAATATGATGTTTGTGTATCAACATATCTATTGTGTATGTATGAATCCAACTGTACTTGTACTACTGGGCCACGGCTGCTAGAGAATGGGAAATTTTTGCTGATTCTAAGTGTAAATATTGAAAGAGCTGCTTGCTTAAAAGTTTGAATCATTTGGTAGCCTGTAACCAAATAGTATTTGAATAAGACTAAAGTTTTTGTAATCTAGCATTGACTTTCTGGCACCATTACTGTTACTGTGTGACTACTCTGTGAAAAATTTAACTGTTGTTTTGATGCATTATTTTGGATCATTCCCAAAATAATGATAAGATAAACTATCAAGTTTTTTGTCTCAATCTTAGTAATTATTGATAAGGTGCCTCTTGAAATTCTTCCCGTAGTTATGTGATGATTGTTTTCTTGTACAAAAAAGGGACTGACATGGGCCTTATACCTTGTTTTAACCCTTTCCCTAACAAGACCTGGTTTTGACTTCCCTAATAGAATTGGCTTGGGAAAACATTGAGACAAAAGAAGAAACTGCTGATAACCAGCAGTTTCTCCTTTTGCCTCAATATTTTCTTGGCTATAACACAAACATTTTGGCATTTTGTGATTATTTACTTTGTCGTCTGCAGCAGCTTTCAAATTGGACCGCCCTAAAATTTTGTCGTTTGGGAAAGGGTTAAATGATGCTACATGTAAGCTCAATACAAGGGCACATGCATTATTTTCCCAATTTTGAAAACATAATTGTAGAACTAAACTTTTGTCGTCAAGAACAAATTGTCTTAAAATCCTGTTTCCCGCCCACTCCCACATAATGATGCTTTTGGACACCCGCAAGATAATAGCTTTGGAAGACCTTGTGGAAAATAAAGAAATTACTTTTGGCAAGCAATTTCTTCATTTCCCAGTGACAATGTTTTCCACCAAAAAAATAAAAAAAATTAATTCACTTACCTTCTGCATCTGCAACATCTTTGAATTTGGACCAGCCTAAAATTTTGTCCTCTGGTAACGGGTTAACACCAATCTAAAAAAAAGCTTCAGGAAAGGGCTTATTTCTTGAAGACTATTGGGATGCTTCGTCATTAAATTTTGTTTTCCTTGGTACAAATTTTTCACTTAGTTATATGGGAGAAACAATCATGCTGTGAAATCGAAATTTTGCTTCAGAGCTAGAGGCATATGGCATTTTTGGTATTGACAATTTTGAAATGGAAACGGGTTTTAAGCCATCATAAAGGCTCTTAAAATGGCAAATCAATACCAGGCTTGGCCAGAAATTCTAGAAATTATTAGGAATCCTTTCCTCTTGTTAGATTTATCCTTTTCAAGATTTTTTTCCTTCCAAATGGGTGGATAATCTTTAACCTTAGTGGGACTAACGGTGAGATGCTTGGAAAGGATGTTGTTGTATTACCGATAAGAGGAATACTGGGTAAACATGATAAGGTGCTCCAGCCACCGATATATGACTGAGAAACAATTAACCCATTACCTCACAGTGACGCCTTTTGACGTCCAACAAGATAAAGGCTTTGGAAAACATCGTGAAAATTGAAGAAATTGCTTGTCACAAGCAATTTCTTCATTTACCACAATGTTTTCTATCCCAAAAGTCGTAAAATTTTGAAATATCGTCATACTGAAATTGTCATCTGCAACTTCTTTAAATTTGGACTAGCTTGAAATTTTGTTGTTTGGTAATAGGTTAATAAAGAGTGATTAACCCCTACCAAATTCAAATTCATAAAAGCAAAATAGTGCTTTAGGTTTCTTTTCATGAAATAAAATCAAGAAATATTTGAATACCAAGTATACAAACGTTTAGTGTAGACTATTTGCATAATAATTTTGTGCAAAAACTTTTGCAAATGCATTATATTTATGTAACAATTTCTTCTTTATCAATTTGAATAGAGCCTGGATAGCTTAGATGTTAAATCTAATTCAATTTAATTAATTTATCAATGAAAAAGCTTTATAATTGTTGTAATGCCCTTCTCCATTAAAACATGCTTCTAGAGAAGTGTAAGAATTTTATATTGTTTGGCAAACTGTAAAATTTGAAAGAATTTTAGTAGATAAGAGGAAGATGATATATGTAAGTTTTGATTTGTATCAGATTAACCCTTTCCCAAATGGCAAAATATTAAGGCGGTCCATTTCAAGAACTAATGCAGCCATCAAAATAGATGTAAAAAAGAATTGATTTGACAGTTAATTATGGCATAGAAAACATTGAGGCAATAGGAGAAACTGCTGGTCATCAGCAGTTTCTTCTTTTGTCTCAATGTTTTCCCAAGTCATTTATATCAGGTACGTCAAAACCATGTCTTGATTTGTATCAGATTAAAAAAGTTTTATATGATGGTTTATAATGCATTCTCTGTTTTTTGGGGAGAAATTTATGACGGTATCTTACCCAGGTGTTTTGCTCTGCTCTACTTGATCAATCTATGCACCCCTTTTCCAAATGACAAATAATTGGGCAAATCCAAGTCCGAAGGTGTTAAAATTTACATGAATGTAACGACTCATTAAATTTAAATTTTGTGCTTTTAAGCATGAAAACACTAGGACAAAAGGAGAAAAAATGTTGAATTTAAGCATTTTTTCAAAGCTCTTGTAGAAATGATGTCAAGGCAAAAGATTGCTAAAGAAAGTTTTAATAAGATTAGTGCAATAATGTCATTAACCATTTTTGAATGACAAAAACAGACTGTTCTGAATTGGCGAATTGTTTGCTGAATTTAAAGCCTCTCTTACAACCTGTTGTGCGTCTTTTTAAATTATACATTTTAAAACTCTGCAAAATTACACGATTCACAAAGACACACGACGGTTGTAAGAGCGCCTTAAAATATGTAGATCTACATTCAAAGCAGGTCAAAAGAAGAATCTCTTTCGAGAAAAGTATGCGTTCTTTGTGAACTTTCTGGAATTTCAGTATATCGTTCCCTGGGTCACACGCACGCCTGTCGTACATGCTCCATACTTTTGTCTTGTGTGCTCCTGGCGTTTTAAAAGACGCAGAATGGTCTTAGCAAAGCATTGTCCGGTCAATTCTTTGCTGCATGCAGTCTGCGTCTAGGTTGTGTCCACCAAAATTGTATGTTGCACGTGTGTGCATCGCACGACTAAACGTACGTTTCAGAGGCAGACTGCACGCAGGAGCACATACCACCGGTTGTTAGAGAGGCTTAAGTCATGTTACAGACAAAACCTCAGAAGGCATTGTCGATAAAAAAAATTTATTCATGAGCGAGAATTATGTTGTCCTCAAGGAGCTCAAATTATCTATTACTGGTTTTAACCCATTACCACATGATGACGCCTTTGGACGCCCCACAAGATAAAGGCATGCAGACAAAATAGTAAGATTTCATTCAATTACAACTGTTGTCTGTTACTTCTTTGAATTTGGATCAGCCTAAAATTTTGCCATCTGGCAATGGGTTAACTCACTACCACACAATGACTCTTTTTGACTGCCCTAGAAATAATGGCCATGGAAAACATTGTGGAAAATGAAGAAATTGCTTGTGACAATCAATTTCTTCATTTCCCATTCTATGTTTTCCATCCAAAAAGACCCCAAAATTTAATAAGTCATTCACTTGAAATTGTCGTCTGCAGAATCTTTGAATTTGGACCTGCCTAAAATTTTGCCATCTGAGGATGTTTTTAAAAAGTTTGTCCAATTGTTCATGCTGACTTATTTTGTTAATCAATTTCAGGTGCAAGACAAATGCTGCTGTTGGCCAGACGTACAGATATTCGTCGAATCTCTCTGGACACTCCAGACTTTACCGATGTTGTTTTACCGCTGGACGGAATAAAACACGCTATAGCCATCGATTATGATCCAGAGGATGGTTATGTATATTGGACGGACGACGAAGCGCGGGTTATACGCAGGGCTATGCTTAATGGTTCAGGTAATATAACTATTAGATATGGAATAAAACACGCTATAGCCATCGATTATGATCCAGAGGATGGTTATGTATATTGGACGGACGACGAAGCGCGGGTTATACGCAGGGCTATGCTTAATGGTTCAGGTAATATAACTATTAGATATGGAATAAAACACGCTATAGCCATCGATTATGATCCAGAGGATGGTTATGTATATTGGACGGACGACGAAGCGCAAGTTATACGCAGGGCTATGCTTATTGGTTCAGGTAATATAATTTTCGTGAACATCTACCGAATAGGAAAAAATTGTGCAATATTGGTTCAAATTCAAAGAATCTGCAGACATAAAAATAAGGGAATCTTGAAATAAAAATCATTGACTTAAATCGAAAAGGTAAAAGAAGAAAATACTGATAATCATAACTTTTTGCTGTTTGGTAATGGGTAAGATTATTGACTAATTGATAAAATCTTATTTAGACAGAAAAGTATGAATAAAAGGTGATACAAAGCTTTCAACAAACTTTTAAAAGCAGAATTACATTAAAAAAAAATCTGAAGTCAGATTTATATATCTTTCTATAGTTGATAAAATGATAAAATCTTAACTGTTGAAAGTTGCAAAAACTAAACATTTCAAAACTGATAGCTCGTTAGATAGAAAGATAGTAGAAAAAGAAAAAAATAAGGTATATAGGTGGCCTACAAATCTGCATTAAACAGCTCTTAACCCTTTCACAGACAACAGTATTATTATAGACTTCAGTGGCGGATCCAGGATATCTGTGAGGGGGGTTTGAATTTACAAATAGGGGGGTTCGTTTTCCTGTCATTACACAATTTTGACTAAATTTCTGTATGAAAATGAAATAAACGGGCTACAGAGGGGGGTTCGTTTGAACCCCCCGAACCCCCTCTGGATCCGCCACTGGACTTGTCCAAATTTAAAGGTGTTTCAGACCATAAAAAAGATAAATGCAAGGTGTAAAGACTGTGTATGGTACATTGAGAGAAAAAGAGAATGTGCTGATTACCAGCAATCTCTTCTTTTCCCTCAGTGCTTCATAAAGCAATTTCTGTTTTGGAACGTAATCCAGGAATCTCTGGGAAAAGATTAACTCTTCCCCACATGGCAAAAATTTTGATCATTCCAATTTGAAGGATGCTGCAGGCAACAAATGGATGTTTAGAAAGATAGGATATGTGTACAATATTGTACAGCAAATATTGAGCCAAAAGGAGAAAATGCTGGTTGTCAGCATCCTCATTTTTTCCAAAGCTTTCTCTATTATAATTAGGGAAGTCAAGACCAGGTCTATGTTTGGGTGAGGGGTAACCCTTTCCCTAACAAGACTTGGTTTTGAAGTTCTTAGTAGAACACGCTTGGGAAAACATTGAAGCAAAAGAAGAAAATGCTGATAATCAGCATTTTCTCCCTTTGCCTCAATGTTTTCTGTGCTATATTATGCACAAATCTTAACTTTTGTAGCTTCAATATTGTCGTCTGTGACAGATTTCAAATTGAACAACCGTAAGATTTTGTGGTTTGGGTAAAGGTTAAATTACTAAGAGAAAATTGCACATAAACCTACATCACATTAAGTGAGAAATGAAATTTTAATCACCGATTTACCCCCCTTTTTTGCGCTAGGATTTTCTGAAATTAGTGTTAAAGTTTGAATTAACCCTTTACCAAATAGAAGAAAAAATAGACTGCCCCAATTTAAAAGCTGCATGCTGTAGATTACAAAATTGATGTTGATAAAGATAAAATTTGTGTTTAAATATAGTGCAAAAAATATAGAGGTTAAAGGAGAAAATGCTGGTTCTTTGCCTCAATGTTTTCCAAATTTTTTGTGTGTCGAAATCAGTTGTAGCCCTTTTCCAAACAAGCCTTGGTATTTACAGTTTGAACTATAATGTAGGGCGTTTTGAAAAGATTAAGAGAAAATAAGAAAATTTTGGTGACAATATGCACTTTCTGCATGTCTTTTTATACTTTCAGCAGATAAAAAAGTATCATATTACCATTTGCTTAATAATACCTTTAGTTTTTTTTTTTTTGAAAAAAAGAGAAAATTTTGAAACATTATAGTAAAAGAATAGGAGAAATTACTGTTGACCAAATATAAGTTTTTTTTAACCATTTCCTAAACAACAAATTTGTAAAGTAGATCAATTCGAAATTATTTTGGAGGACAAAAGTGCCAATGAAGAAAAATAATTTTGAAATGTCCTGGAAAAAAAAGTTTAAGAGAAAAGAAAGAAATGATTAATTCTGCATTTCCTTCTCTTCTCTGTTCGTTTTCCAAAGCTTCACATCTTATTAGCAACAAGAAAACTTGGGGTTGTTCGTTTAATTGATAAAAATACTCAAAAACTTAAAAACATTGTGGGCGTAAGACAAGCTGCATTTTTACATGGTAAAATAAAATCCAAGGTGGACATATTTTTCCACCCTGCCATAAAGAAAATGAATTCTACACCTAAAGCAATTTTATCCACTAAATGATTGTGTTTTTGTCAAGGCATCTTATATGTCATGTCAACATAAGGATTATTAATTGCAAAGATTAAGTAAAAATGCATATACCATATTTCTCCTAATAAACCCCACTCTCATGATAATGTTCCTTCTAATAAGTCACCAAATAATTACATTGAACATAATAAGGAAATGTTTATAATATCTTGTTACTAGTCTGAAAAAACATTTTCTTAAAAAAATCACTAAAATTCAACGTTCAATTGTTTTTGGTCAATTATTGATGTATGGTTGTTGTCCAAAATGACAGATGTTCGAAGAAACAACAATTCAGAATGGTATGGAAAATCTAAATGGAACATGAAGAAATTGCTTAATTATAAGCATTTTTTCATTTCCCACAATACTTCATGCCAAGAAATACCCCCAAAATTTCAACTTTAAATTATTGTCAACAACTACTTTCAATTTTAAGCCATTCCAAATTGTTGCATATTTCCACTATTATTAGGAGAAACATGGTATAGAAATTTTACACCTGTTGAAAGCATGTTTTATGAATGGAAAGGAAAAGTGAAATCTTTTTTGAGACACAAATAACCCTATAGTAATAAAATACTAAAATGTTAATGACCAAAAATGAAGGCTTTCTGAAAAATTGTGGGAAAAAAAGGAAATTACTGGTAATTGACGACTCTTCCCATGATGTTTTGTACACTCTCTAACTGGAAAGCATATTGGGAATAGTCTCATTATCTGTCACATGAAATTTTACTTTCTATGTAAACATATTATGTCCTGTCGTTTGCAATAGCATTCAAGTCAGAAAACTAAAACATTGCCATTTTGGAAAGGGTTTAATGTTGTTATTGAAAATTAATGTGTTTAGTAACTAGCACATCATGCTTTGGAAAAGATCAATTTAATGACTTATAAAAAAAGTCTCTGTATTTTATATCAAACTTTTCTAGTCGCCTAAGTGTTCGTAATTATCTATTAACTTCCCAAACAAGTCTGGTTTTGGTGTCTCTAATAGTAAATGTTTGGGAAAACATTGAAACAAAAGAAGAAAATGCTGACAGTCTGAGCATTTTCTCCTTTTGCCTCAATATTTTCTGTACTATGTTTTACACAAATCATATCTTTATCAACAGCTAGTTTGTCGTCTACAACAGCTTTTAGATGGGACCACACTAAAGTTTTGTTTCTTGGGAAAGAGTTAATATTCAGAGATATTAGACAAAGTATTAAGAAATATCTTATAAGTACTGGGATAAAAAGTTATCACATAGTCAAATGTGGAACGACTGTATGTGCATGTGAAATCATTATGCAGTTACTTTAGTTTTGCACTAAATGCTTCAACAGATTTAATGGATACTCGTTTATTTTTCGGTGATTTGAATTCATTTGCCTTGATCAAACAACTGAAAAGATAAAATGAACTATACAAGATAAGTTTAAGCATGCATTAAACAGAATCATAAATTTTAATTATTGCATGTATTTTGCAATAGTAAATTTATTATCTTTAATCAGACATGAAAATATGCCATGTTTTAGGCAAGATACTAGATATTTTCTCATGGAAAATTCCTTTGTGAAGATTTACCAAACATTACCAAATTGTTTACTTAATCCGTTCCCACACAAAAACCATTCCCACACAAAGATGCTTTTGGATGCCCAACAAGGTAAAGGCCTTGGAAAATATAGTGGAAAATGAAGTAATTGCAAATGTTACAAGCAATTTCCTTATTTCCCTTCATGTTTTCTGAAAATGTAACACTCAATTTTCTTGAAATTGTCATTCTGTAACACCTTTGAATGTTGTTGTTTGGTAATGGGCTAATAAGTCTGGAATAATAACTGTAATCTTGTTTATTTACAGACTCGCAGACTTTAATCAAGAGTGAAGTGGACCATCCAGATGGGATTGCTATAGACTGGGTGGCCCGTAACATGTACTGGACAGACACCGGGACAGACAGGATCGAGGTGGCCAGGCTAAATGGATCCTCGCGTAAAGTTGTCATATCTGAACATCTCGATGAACCAAGGGCAATAACTCTGTATCCTGAAATGGGGTAAATCGTCGCATTTCTACAGAGACCTTGTATCTGAAGCTTGTTTTAAGCTGCAGATACGAGGTTTTCGCAGAAAAGCATTGTTATTGTCATTGTCATGCTATTGTCATGGCGGTGTGTCCGTCGTGCGTCCATCCGTCCGTGCGTCCGTCCGTCCGTGCGTCCGTAAACTTTTTCTTTAAAAATCTTCTCCTCAGAAACTACTGGATGGATTTCAACCAAACTTCACAGGAATGATCCTTGGGTGACCCTCTCTCAGATTCCTACAAAGTGTTTGGATTGAACCAGAATAACTTGAGTTATCTGCCCTTGAACATCAAAAAAAGCTGGTTTTGACCTTATTTTTACTCTAAAATCTACAAATATTAACCAATCAAGACAAAACTTGGACAGAATATATTTAAGCATGATATCCTGCCTGGGTGTAATTTTCAGCTTGATCGGAATTTTACATCATGAGTTATGTGCCCTTGAATTTGACAAAATTTCCGTTTTCGACTTTGTTTTCACTCTAATAACCATAATTGTTAACCAATCAAGATGATATTTGGAGAGAATCTTGTTGACAACAAGATCTTGCTTTTGTGTAATTTTCAGGATGATTTCATTGCTACAAACTGAGTTATGTGCCCTAGAAATTGACAAAATTTCAGTTTTCAACACTTTTTAGCTCCACTGGCCTTTCAGGCCAGCGAGCTATTGTCATGGCGCTGTGTCCGTCGTGCGTGCGTCCGTGCGTGCGTCCGTGCGTGCGTCCGTCCGTCCGTCCGGTCGTCAACTTTTTTCTTTAAAAATCTTCTTCTCAGAAACTACTGGATGGATTTCAACCAAACTTCACAGAAATGATCCTTGTGTGGCCCTCTATCAGATTCCTTCAAAGAATTGCGATTGAAATAGAGAGTCGGGAGTTATCTGCCCTTGAATGTTAATTTTCACTCTAAAAACTTTCAATATTGACCAATGGACACAAAACTTTTGAAAAATGTTGGTGACTGTTAGATCTTGCATGTGTGTAAATTTCAGCTTGATCGGAATTTTACTTCCTGAGTTATATGCTCATTTATGGGACAATATCAACAAGCTTATGAGTATTATGAGTAAAGTGTGAAATGGGTGGAAGGGTTTTAGGTTCTTGGAGGGTAGGTTAGTGGTGTCATTGGAAAGGCAGAGAGTGACTGTACAGGTTGTGACCTATAAAAAGCTTAGGGGTCATGTAGTGCAGGCTTTTTTTTGTGTGTTCTTTGAAGTTTTTTGTGAATATTAAGCAAATTTGATATAAGTTGAAACAGCTATAGATTAAAAAAAACACACACACACAGACACTTTGGACAATGCACACAGTCATCTTTGTGAAAAGTTTTGTTTGTTTATTAGTTTGTTTATTGAAAAAGTTTATGGATGATTAAGCTGCAATGTTGTAAGTTGATAGATTATATACTTTTCTTTTTTTGCATGCACAGTATGGTTTCTGCACAGATTGACTTTCAACTTGGCCCCAAAGAAGACCTAGTTTTGAGGTTGCCCCCCCCCCCCCCCCCCCCCCCCCCCCCCCCTAGATTAACCTGCATTTTCTCACTTTATCTCAATGTGTTATATTCTATATTGTACACCATACTTAACCTTTTCCCCAAACAAGACCTGGTTTTGACGTCCCTGATATATAAATGGTGTGGGGAAACATTGAGACAAAAGAAGAAACTGCTGATGACCAGCAGTTTCACGTTTTGCCTCAATATTTTCTATGCTATTTAGATGTCTGCATTTAAAGCTTTTGGAGTTGATCACCCTATTATTTTGCCGTTCCCAAACATGACCTGGTTTTGACGTCCCTAATAGAAAAGGCTTGGGAAAACATTCAAACTAAAGAAGAAACTGCTGATAACCAGCAGTTTCTCAATTTGTCTCAATGTTTTCTGTGCCATTTTTTACACAAATCCTATCTTAACCCTTTCCAAACAAGACCTGTTTTTGATGTTCCTAAGAGAATGGGCTTGGGAAAACATTGAAACAAAAGAAGAAACTGCCGATAACCAGCAGTTTCTCCTTTTGTCTCAATATTTTCTATGCCATATTTTACACAAATCCTATCTTTGGTAACATCCCAATTGGTCTACTCCCATTTTGTCTACTGTTTAGCTCCACTGGCCTTCAGGCCAGCGGGCTATTGTCATGGCGTTGTGTCCGTCGTGCGTGCATGCGTGCGTCCGGTCGTCAACTTTTTCTTTAAAAATCTTCTCCTCAGAAACTACTTGATGGATTTCAATCAAACTTCACAGGAATGATCCTTAGGTGGTCCTCTATCAGATTCCTTCAATTAATTCTGATTGAACCGTAAAGTCTGGATTTATCTGCCCTTGAATTAAAAAAACAGTTGTTTTCACTTGTTTTCACTCTAGCCACTACAAATATTGATCAATCAAAACAAAACTTGGTCAGAATGTTGGTGCTGATAAGATCTTGCCTGAGTGCAATTTTCAGCTTGATCTGAATATTACGTCTGAGTTATGTGCCCTTGAAATTGGCAAAACTACCATTTTTGACCTTATTTTTACTCAAACAACCATAAATATCCACCAATCAACATAAAACTTTCACATTATCTTACTGACCATAATATCTTGTGTTGGTGTAATTTTCAGCTTCATATGAATCTTAAATCATGATTTATCTGCCCTTGAATTTGACAAAATTGTTGTTTTCGACTTTGATTTTACACTCTTTACACCCACAAATATTGAATAATCAGGTCAAAACTAAACAAGATGTAGGTGAAGTTAGGATCTTGCTTAAGTGTGATTCTTAGCTAGATAGGAATATAAAATCATCAGTTATATGCCTTTCAATTTGACAAAATTGCTAATTGTGACTTTTTTTTTCACTCTAACAGCCAAACTCACTCTACTGTCTAATAAAGACTGTTGCAAAGCTTGGTAACTAATAGATTTTATATGAATGTATTTTCAGCTTTCTAATTACTTTGTAATTGCTTTAAGAGCAACACGTATTGAAAAATCTAGTGAAAACTTGTACTTGATATTACAAGAAATTCAGGTTTGACAGCCATTTGCATTATTTTTGGAAAAGGGTTTTTCCCAGAATCTATTTTTAGCTCAATCTATTTTTAGAAATATGAAATATTTCGGAGTAATCAATGTTCTGTTAATTTAGATCTGCTGGGAAGAAGGAAAATTTTAATTGCTTGTGACATCCTAAGCTAGAATGTTCTCCCATTTCCTTTTATCCTTTCTCAAATGGCAAACATGTAATTTTACTTTCTTTGCTTCAAGAACCTCACATTTTGAACAGTTTAGTTTTGTTACTTTCTTTTAGCTCTATGAAACACAAGCATTGAACAATCTAATCAAAACTTGGATTAAATATTACATGAAATTCAGGCCTGTGGAGCGACTCAAGACCTTCAGGTCTTCTAGTTTCACTTTTGTGGCCACATTTATAGATTAATACTGACAAAATTTGGACAGACCATAAGATCTTGCTCGAGTTTAATATTCAGCTTGATTATTGTGGTGTTCAAGACATAAATTATCAAGTCAAAATCATATTTTTAGATCAGAATGTCTTTATTTTCATGAAAACTATGTTACATGCACAATCGCAACTTCTTGAACTAATTATCATAAAGAAAAACAACTCTTACTGAACTTTAAATTGCCCATTTCAAAAGTTACTTCCCTTAGTCTACCACAATTATTAACTCACATATTGAATTTTGTGCCCTTGAATTTGGCACAATGACAGTTTTCAACTTTATCATCACTCTAAAAATCTCCAAAATATTAGTCAATCATTTACCTTCTTTTCGCCTTGACCACATTATTGCTTCTCTTTACTTTGTTTCTGCTCTAAGAATCACAAGAATTTAAAAATATATCAGTTTAAGCATTTAGATAAATTTGTCAATTTTTTTAGCTCACCTGAGCACGAAGTGCTCAAGGTGAGCTATTGTGGTCACTTTTTGTCCGTCGTCCGTCTGTCTGTCCGTCCGTTCACAATTTTGTGTTTACACTCTAGCATCTACAAATATAAGCCAATCTTGACCAAAGTTGGTCAAAACATGTATGGCCATAAGATCTCGGATGAGTTCGATTATGGGTCAGATCGAACTAGAAATGCAGGAGTTATCTGCCCTTGAATGCGAAAAATACTTAGTTTTGACATTGTTTACACTCTAGCATCTACAATTATTGATCAATCAAGACAAATCTTGGACATAACATTGCAGACCATAAGATCTCGGATGAGTTCGATTTTCAGTCTGATCTGACCAGAAAGATGAGAGTTAGTGCCCTTGAATTTGACAAAATTGCCATTCTCGGCTGTTTTTGACCTTGTTTACACTCTAGAATCTACAATTATTCATCAATCAAGACAAAACTTTGACACAATGTTTGGGACCATGAGATCTTGGATGAGTATTATTTTCAGTCTCATCTGATCAGAAAGTCGAGAGTTACTTGCCCTTGAATTTGACAAAATTGTCATTTTTAGCTGTTTTCGAGGATGTTTACACTCTAGAATCTACAATTATTGATCAATCAATCCAAAACTTGGACACAATATTGGGGATCATAAGATCTGGGATGAGTTTGATTTTCAGTCTTATCTGATTAGAAAGTTGAGAGTTATGAGCCCTTGAATTTGACAAAATTGCTGTTTTTGACTGTTTTAGACCTTATTTACACTCTAGAATCTACAATTTTTGACCAATCAAGACAAATCTTGGACACAAGGTTGGAGGCCATAAGATCTCAGATGAGTTTAATTTTCAGTCTGATCTGACCAGAAAGATGAGAGTTATGTGCCCTTGAATTTGATAGAATTGCCGATTTCGGCTGTTTTTGACATTGTTTACACTCTATAATCTACTATTATTTATCAATTAAGACAAAACTTGAACACAATGTTTGAGACCATAAGATCTTGGATAAGGTTGATTTTCAGTCCGATCTGATCAAAAAGTGGAGAGTTATGTGCCCTTGAACTTGATCAAATTGCTGTTTTCGGCTGCTTTAGACCTTGTTTACACTCTAGAATCTACAATTATTGACCAATGAAGACAAATCTTGGACACAATGTTGGATATCATAAGATCTTGGATGAGTTTGATTTTCAGCCTGATCTGACTAGAAAGTGGAGAGTTGTGTGCCCTTGAATTTGACAAAATTGCTGTTTTCGGCTGTTTTGACCTTGTTTATACTCTAGAATCTACAATTATTTATCAAACAAGACAAATCTTGGACACAATGTTGGGCACGATGAAATCTTGGATGAGTTCAATTTTCACAATGTTATTGACCATAAGTTTGTTTTCAGTCTTAAAGTCATAAATATTTTTTGAATTGAAGAAAAGTGTTGCTTATATCATTTTGGTTCAGGTGAGCGATATAGGACCATCATGGTCCTCTTGTTATAGTAAACCACAAGAAATTCAGGCCTGTGGAGCGACTCAAGACCTTCAGGTCTTTCTAGTTTTGTATAACTGTTTCTTTTAATCCATTACCAGACGACAATATTTTGGGCTCTTCCAAATTCAAAGAGGATGCAGACAACAACTCTAAATGTATTGAATTTATTATGTTTTGATCTTTTAGGGAAGGAAATGTTGTGGGAAATGAAGAAATTGCTTGTCACAAGCAATTGCTTCATTTTCCACAATGTTTTCTATAGCCATTATCTTTTAGGGAATCAAAATGAGCCATTGTGTGAGAATGGGTTAACCCTTTTCCATACAAGACCTGGTTTTAATGTGCCTAATAGAAGAGTCTTAGGATGATATCTATGCTAAAGAAGAAATTGCTGATAATCAGCAATTTCTTCTTTTGCCTCAATATTTTCTGTGCATATTTTAAACAAACATGTCAATATCAATTTTGTTGTCTGCAGCAGTTTTCAAATTGGATTAGTCTAAAATTTTGCGGTTTGGTAAAGGGCTAAAGAGGGCTCAATTTGAACATTTTACTTCCATATTTGATTAAAATGTGAAATAGATTCTTTAAAGTGACATTTCAGAATTTTTTGTCATAAATTTTACTTTCAATTTTTATCTGAAAGGGCATATTTCCTTGTGAAAATTCTGAAAATTTCAAGCCAAAATATTGCGCCGTTTACAAGAAATTTATATTTTTGTGTTAAAATTGAACAAATTGTTGAGGACAACAGTTCGGATTTATATGCAATTTATCGATTATGTCTTAACTTTAAATGCGTGTTTCTCGCTTATTGGCAACAACTTAAAAAACTAATAGTATTTATACTCATTAGAATAACAAATCTTGGCATCAAGACATACTTTAAAAAATTGAAATTAGAATGAAATGTCCCTTTAACTTCAGCCATTGTGTAACACTGGAACTCTGTGGAATCTTGAAAAGATAACTATTAGGGTCATGTTATGACAGAAAATAGCTTTAACAATTACATTATTGTTTCACAACCATAATCTATTTTCCAGCCTTATGTGGTGGACAGACTGGGGTCAGAAGCCAAAAATCGAGCGAGCGTATCTCGACGGTACCAACAGACTTGCCATCATCGATAAGGGTCTGGAATGGCCGAACGGGATCGCAGTGGACTTCAAGGAGGAGAAACTGTACTGGGGTGACGCTAAATTAGACAAGATCGAAGTAGCGAACCTGGACGGGACGGGAAGACGGGCACTAGTCAAAGACAATCTACCTCATTTGTTTGGTTTTAGTGAACTAGGTTAGTCCATTTGTCCATTACCAAACAACAAATTTTTTTACGGGTCCAAATTGCGGACAATAATACCAAGTGTACGGAATTTAAATTTCTTTTTTCTTTTGGGGTAGAAAACTTTGTGGTAAATGAAGAAATTGCTTGTCACAAGCAATTTCTTCATTTTCCACAATGTTTTCCAAAGCCTTTTTGTTTACGGGAGTTAAAGATTGAAGTGGCAAATCTGGAAGTGGTAGGAAGATGAGCACTAGTCAAAGACAATATGTTTGGTTTTCATGAACTAGGTTAGTCTATAAATTGTGTACATAATGCCTGACATAGCATGTTTTGAACTAAAGAAGTCTGCCATTATGTCATTCCATTTTTAGCTCACCTGAGCACAAAGTGCTCAAGGTGAGCTATTGTGGTCGCTCACCGTCCGTCGTCCGTCCGTCTGTCCGTCCGTCCGTCCACAATTTCTTTAAACATCTTCTTCTCCAGAACCATTTGGCCAATTGTGACCAAACTTGGCAGGAATGTTCCTGATGTGACCTTTTTCAAAACTTGTTCACAAATTTTTGATTCGTCAAAGAATGTGGGCGTGGCAGGGCGGGGCTTATAAATCGTAAGAAAATTCTTTAAAAATCAACCATTGGGCCAATTTGAACCAAACTTGGCAGGAATGTTCTTTTAGTGACTCTTTTGGTAATTTGTCCACAAATTTTAAGATTTGTCAAAAAATGTGGGTGTGACAGTGTCAGACTTTAGAAATCCTAAGAAAATTCTTTAAAAAATCAAACAGGTAACATATGGTTAGTGGGAGTCAAAACCTCATAACTACAGCTTGACAAAGCTGGAGTTATGAGGTTTTGATCCCCCACTGGGGAAATGTCTAATCCTATTAAATAAACAAAAGACCGGAATTGTTTACACAAACTCCGCCAGAATGGGGAGCTGCATGTAAAAGGGGGTAAATACATTCTACATGTATTTGTTATTTAACCCTTTCCCAAACAAGACCTGGTTTTGACGTCCATACGAAAATAGGCTTGAGAAAACACTGAAACAAAAGAAGAAACTGCTGATAACCAGCAGTTTCTCCCTTTGTCTCAATATTTTCTGTGCTATATTGTACACAAATCCCTTCCTCTTTACATCAGTTTTGTTGTCTACAACAGCTTTTGAAGAGGACCACCCTAACATTTTGTCGTTTGGGAAAGGGTTAAGCTATCCTTTGTTGTTGGTACTCATTTAAATAGTTTTGATTAGATCATTATAATAATAATAATAAATAATAATAATATCTTTATTTAACGAAGGTGACTTATTAAGACATCACTACAATACACAATATCATAATGATTAACTTATTTACAATAAGGCCTTCAAACAACATTCATACAAAAGTCAGTATTGACAATCACACAAAATTATCAATAATAATAGTTATCTGACAGATACTCGTAGGATCTAAATTATTGCATCTTATTGATTAAATAGTGTTTGATTTTTCCTTTGAAATTGGTCAGCTTTGGTTCGTTTCTTATTTGGATTGGAATTGAATTCCATACATTAACGCTGAAATAACTGAAGCTACTTTTGTATATATTCGTTCGAGGTCTTTTAGTCAGGATTAGATCGCTTTTTGTCTCTGAGCGTAAATGATAGTTCAAATGAATACCCACATCATAGGGTTTGATAAACATTGAAAGATATTTTGCAATTTAGAAATGCCTTAACCTCTCCTATTTGAATCGCTAGTCTTTGGATTTATAATCAGACATGCTTCTATTTTGCAACTAATATATTCTTTTTAACTCTTTACCAAATCATTATATAATTAATTATTTTGCAATGAAAAAAGGGCCCTGTGTTGTTGATTCTTGGGGTTTATATAGGGGTTAAGAGTTAGATCTCTAACATTTTGATCTTTGACTTGGAAAACCTTTTCATCTCAAAACGGAATTTTTTCATAGGGCCCTATGTTGTTGATTCTTGGGGTTTATATGGGGTGAACTCTGTTGATAATTGGAACCTTCTCATTGATATCATGGGAAAAGGGGCCTGAAAGACAAAATTCTTGTTAGCATTGTACAGGCTACAATTTTGGCCCAATGTTCATAAAAATTGGTCAGAATGTTTGTGTAGTCACAGAGAATTGGAATATTGAATATTCCTTTGGATACTAAGGGAAAAGGGGCCATAATGACAAAATCTGTGTTGGCACTTTAGAGGCCATAGTTTTGGCCTAATCTTTGTTAAAATTGATCAGAATATTTGTCTAATCACAATGATAAAGCTTATCAACAATCTGAATGTTCCATTTTGATATCATGGGAAAAGGGGCCTTTATGACAAAATCTTGTTAACACTCTAATAGTAACAGTTTTGGCCTAGTCTTCATGAAACTAAAAGAATGTTTGTTTTAGTCACAAGGATAAACCCTATAAGATATTGGAATATTCCAGTCGATGTCATAGGAAAAGGGGCCTTAATGACAAAATCCTTGTTAGAGGCAAAAATTTTGGTCCAATCTTCATGAAACTTGTGTTTGTCTAGTCACACCGATGAACTCGGAGGAAAATAGGAATGTTCTATGGGATAGCATGGGAAAAAAGACCTTAATGACAAAATCCTTGTTAGCGCTATAGAGACAATAATTTTGGCTCAATATTCATGAAATTTAGTCAGATTATTATACCCCCGCAAAACGAATGTTTTAGGGGGTATACTGGAATCAACCTGTCTGTCTGTCTGTATGTATGTATGTCTGTCTGTATGTATGTATGTATGTATGTATGTCTGTCTGTCTTTCTGTCCGTGGACAAATTACTTCTCCAGAGCATATCTTCTAAACCATATGTGCTAGCAACTTAAAACTTTCTACACTTATAGATCTCATTGTTGGCAAGTGTCCTGTGTAGGGATCGTTACTCTGCCACGCCCACTTTTAGAGTCATTGCCCTTTGTTGTTTGTAACATTGCATTTTTGTCCGGACCATATCTTCTAAACCATAAGTGCTAGCAATTTCAAACTTGGTACACTAATACATCTCATTGTGGGGAAGTGTCATGTACAATAACTGTTACTCAGCCACGCCCT
Source organism: Fragum sueziense (assembly GCA_963680895.1). Classification (NCBI taxonomy): domain Eukaryota; kingdom Metazoa; phylum Mollusca; class Bivalvia; order Cardiida; family Cardiidae; genus Fragum; species Fragum sueziense. Next base: position 44,183,907 of record OY804602.1, on the reverse strand, counting down.
CTTTTTGAGTTATTGCCCTTTGTTATCTGTACCCTTACATTTTGTTTGGACCATATCTTAACTACAAGTGCTAGTAACTTCAAAACTACAAGTGCTAGTAACTTCAAACTTGGTACACTTATACATCTCATTGTGGGGAAGTGTCATGTACAATAACTGTTACTCAGCCACGCCCACTTTTTGAGTTATTGCCCTTTGTTGTTTGTACCCTTACATTTTGTTTGGACCATATCTTCTAAACCACAAGTCTTAGCAACTTCAAACTTGGTACACTTATACATCTCATTTTGGGGAAGTGTCATGTACAATAACTGCTACTCAGCCACACCCACTTTTTGAGTTATTGCCCTTTGTTGTTTGTACCCTTACATTTTGTTTGGACCATATCTTCTAAACCACAAGTCTTAGCAACTTCAAACTTGGTACACTTATACATCTCATTTTGGGAAAGTGTCATGTACAATAACCGTTACTCAGCCACGCCCACTTTTTGAGTTATTGCCCTTTGTTGTTTGTACCGTTACATTTTGTTTGGACCATATCTTCTCAACCACAAGTGCTAGCAACTTCAAACTTGGTACACTTATACATCTAATTGTGGGGAAGTGTCTTGTACAAGAATTGTTACTCTGGCATGCCTACCATTAGAGTGATTGTCCTTTGTTGTTTTTACCATTGGATTCGTGTCCGGAACATATCTTTTAAACCATTAGTGCTAGCAACTTCAAAATTGGTACACTTATACATCTCATTGTCAGGAAGTGTCATGTAAAAGAATTGTTACTCTGTCATGCCAACTTAAAGAATTATTGCCCTTTGTTGTTTGTACCCTTGCATTTTTGTCTAGACCCTATCTTCTAAACCATAAGTGCTAGCAACTTTAAGCTTGGTACACTTATTGCCCTTTTTGTAATGAAATATTGTGCGGGGGTATCAAGTCACCTAGTTTCTCTAGTCACAAGGATTAAGCCTATTGACAGTGGGAATGTTCTGTTGCATGTCATGGAAAAGGGGCCTTAAAGACAAAATCCTTGTTGGTAATGTAGATGCTACAATTTTTGTCCTATCTTCATGAAACATGTTCAGAGTGTTTGTCTAGTCACAAGGATGAAGACTATTGAAAAATATAATGCTCTTTTGGATATCATGGGACAGGATGCTATCATTTCTCACCTTGTGAATCTCAGTTCAGGTGAGCGATTAAGGACCATCATGGTCCTCTTGTCAATTGTTTTACATTAACTTTGAACCAAACTGAACGGTACTGTTAAAGCCTTCTACAAACTTATATATCATCAGTATAAATGCAAAACTTTGTATGTCGATTTTTAGCTCCACTGGCCGAAGGCCAGTGAGCTATTGTCATGGCATTGTGTCCGTCGTGCGTCAGTGCGTCCGTTAGCATTTTATACGCCCGAAGGGTCGTATCATGTTATGGCCCCGGTCGTCCATCCGTCCGTCTGTCCGTCTGTCCGTCCGTTAGCAATTTCTTGTGTGCGCAACTTCTCCTGCAGTTTTGATCGGAATTTGATCAAACTTGCCACAATGATTCTCCATGGTGTCTAGTTGTGCACACGGAATTCAGATAACTCTTTTCGTTCTGGAATTATCTGCCCTTGAATGGAAAAAATGGCCATTTTCACTGACAAGCCCCTCTCAGGCGTATATGCGCTGCTCTGCGAAGCTCTTGTTCTTTAAAAATCTTCTCCTCTCAAACCAGTTTGCCAATTTTGACCAGATTTTGGAGGAATGTTCCTAGGGTGACCCTTTACTTAAATTGTTCAAAGAATTTTGATTGGTCCATAAATGTTTGCGTGGCAGGGCTGGGCTTATCAGACTTTGAGAAATCACAAAATAATTCTTTAAAAATCAACCATTTGGCAAATTTTGACCAAACTTGGCAGAAATGTACCTTTGGTGACTCTTGATTTAAATTAGTGGTGAAATTTTTATTGGTCCAAATATCTGGGCGTGGCAGGGTGGGGCTTATCAGACTTGGAGAAATCACAAAATAATTCTTTAAAAATTTTCTCCTTTCAAACCAGTGGGCCAATTTTGAGCAAACTTTTCCTTGGGTGACCCTTTACTTAAACTGTTCAAAGAATTTTGATTGGTCCATAAATGTGGGCGTAGCAGGACAGGGCTTATCAGACTTAGAGAAATCACAAAAAAATCTTTAAAAATCAACCATTTGGCAAATTTTGACCAAACCTGCCGGAAATGTGCCTTGGGTGACTCTTTACATAAATTGCCTGTGAAATTTTGATTGGTCCCTAAATGTGGGCGTGGCAGGGCGGTGCTTATCAGACTTGGAGAAATCACAAAATAGTTCTTTAGAAATCAACCATTTGGCCAATGTTGACCAAACCTGGCAGAAATGTACATTGGGTGACTCTTTACTTAAATTGTCAGTGAAATTTTGATTGGTCTATAAATGTGGGCGTGGCAGGGCGGGTCTTATTTGACTTAGAGAAATCACAAAATAATTCTTTATAAATCAACCATTGGGTCAATTTCAATTAAACTTGGCAGAAATGCATCTTAAGTGACCCTATACTTAAATTGTCAGTGAAATTTTTATTGGTCCATAAATGTTGGCATGGCAGGGTGGGGCTTATCAGAATGGGAGAAATCACAAAAAAAATCTTTAAAAATCAACAATAAGGAAAATTTTGACCAAAATTGGCAGAAAAGTACCCTTGGTGTCCAATTAGATAAATTGTTAGTGAAATTTTGATTGGTCTATAAATGTGGGTGTGGCAGGGCAGGGCTTATCAGAATGGGACAAACCATAAAATAATTCTTTGAAATAAATCAAAGGACCTTTTCAAGATTTGGTAGTGCAAGGCTTACAAGAAATCATGAGATAATTCTTTTACTTTAGCCAGTGGAGCGATTCAGGCCTTCTTGGGCCTCTTGTTGCGCTTTTTACAGCGCAACCTTGTATGTCCAGTAAAGACAATTCGCGCAGATGTAGAGATATTTTTACTTGTAACTATCAATGACACATTAACTGTGAACAATATGTCCAAATTTCTAGTAAAACCCTTCTTTTTCGGAAAAGTTATTAAAAACGAGATACAAAGTTTTGCATTAACACCAACGATGTATAAAATTGGCCAATGAAAAGCTAAAACTAACAAATCTGTCTCACAGAAGTACAAGTACGGCCTCTTGATAAGGAAGCTGAGCTCTTTCTTTAGACCTTGGGATGTAATCAATAAGAGGTAGTCAGCAATGATAAAACCAGGGCTACAGACAAGTGGGGATGAAGACATTCTAACTCTCTTATTCCAATTCCAAACCCTATGTTGTGGGTACTCATTTGAATTTTTCGACGAGACGATACAAATGAGTACCCACAATATAGAGTTTGATGAACAATAAATGTAATATTGCATTTAGACAAGCCATCAACTCCATCTTATCTGTTATCTGTTTTCACTTTGTAGGAGATTATTTATATTGGACTGACTGGCAGAGGCGGTCTATAGAGAGATTGAGTAAACAGCCGGGTGGGGAGCGAAGTTTGATCATCGACCAACTGCCCGATATGATGGGTCTAAAGGCTGTTAATGTTAAGAGAGGAGAAGGTATGTGTATATGTCTGTCTGTGTGTGTAGAGAAGATTAAAGCTTTGGAAAACATTTTAGAAAATGAAAAAAATGCATGTAACAAGCAATTTATTCATTATCCACAAATTTTTCTAACCCAAAGTGTAAAGATTCTTAAAACTGTCTTCAAACTGTTGTCTACAATACTTATCAAATTGGAACAGTCAAACATTTACTTGTTTGGTAATGCGTAAAAAGAGAGGCTTGATTTGATTCTATTGGTTGATAGTTTGATTTCCCACCACTTCAGTCTTTCTGATTAGATGTCAAAATTTATATGTGTCCCTTAGCTCGAGTGGAGATGGCACTCCTTTCAATAAATCCGTACAAAAGAAGGTCATGGCAACCATTATCTGTATTTAATCGTATAACTAGAGCCATTGCAGTGATTATTTGTATCTTTCAGTCTTTTTTATTTTATAGTGCTTGATGATAACTTGATAACTTCTTAACAGATATTGACATGATTTTCATTCACCTTGTCTGAGCTTGACTTATTCCATTGCCTAGTAGGCTTCAAGTATCTTAACCCATTACCAGACGGCAAAATTTGGAGGTGGTCCAAATTCAAAAGATGTTATAGAAGACAACTTCAATAGAATGAAATTTTGTATTTTTTGGTCATTCCTGGTAGAAAACATTGTTGGAAATGAAGAAATTGCTTGTCACAATCAATTTCTTCTTAATTTTCCACAATGCTTTACGAAGCCATTACATTTGTATCTTGAGAGTTGTCAAAATGTGTTGTTGAACCTTGTAGATTTATCGCTGTATGAAAAAGTATTGCTTTCAGTTGAGCTATTCAAAATATTGTGTAGGAAGTAAATACATGTAAACCTTGATTCTTTGATTTGTTGATGACAATTCTGCTAAAATGAATTAACTTTTTCTTCAACAAAACCAGCTGTTGGCGTCCCCAGTATAAAAGACAAGGAAAAACATTGAGGCAAAAGAAGAAAATGCTGATAGACAGCATTTTTTCCTTTTGCCTCAATCTTTTCAGATCTATATCATACAAGTATTATATTTAAATCAACATTCATTTTGTCGTCTACAGCAGCTGTCAAGATTGAGATAAATCGTTTCTCATGATAAGCAAGTTTTTAAGAGTCAATTTAGTAGGATTGTCCAAGTCACATGTTGAAGGTCCTTGAAAGACATTTGACTGTGCAACTCGTATTACTATGATTGCACACTTGCTGCATTTCCTGCCGTCAATTTGCCTAATTAAGCAATTTGCACACAGTGACGCTTTTTGACGCTTTACAATTTAAAGGCTTTGGAAAACATTGTGGAAAATGAAGAAATTGCTTGCGACAGACAATTTCTTCATTTCCCTTATTGTTTTCTGCCCTAAAAGACTAAAAAATTTCATTCAATTGATATTGTCGTCAGCAACATCTTTGGAACTGTCTAAAATTTTGTCATCTGGTAATGGGTTTAGATTGGTGGTTACTCTTTATTTCTGAATATTTGTCTGATTTTGCTAGGAGTGTGGACAAACATCAGAAATGCAGCACTTAACTCTTTCCTGAATGACAAAATTTTAGGGTGGTCCAATTTGAAAGCTGTTGCAGCAGACGACACAAGGGATATTGTTAAAGATGGAATTTGTGCATAAGATAGCACAGAAAATATTGAGACAAAAGGAGAACCTGCTGGTTATCAGCAGTTACTTCTTTTGTCTCAATGTTTTCTCAAGCCATTTCTACCAGGGACCTTTATGGGAAAGGGTTATCTGAATTAAAATTTAGAAATTTGATTTCGCCACCAGTCGTAAGAGTCCTTTAATTGACATATAACCGCACAACCCACATACCAATTAAAGAGCACTTGACTTATTTGACAATTTCCTCTCCTTTCTCCACTTATGATTGTCATAATCTTTTCCCAAAACCTGATTTTCATGTCTCTAGAAGAAAATGTCATTGGAAAAGGAGAAACAGATGGCGATCAGCAATTTCTCATTTTCACCCAACATTTCCTGTGCTTCTATATAAATGGGGTCAATTTTTATCAACACAGAATTTGTCATTCTGGGTCAGTTTTCAAGTTAGTGCTATTAACAATATGTTGTTTTGGAAAGGTTTAATCATTCCTCTCACTTTGAAGATTTTGAAATAGCACATGTAGTTTGACTTTTGTTTTTGATTGCATCAAAATTTGTCACACTCCACCACCTTTTGAGCCCAACATAGATCCAGATCAGCCTGTGCATACGCACAGTCTGATCAGGATCCATGTTGTTCTCCAATAGCTTCTTCAGGACCTGTAGTAACTAAACGAGAGCAGCATGGATGCATATTGGACTGCATTTGACAACAGGCTGATCTTGAAACTCAAATTTTAAAAATGCTTTAAGGGACGTTTTTCCAGATCCAGGGGTCGACTTAAGGATGAATTTTTAACTGGCCAGCAGGGCCAGTTAAGATGGAAAGTAACTGGCCCAACCTGTTTGTCACTGGTCCAAAATTTTTAAGAAGAAATATGGTAAAAAGCATGACAAAAATAGCGCATAACAGGTTTATGTGGTCAATTAAACAAAGTCTACAGACACCCTACATATATCATGATTATTAACAAAGCCTAAACTCCACTGTTAGAAGTTTATAAAGCAGATAAAGGGCTTTTCTCTCTATTAACGCTTCTCTCCTTAATTGAATATACTGATTGTCCTCCTCATCAGAATACACATCATCTAACTAATAGTCAGAATGAAACTTAGGTAGTTCAGTGTTCTCCCCAGCCCAATAAGCTGTATCGGTCCCACTACAGCTTCTTTTAAAACAGTGTAATGCCCCTACAGCTTCAAAATCACCCCACAGCTAAATTTCTTTAAAATGGTCACCAAAAAGAGGAATTTGATTTATTTCAAGTCAAATACTGATGAATTATGGCATTTTGTACAATTAATATGGGTAAAAACATAATGGGAAAAGAAATTGCTCAAAATGAGCAATTTCTTCTTTTCCCATTATGTTTTTATTCAAAATTATTTGCATAAACACTATATTTTAAGCTTCAAACGATACAGCCACTACAGCTTCAAATTTTTCTGGGGAGAAGCCTGTAGTTCATCAGACAGACCGACAGGATTTTGTTCATGAGGGGAGAAGCTGAAAAATTAAAATCGGGTGACTGGAGTACATTGAAATATGCTTAATTATACAAGAACATTGATTCAATAATAAATCAAATAACCTTTATCTACTTCCATCGTCTTATTTTAGTAAAGAATATCCTAAATTCTGTTCAATTACATATGCATTAAGGTTTACAGACCCTGAAAAAATCACCACTTTCTAGCCATACGAAATGCATCAAATTACACACACTTGTAAATACAGTTCATAAAAGTTGATTCACCTAGCCAGATTTCAAGATTATGCTTCAAGAAGAAAATATTAACAAATATTATTTTACTCTATGTACATTCATATGCAAGGGAGGTAATTTTGAACATTTTTATCAAATATTTCCATAAATATGCATCAATTCAAAATTCTAAACCGTACAAAATGCTTATGTTTGTATTTGGAATAGAAATGTAATACAGTTTAGGAATTATTTGCTCTTTTCAAAGTTCGACTCTGGCTTTTTTGTGCTTTTGAGGGTTTGGATACCTTAAATGTATGTTTCCTATCCCATTGCAAAAATCCAGGCTGTTCCAAAAATCATAATTTTATTAAAGGGCAATACAGAGAAATGGCCATGTCAAATAATATAAGGTGGACAAGCCTAATTGATAAAGAATTATCATACTAACCAAGCTATATTTTTTCTCTATCTCTTCTACATTTTTGAATTAAAAAAAAAAAGTTTAAGCACGAGTAGCATCGTTTGGATTGCATTCTCTTTCAGATTCAATTCCAGTTCAAAAAGCAGTAAAAAGTTGAGCACAATTGATCTGAAATACATCAGAGTTCCTTCTCATTAGGTAGAAAAAATATACAACAGATAAAGTGCTGTTTAAAGATAAGGGTCACGAGTCGTGACGTCATGTAAAACTGAACCACCCATTAGATCAAAGAAAACCCTATTTATGGAAAATCAATATGTGTCGGAAATAGACTGTTTTAGGAGGCTTACAGTAATTTGTGTAAGAACAACGGAATTTACTCTTTTTTATGCATACATGTAATCAGATTCTTAACAAGGGATATGCATGTTAACTTGAGCGTCCAAGCATTGGAATTGCAAACAATTTTCACTCAGAACAACACATTTTATTGTGCAATTTGCTTTCATTAAAATCAGTTTGTGCAAGTATCCTTTACTCAGTATTTGTGTATGTGAATTTCTATTTCTGAGAGTGAATTATAAGACTATATATGGATATATTACAGTAGTGCATGAAAGGAAATAATTACCGATAATCTGATAAAAGGTTTGTAGAAATTAAAACCATGAAATAACTTCACTTCTTTCTCATTTTTGGTGATATTTTGCAGAAACTACTTGTTTGTTATTTTTGGTCAAAGATCGCGATCCACCCATTGCTGATGTGTTGATTATTTGTTCTCGATTCTCTCATTAGATTTGTGTTATTTCCGAGTACAAAGATACAGTTACTCCCTGTAGCCCTACAAATTTTGTTTTTTGAAAATGGTATCAGCGGAAAAAGACTTGTGAAGCAAAATTAAACATTGTTTACCAAGATATGCAGCCTAACCATTACGTTTTCTAACTGGACAAATCTAGTTAGCCTATCTGTACAAAACAATTTTATGTCTAAGGCATAATTTCAACTGGCCAAACGGGCTGGCTTCTGGCATGTTCAACTGGCCCGAGGTAAATTCAACTGGCCTCGCCCTTAGCCCAGATTTCCGCGTTCCGCTTTCATTTGCGGAACAAAATCGGAGATTCTGCGGAAGTCCGCAGATTTTACGCAAATTCTCCAAAAAGCAGCTTCCGCATTATGCGGAAGAAGAAAAAATGTGGAGAAAATGCGGAATAATGACACTTTGAAACTGAAAGTTTGCGGAATTCCAGACTTTGATTTTTTTTACATGGAGAAAATGCGGAAAAATGGCACTTCGATTTGTTTTCAGTTGAAAATTGTACTTATAATATTTATGAATGCAGAAAATTCATACTTCAACTTTTGATTCATTTTAAAAAATAAAATATGAACACACATAAAATGAAACTTTGTTCATTAATAACAGTTATTTACTATTCATATAAACCAATGCTAAACAAATTATTTTGAATAAGGCCTTAGGAGGAGATGTCGTTTAAAGGATATTTCTATTTTTTGCTCTGGCGGCCATCTTGTTCAACGGAGCGGAATGATTTTAGCCATTTTGGTAAAGGTCAATGACGGCGAACATTCCTGTGAAATGATTATGAATTCGGCCAATCATTGGCTTCAGAGGAGATGTTGTTTAAAGGATATTTCTAATTTAAGTTCTGGCAGCCATCTTGTTCAACATAGCAAAACGATTTTTTGCTATTTTGGTAAAGGCCAAGGAGGGGAATTTTTTTCCTGTGAAATTATTTTTAATTTGGCTAATAATGGCTTAGGAGGAGATGTCGTTTAAAGATTTTTCTATTTTTAGCTCTGGCGGCCATCTTGTTCGATGGAGCAGAACGATTTTAGCTATTTTGGTAGAGGGCAGAGAGGGAAATATTCCTGTGAAGTTTCATGAGAATCTGACCAGGGGTTAATAGGAGGAGATGTCGTTTAACTATAAAGTTAACGACGGTTGACCCACGCCAGACAATGAGCTAAAAATTGATAGTGATCACTGTGAAAGACAGGGCACTATGGCACTCACTCTGTTTGAATCTGAGACAATTTTTTTTTAATGTAAGCAAAATGAAAATTGCACTCATCAATTAACCCTTTCCCACCCAATCCCTTGTTTTTACGGGTTTATAGCAGACAGCTTTTGAAAATATTGTGGGAAAAGGAGAAATTCCACAGAATGTGCAATTTCTCCTTGACTCATAGGGTTTTCTACCTCGTCAGAAAACCAGAAGCAATTTTTAACAATCCTTCAATTTGGAAAAGTTCAAAATTTGCCTGAGTGGGTTAATTCAATCGTATACAGATCCTCAGCTGTCGAAGTACAAACATAGTAGATCTCCATGGCCCATCTGAGTATCATTTATTGAAATCTTCCAAATACAACACTTGGTATCCCTCTTTTCTGAGTGAAATCAAAGTTATTTGACAGAACCCAAAAATCAAAGGTTCGAACTAAATTAGGCCCGAAAAGAATGAGTTTATTTTGCGGATCGGGATATATATACAAAAAAATATAGCTACTAATGCACTTTGTCGTTTGGTCGACAAAAGGTCGATAGCATGATAACAAATGAACTGTTTGTTCAAAGAATAGAATCTCGTGAATGATATATATCTTTTATTCAAAATTAAAAGACCGGAACTTTGCGTTTGTAAAGAATGCGTTGGCAAAAGTGCCGTATATTAAACTAACTGAAATCTCGCGAGACTTGAAGCGGAAGGCGGGCTGAAGCGGAAGGCGGGCTGTTCAAACCAAACAATTTACGTCAAGATTATTCCTCATTTAGAGATCGATTACGCTTTATTTTTGGCCTTGTATAAACAATATGATATATAATCTAACATATGATAATATGTTATTGAATGAATCAGACCGGATAAGTGCTGAATTTGACCCCCCAAAAATCTCGGTAAAATGTAAACAAAAACCGGAAGTTGCCATTTTGTCTTGAAAGAGAAAGTAGACCAACCTACGATTTCGACCGATTTTTGTTGCAACTGGGCTAATAAAGAACTGTATAACTAAATAAATTGTTCGCATATAGTTCTTTGTAGGCATGCAAGAGTCTCAATTTCATGATTTAAGGTAAGAAGGGCCTAATTAGCACAAAAGAGCCTGCGGCAATATTTGAAAAGTGCCAGAAATTCCTAAACTGTGTTACATTTCCATTCCAAATACAAACATAAGCATTTTGTACGGTTTAGAATTTTGAATTAATGCATATTTATGGAAATATTTGACAATTTTTAAAAATTTTTAATACTAAGAAAACAAGCCCTGGGCCCTAATTGTAATGATAATAATGATGCAGAAGGTACTTGATAAAGAACTTTTTTTTCCAAATATATAGAAGCTTTTAGCAGTAGTTTTGTGATTTTGCTTTCACCTCCACCGAATGAGTGCAGGACCGCACTTTATCACAGACTGATGACGTTTTTGATTGGCTGAAGAGATTGTGCCAACAGAATCTGATATGCCCCAAGGGACGTATTATGTTATCGCCACGGTCGTCCGTCTGTCTGTCTGGAATTTCTTGTGCGGCTTATGCTAACTCCTACAGTTTTACACAGATTCACTTCAAACTTACCACAATGAACCACTATGATGTGTAGTTAAGCGACTGTGGCCTTTAAAATCTGGATATCTTTGATGGTTCTAAAATTATCTCCCCTTTACTTAGAAAAAATGTGTGCGGCTTCAGGCGTATTTATGCCACGCCCAGCATTGTTCTTGTTCAGACTTTCCGGTCTGAGCCTGATTTATAAGTCACAGGAGCACACTTATTCTTGACAAGAGGACCGGTTTCATATCTGATGCCTGAATGTCTACAATATTTTGGCATGGATGCGGAAAATTTCTCCGCATGGATGCGGAGAACATCTCCGCATCTGTGCGAAGAACATTTCCGCATGCGGAGAAAATCTCCGCATCTATGCGGAGAAAATCTCCGCATCTATGCGGAGAAAATCTCCGCATCTATGCGGAGAAAATCTCCGCATCTATGCGGAGTAAATGCGGAAAAAAATTCCGTATTGCATGCGGAATTGTCCGAATACTCCGATTTCCGCAAAAATTCCGCTTCCATTAAAATTCCGCATTTTAAATGCGAACTTCCGCGTCCGAATACTCCGCATTTATTCCACATTTAATGCGGAAATATTTTGCGGAGAAAATGCGAAATTCCGCTTTATTTGCGGAAATCTGGGCTAAGGGGGGGCTAGCGGACCAGCGGTTAAATCGACCCCTGCAGATCCCGGCTCATTTCTTTGATTGTTCATCAACCTTATGTTCTGGCCATTGGAATCATCTCATCGAGACAATTCAAATGAGTACCCTGAACTAAGATTTGGATTTGAAATGAAAAAAAAAAAAAAATAGAATACCTTCACTCCCTCTTATCTGTTGCTCCGTTTAACCTTTTCCCAAACAAGAAGTCCCTATTGTAAAAGGCTTGGGAAAACATTTGAGACAAAAGAAGAAACTGCTGATAACCAGCAGTTTCTCCTTTTGTCTCAATATTTTCTTTGATCTAATTTTTGACAAATTTCGTAACAATTTAGACTTATTTTTATCATCTAAACCTGCTTTTGAATTGGACAACCCTATACTTTACTGTTTTGGGAAAGGGTTCATGTTTAAATTATTCCGTTACAGGTACAAATGCATGTGAAGCCAACAACGGAGGCTGCAGCCATCTTTGTCTCTATACCCCTAAGGGGCCTCAATGTGCCTGCCCCATGGGTCTAGAGCTTATCAGTATGGGCAAGAAGTGTATTGTGCCAGAGGCATTCCTGCTGTTCACCACCGAGGCGGACATCAAGCGGATGTCACTTTCGTCCAACCATCGTGTTGTGCCGATACCGCTGAAGGGGATTCAGAAAGCTCAAGCCATTGATTTTGATATTGGTGGAAATAAGATCTACTGGACAGATCTAACCTTACAGGTTTGGAAACTTGTCATCTTTTAACCCATTACCAAACGACAAAATTTTGGACTTGTCCAAATTCAAAGATGCTGCAGACGACAATATGAATTGAATGAAATTTCCCATTCTTTGATCTTTCTGGGTAGAAAAAATTGTGGGAAATGAAGAAATTGCTTGCTACAAGCAATTTCTTCATTTTCCACAATGTTTTTTCAAAGCCATTATATTGTAGGGAGTCAAAAAGAGTCATTATATGGTAATGGGTTAACCCATTACCAGACATCAAAATTTTAGACTGGTCCAGATTCAACGATTTTGCAGACAACAATTTAAAGTTAATGGAATTTTTACATTTTTAGGTCACCTGACCGAAGGTCATGGTGACCTATTGCGACCGTGTTTCGTCCGTCGTCGTGCGTCGTCCGTCGTGCGCCGTGCGTTAACTTTTAACATTTTCGACTTCTTCTTGAGAACCATTGGACGGATTACAACCAAACTTGGCAGGGAGCATCCTCATGGGAAGCTGCTTCAGATTTGTACAAATCATGGAGTTATCTCCCTTTGGGGCCCCATAAGGGGCCTAAAAGGGGTTAAATAGGGTACATCTTAAAAAATCTTCTTCTCATGAACCGGCTGTTGGATTGGATTCACATTTGGTATTTAGAGTCTTTGGGGCAAGGACAACAAAGTTTGTACAAGAGAAAAAAATCCGTCCAGAAATGGCCGTGCTGGGGATGGGGGATGGGAGGGGGGTCGCATTATTAGTTAACTTAATATTTTCGACTTCTTATCAAGAACCATTGGACGGATTTCAACCAAACTTGGCAGGAAGCATCCTAATAGGAAGCCGCTTCAGATTTTGTACAAATCATGGAGTTATCTCCCTTTGGGGTCCCATAAAGGGCCAAAAAGGGGGTAAATTGGGTACATCTTAAAAAATCTTCTACTCATGAACCGGCTGTTGAATTGGATACACATTTGGAAGTTAAAGTCTTTAGGGCAAGGACTACAAAGTTTGTACAAGAGAAAAATATCTGTCAATAAATGGCCGTGCTGCGGATGGGGTTTGGAGGGGTTCGCATTATTACTTAACTTTGAACATTTTCTACTTCTTTTTGAGAACCATTGGACAGATTTCTACCAGACTTGTCAGGAAACATCCCAATGGGAAGCAGCTTCAGATTTTTACAAATCATGGAGTTATCTCCCTTTGGGGCCCCAAAAGGGGCCAAAAGGGGGTAAATAGGGTACATATTAAGAAATGTTCTATTGTTGGATTGAATTCACTTTTGGTATTTGAGTCTTTAAATAAGTTTGTACAAGAGAAAAAAAGACGTTCAAGAAATGGTGGTGCTGGGGGGTTGTGTTATTGGTTAACTTTTAACATTTTCCTTAACTGTTTCTGCTCATTTGATTCAGGTGACCGATAAGGCCCTCTGGGCCTCTTGTTGATATTTCTTGGTAAAAAAAACATTGTGGGAAATGAAGAAGTTGCTTTTCATTAGCAGTTTCTACATTTTCGCCAATGTTTTACAAAGCCTTTATCTAGTGGGGCATCAATAAACATCAATACATATGTGGCATTACGGGTCAAACTTTTACCAGTCTACAAATTCTTACCCAGGTGAAGTACTTTTAAAACTATATATTACTGTGCAATTGCATCAAGGTTTAGGTAAAACTGCTTAATTGCTTACCATAAACTAGATCTAAACTAGTTCAGATTGGTAAAACTACAATGTTCTATTATAAATGCGTATTGTTTGGTGTATTGCAGAGCATCAGTAGAGCATTCATGAATGGCAGTGCTACGGAGTCCATCATAGAGTTTGGAGTTAACTCCCCTGAAGGCATGGCAGTAGACTGGGTGGCCCACAACATATACTGGGTGGATTCGGGAACCAACCGTATCGAGGTGGCCAGGCTAGATGGATCATCCAGGCGTGTGTTGGTGTGGAAGGATATCTCCCATCCTAGAGCGCTCGCTCTAGATCCACCCAATGGGTGAGTTATTACAGAAGGGGACAGATACTAAATTGTCAATGTCTTGACCCAAATTAGCTGTAAAATGAAAGGCAGTGGAGAGGGGGGAACCAGAGTATTAAGCATAGTCTGTAAAAGATGTGTCCAGTTTGTTGGGCATTTTGCATGCATCATGGATGAACTTGTTTGATCAATTGTACTCTTCAGACATCATATGACAATCCATCATGCAAGTTTACCTTTCCTGATAACATGAGATGTTGATTCACAAGGAAGGAATTTTTGAAGCTTTGACAGAGAACCAGTACTGGATAGGTGTAGTGAGTTTGAATTTGGCTGAGGCCACAAAATGATGATGATGTGGGGGAGGCTGACTGCCTCTTCTCTATTGTGCAAAATGTCTATCAGAAATAACAAGTCATAAGTTGATCGTTTCCTGTTCATTGTACTTCAATACAGTTTGGCTAGTAAAGTGTACTCAAGTTAAGAACTTAAGACATGTCTAAATAATGAAGAAGAATTTCAAAGATGTTATTAAGTGGTTACAGTATTTCCCTAAGTTTTTCTGTCCAATGTTGTTTAAGTCTAGCCCATGGTATAATAGTTGAATGATTTTGTGTTTTACAGGCACATGTACTGGGCAGACTGGTCTGAACCTCCGCGGCTGGAGCGAGCTCATCTGGACGGGTCAAACAGGGAGATAATTCTAGACAACATTGGTCGTATTTATGGTCTAACTATAGACTATACCACACAGAGGCTATATTGGACCGATGTTGACAGGAAAACTATTGAATCGTCTGATCTAGATGGTATGTAACATTGATGGTTTGTTTATTTTGTCTGGACGGGTCAAACAGGGAGATAATTCTAGACAACATTGGTCGTATTTATGGTCTAACTATAGACTATACCACACAGAGGCTATATTGGACCGATGTGGACAGGAAAATTATTGAATCATCAGACTTAGATGGTATGTAACATGCAGTTTATTATACCCCCCACAACAAAGTTATGGGGGGGTATACTGGATTCAGGTTGTCCGTCCGTCTGTCCGTCCGTCCGTCTGTCCGTCTGTCCGTCTGTCCGTCCGTCCGTCCGTGGACACAATTTTGTGTCCTCTTCTCCTCCCACAGTTTTTGACCGATTTTGCTGAAATTTTAGCAGGTTGTTTCCTATCATATGAAGTTGTGCACCTGCAATTTTCATCTTGATCCAGGCAGTAGTTTCAGAGTTATGCCACTTTGAACTTTAGCACTTTTTCAGTGACAACGCGCTAGTGGGGGGTATTTGTCCGCTTTGCGACAGTTCTAGTTTCCATTAAAACTTGTTTTGTATCAAGAAAAAAACTTCAAAAAAGTGTGACCAATAAGTAATTGTCAGTACACATATTGCCAAAAATTTGATGAATTTTAGGAAGCCATTTTAGTTTCTTTGGGGTAGCAAGAGACAATCAATAGACCATGACAGCATCTCTTTACAAGAAAATAATTGGAAGTACAGTCAATCTTGCTCAAGCGACCACATGCATTAAGCGACTTTTTGCTTGAAGCGACCACTCTCAGGTCCTCACGATGAAATTCCTTCTTTAAATTGTTGTATTAACCCTTTCCCAAACAAGACCTGGTTTTGACGTCCCTAGTAGAAAAGGCTTGGGAAAACATTGAAACAAAAGAAGAAACTGCTGATAACCAGCAGTTTCTCCTTTTGTCTCAATATTTTCTGTGCCATATTTTACCCAAATACTATCTTTAATAACATCTATTTTGTCATTTTTTAAGGTTTTTGAAGTGGATCACCCTAAAATTTTGTCGTTTGGGAAAGGGTTAAGCGTTTTTCCCCCAACGTGACCAGCGACCGGCATTTTTGGGTCCCTCAAACAAGGATGATACTTTAAGCAACCGTTCCACCTTACAGATAATTTGTAAAAGGTGTCAAACGCATACTCAAACATACTCGAGATGAAAGCTGTGAAATTTGCCCAATTAAGGACAATTTAGTCACCTGTGAATTCAATCAAAACTGTAAACAATACGACTCGATGCTGACCAATGGGGCTTCACGAAAGAAAAAAATCTTAAACCAATGAAATCGCATGTTGCTAATTGATGGTGTACCAGTTTGTTTGTTGAGCATTTTGGAATGCCCTAATTCATTTCGAATAATGTTCCCATCATAACCTCTTCACACATTTGCGAGTAAGTTTTCATTGCAAATTCCATGAAATCATGTGTCTCATCATAAAGTTTTGACTTTGGTAGACTAAGTGTGTATTATAGACCTCTCTGAAGTAAAAATATTTTTTTGTTCGATTAAATTCACATGTACAAACAAAATCAAGTCTAACACTTCAAATTTAAACACAGGGAAATCACTCCGTCATAGCAAAAATCTTCGAAGTTGAACAGAACTGCTGAAATATAACACTGTATGTCATCAATCCCCACTTGTGTTTTCACAAATTGATTAAATCAAAGATTTTTTCCCTATATCAACCGCAGATTTACCGTAACTTCATAATAAATTGATCAATCATAGCCTTTCTAAATAGAATATTTTGTGGAAAAAATAACTTGCATGAAAAGTTAGATTTTGTATTCAGCGACCGTTTTATTAAGCGACCACTTTTAGGATCCCCCCCAGGGTGATCGCTTAAAACAAGATTGACTGTATCCATAAAATACATGATTGATTAAAGGGACATTTCATTCCAATTTTGATTTTTAGCTCACCTGAGCACGAATGTGCTCATGGTGAGCTATTGTGATACCGCTGTGTCCGGCGTCCGTCGTCCGGCGTCCGGTGTCCGTCGTCCGTCGTCCGTCAAACTTTGCCTTGTGTGCACTGTAGAGGCCACATTTTTTGCCCAATCAACCTGAAATTTGCTCAGAATGATTGTCTTGATGAAATCTCGGACAAGTTCGAAATTGGGTCATCTGAGGTCAAAAACTAGGTCACGGGGTCAAATCTTAGAAAAACCTTGTGTGCACTCTAGAGGCCACATTTTTTGCCCAATCAACCTGAAATTTGCTCAGTATGATTGTCTTGATAAAATCCCGGACAAGATTGAAATTGGGTCATACGGGGTCAAAAACTAGGTCACGGGGTCAAATCTTAGAAAAACCTTGTGTGCACTATAGAGGTCACATTTTTTGCCCAATCAACCTGAAATTTGCTCAGAATGATTGTCTTGATGAAATCTCGCACAATTTTGAAATTGGGTCATCTGGGGTCAAAAACTAGGTCACGGGGTCAAATCATAGAAAAACCTTGTGTGCACTCTAGAGGCCACATTTTTTGCCCAATCAACTTAAAATTTGCGCAGAATAATTGTCTTGATAAAATCTCGGACAAGTTCGAAATTGGGTCATCTTGGGTCAAAAACTAGGTCACTGGGTCAGATCTTAGAAAAACCTTGTGTGCACTATAGAGGTCACATTTTTTGCCCAATCAACCTGAAATTTGCTCAGAATGATTGTTTTGGTGAAATCTCGAACAAGTTTGAAATTGGGTCATCTGGGGTCAAAAACTAGGTCACAGGGTCAAATCTTAGAAAAACCTTGTGTGCACTCTAGAGGCCACATTTTTTGCCCAATCAACCTGAAAATTGATCAGAATTATTGTCTGGATAAAATCTCAGACAAGTTCGAAATTGGGTCATCTGGGGTCAAAAACTAGGTCACAGGGTCAAATCTTAGAAAAACCTTGTGTGCACTCTAGAGGCCCCATCTTTTGCCCAATCAACCTGAAATTTGCTCAGAATGATTGTCTTGATGAAAGCTCGGACAAGGTTGAAATTGGGTCATCTTGGGTCAAAAACTAGGTCACGGGGTCAAATCTTAGAAAAACCTTGTGTGCACTCTAGAGGCCACATTTTTTGCCCAATCAACCTGAAAATTGCTCAGAATGATTGACTTGATAAAATCTCGCACAAGTTTGATATAGGGTCATCTGGGGTCTAAAACTAGGTCACAGGGTCAAATCTTAGAAAAACCTTGTGTGCACTCTAGAGGCCACATTTTTTGCCCAATCAACCTGAAAATTGCTCAGAATGATTGGCTTGATAAAATCTCGCACAATTTTGAAATTGGGTCATACGGGGTCAAAAACTAGGTCATGGGGTCAAATCTTAGAAAAACCTTGTGTGCACTCTAGAGGCCACATTTGTTGCCCAATCAACCTGAAAATTGATCAGAATGATTGTCTTGGTGAAATCTCGAACAAGTTTGAAATTGGGTCATCTGGAGTCAAAAACTAGGTCACGGGGTCAAATCTTAGAAAAACCTTGTGTGCACTCTAGAGGCCACATTTTTTACCCAATCACCCTGAAAATTGATCAGAATGATTGTCTTGATCAATTTTCAGACAAGATTGAAATTGGGTCATCTGGGGTCATAAACAAGGTCATGAGGCAAAATCTTTGTAAAACCTTGTGTGCACTCTAGAGGCCACATTTTTTGCCCAATCAACCTGAAAATTGATCAGAATGATTGTCTTGATCAATTCTAGGTAACGAGGTCAAATCTTAGATAAACCTTGTGTGCACCCTAGAGGTCACATTCTTTGTCCAATCAACCTGAAAATTGGTTTACAAAAAAAAAGGTATTATATCAGGTGAGCGCTTCAGGGCCAATGGCCCTCTTGTTTAAAGTATGTCTTGATGCCAAGATTGGTTATTCTAATGAGTATTAATACTATTAGTTTTTTTTAAAGTTGTTGCCAATAAGCGAGAAACACGTATTTAAAGTTGAGACATAATCGATAAATTGCATATAAATCCGAACTGTTGTCCACAACAATTTGTTCAATTTTAACACAAAAATATAAATTTCTCGTAAACGGCGCAATATTTTGGTTTGAAATTTTCAGAATTTTCATAAGGAAATACGCTCTTTCAGATAAAGATAAAAGTAAAATTTACGACAAAAAATTCTGAAATGTCACTTTAAACTAGAATCTGATAAGTTTTCTGCTTAAGATGCTGGGAAATATTTATTCATCCGGAGAAATTCTCCCAAAGGACAGTGTTCTCCCGCCTTTTTTTGGAGAGAGAATAAAAACTGCAGTTAAAATTTTTTGTGTAGGCTGTGAATTTCATCTTTATTTTTACCCACAGGTAAGAATCGTTCCATTGTGGTACAGGATGTAGAGAGGCCGATGGCCTTGACCCAATATGAAGGTCAACTATATTGGTCAGATTGGGACAGAATGACCATCGAGAAGGCCAACAAGACGGACGGCGCCATGCAGGAGGTTCTACATACTAATGTGGATAAAGTTATGGATATAGCTGTGTATCATCATTCCAGACAGTCTGGTATGTATTACATAAGGTAACATATGTAAATGTAGTGTTACATATGTGTATGTAGTGTTACACATGTGTATGTAGTGTTACATATGTGTATGTAGTGTTACACATAAGTATGTTGTGTTACATATGTGTATGTAGTGTTACATATGTGTATGTAGGGTTACATAGGTGTATGTAGTGCTACACATGTGTGTATGTAGTGCTACATATGTGTATGTAGCGTTACATATGTGTATGTAGTGTTACATGTGTATGAAGTGTTACATAATTATGTGTATGTAGTTTTATATATGTGTATGTAGTGTTACATATGTGTATGTAGTGCTACACATAAGTATGTAGTGTTACATATGTGTATGTAGTGATTATGTATGTATATTGTGTTACATATGTGTATGTAGTGTTACATATGTGTATATAGTGTTACATATGTGTATACACAGACAAAAGGTCCTACACAGTAACTTGGATAAAGTTATGGATATGGCTTTGTATCACCATGCTAGACAGTCTGTTATATATTTGCCTTATCATTTGTCAGAGCTACTTAAAAGTTGCATTAGACTGTTGTGACAGTCTTGGAAAGTTTTTAATTAAATCAGTTATCAGTCAGTTCTTAGGATGAGTCAAATTAAAAGAAAATTTTAGCATTACCT
Organism: Fragum sueziense; assembly: GCA_963680895.1. Lineage (NCBI taxonomy): Eukaryota > Metazoa > Mollusca > Bivalvia > Cardiida > Cardiidae > Fragum > Fragum sueziense. The sequence continues at coordinate 44,163,657 of OY804602.1, read as the reverse complement.
TTGCAAATCCGCTGTAAATGCTAACAATTGCAACTCTTAAGCATATGATTGTGGCATTACACATGTCTAAGAAAATTAGTCCAAATGGAATACAATTCCTTGCTCGGCCAGTATCCTTTCTACCAATTTTGACAAAATTCATTTATCTCCTACCAATGGGTGTGAATCATCTATGTGAGAGAACAGCTGGAGGCTCTGTTTGGATATTGCGGTGGTACTGGTGAGAAAATACCATGAACCCATGGTTAGGTGCTCCAGTCACTTTAATATGACCATAACCATTGAAAATGGTGTTAGACCCCAATAAATCAAATAAACCAAATGGAATATAAAAGTATTGAAACTATTTTAACCCTTTCCCAAACAAGACCTGGTTTAGACGTCCCTAAAAGAAAAGGATTGGGAAAACATTAAAACAAAAGAAGAAACTGCTGATAACCAGCAGTTTCTCCTTTTGCCTCAATATTTTCTGTGCCATATTTTACACAAATCCTATCTTTAATAACATCCATTTTGTCATTTGTGGCAGCTTTGGAAGTGGATCACCCTAAATTTTGTTGTTCGGGAATGGGTTAAGTTTCTTATGTTGTCGAGGCATCACCAGCTAACCACATATTTACAATGTACAGTCAACACTCGTTATGTCGACATCGGATAAGTCGAACTTTGCTTAAGTCGAAGTTCAAATCTGGTCCCGTCCTCATCTATTGACATATTTTTTTCAAAACAAAATAATTTCGAACTGAATATAGCCATTGAAATATAGTAGGAAAAGGACAGAAATTGCTCGAAACGAGCAATTTCTTTCCTTTTCCTACTATATTTCAATGATATTCTGTACTTGATAAGTTTCAAAAACGGTCAAATATCAAATATTTCGAAGCCGAACAAAATCGGATGAGTCGAACTCTGGATATGTCGAGGTATTTTGACGGCCCCTCCGACTTCGACACAACGAGTGTCGACTGTACATATATTGTTACAGGTTGGAATGGGTGTATAGGTAACAATGGTGGATGTTCCCATCTGTGTTTGGCTCTACCTGACAAGTTTGATACAAATCACACCAGAAAATGTGCCTGTCCCACACACTACACTCTCAACTCTGATAACAAAACTTGCTCTGGTAAGTATAATTTACCAAAAATAGATCTATGTTAAAAACAAACAAACAAACAAATGAAGGAACAAACACACATTCACACAAAATAAATGGCTCAGTGCTAAAAAGTTGTAATTGCCTATATGTTTATAGGCAATTACAACTGTTTAGTGCTGAGCAAAAGAAACTGCATATGGTTATAAAGGGACATGATCATTAGTTTACAAATCACAGAAAAGTGCCTTTCCCACTCACTTAACTCTGATAAAAAGATGCCCTTGTAGATCTATGTAGAATTTAAATAAAAACATGTAACAACAACAACAAAAAAGGCTTACACACACACACAACAAAATATTGCCATCTAAAATAAGGTTATCATTAGTTTTGAAGTATCAAGAAAAAAATGTAGGTCTCCATTTTTTGAGAGTTTTTTCAACACTGTTCATGATATGAAGAGGAAAGCTAATTGTACAACTATTTGTGCAAAAATTTGCTTTTGAATTTATGAAATCTGATTTAAGATTAACCCTTTCCCAAACAAGACCTGGTTTTGACGTCCCTAATAGAAAAGGCTGACCGGAAAACAATGAAACGAAAGAAGAAACTGCTGATAACCAGCAGTTTCTCCTTTTGTCTCAATATTTTTTATGTCATATTTTTCACAATTTCTATCTTGAATAAAATCCATTTTGTCATTTGTGGCAGTTTTTGATGTGGATCACCCTTAAATTTTATCGTTGGGGAAAGGGATAATCAATAATTGGCAAAAAATTATTTAATAATGGATAAGAATCATTATCATTATCATTCCAGCTCCGAAATCCTTCCTGCTGTTCAGCCTTAAGAACGAGATTCGTCGCCTAGTCGTGAACAAAAACAACAACTCTGTAGATGAACCAGACGTCGTCCTGCCCCTAAAGGGCCTCAGTAAACTGGAAGCCCTGGACTTTGATCCCACAACAGGCTTTGTGTACTGGATAGTGGGTGGGGGACGGTCCAAATCTCCCGGATCCAAACCTAAATCTGTGATGATCAAACGGGCCAAACTAGATGGAACTTTGGTATGTTGTCAATTTTTAAATGAATTATTTCTTCAAGTACTAGTTAGCTTTAGAAAATTTTGAGAAAGAAATCACAACTGTTGAGTTATTCAGTCTGTTATTTGAAAGAATGCTCCTGCCCTGGATGAACAGTTTCTGTACATTAGCAGTGCAATTCTACAATTAAGTCAGTCTAAGTCTATCAAAATATTTTAGTTCAAAATAAGAAAGCCTCGAAAATAAAGAGTGTCAACTTTCTAGATGTTTAAATCAGGATTGTTTAATACTCTGAACTTTTTTGTGCTTTGAAAAATAAACCTTTCATCCTGCATTCTATAATGCTTTATTTTGTACTTAAATTGTCTGTTCAAAAGTTATAATTGTACGATCTATTTTCAGTCTGAGACGATTGTCCAGGGCCCATCCACCTCTCTGATGCTCTATGATATGGCGATAGATCCGTATGCTCAAACCATCTTCTGGTCTTGTTCCAAGAATAATGTTATCAATTTTACACGGATTGACTCTAAAATAGGCGGAGTAGTTGTACAAGTGGAAAATAAGATGCCTCGATACCTGGCTATCAATCCAAAGAAAGGGTAAGAATTTATTTCAAATTTCATTTCCATCATAGAAACTCGAATGCTTCTGAAAATGTACAAATTTTCAGGGCTTATTACTTTCCATATTTTAGAATCTAATGCCATCCAATTTCTTTGATAAAGATGTTTGTCATATCCAATCAGATTGCTCATTAGAGAAGTGGGGCTTAATACATTCTAACTCTGTCATATAAATTCTAAACTGTATGTTGTAGGGACAATTCAAATGAGACCCACAACATGGGTTTGGTTAACAGTAAACAAAATATTGCATTATTCCCTCTTATCTGTGGATCTGAATGTATTCTTTTGATTTATTTTCAGTCACCTCTACTGGACTAATGTAGGCAGCCCAGCCACAATACAGCGATGCCTCTATGATGGTACAGAACTCATCTCCTTGTTCCATTCTGGAATCTCAAACCCAGGTCCAATCACAGTCGATACCATCACAAACAAACTATTCTGGGCCGATCTGGACTCGCAGGTCATCGAGAGCAGCGATCTCACGGGTGGGAATAAAATGTCGTTATACAGCGGAAAATCCGGGATGAGTTTGAGAAATGTGAACGGGATAGCTGTGTTCAATAACTTTTTATACTGGGTGGATAGGGACGAGAGAATTATCGGGAGGATAAATAAAAACTCTGGCAGTCAGGCTGATTTTGTTCAGGGTCGGGTGCCGAATCTTAGTGATATACATGCTGCAATATATATAGAGCCCGAAGTTGTTAAACAGCATCCTTGTTATAGAAATAATGGCAATTGTTCTCATATTTGTATGGCTAAGTCAGATCAGACTCCTCTTTGTTCCTGTCCAAATAATCTTGTATTGAAGCGTGACGAGCGGACATGCGCGGAGAAGAGCACCTGTCAGCCCGATCAGTTCACATGCTTGACGGGACCTAAAGAGTGTTACCCGGAGCAGTGGCGGTGTGACGGTACGGCAGAATGTTCGGATAATTCGGACGAGGAAGATTGTCCTATTTGTGATAGTGTTAAAGAGTTTCAGTGTGAAGATAAGAAGTGTATAAAACTAGACCAGGTTTGTGATGGGAAGAAACAGTGTAAGGGTGGGGAAGATGAGCATGCATGTTGTGTTAATCCTCTACAGAAAAAGTGTCCTAAAGAGGATAAATGTTACGATAAATCAAGTCAGTGTGACGGAGTGAAGGACTGCACGGACGGGTTCGATGAATTATCGTGCGAGTCATATCATCAACCGAAGGAGAGTACGGCTCAATCTCTGTCTGCTCATGTGACCGTAGCCATTGTGATCGGTGTGTTCTCGATCGCTGTCGTGTTCGCGATTGTGTTTGCGTGTAGGAGGAAATCTCCGGACGCTCAGTTTGATGATAATGACACAATGCTGCTTACGCGCCCGCTCTATCCATCCGAGACATCCACGATGTCAGAGACCCAGAGAAATAATGCGAGTGGTGCGCGTAGTAAAAAACATGATCGGTTAAAACCAACTATAGCAACCACCTCAGTGCCTGTTGTTTCGGACAGTACAACTACGTATGATAGAAACAAATTAACGGGGGCTTCTTCGAGTAGCTCCGCAGTGACTCAGTACCCTAAAGAAACGTTAAATCCTCCCCCTAGCCCTGTGACAGATCGCTCAGTCTGCGCGGGCGAGTTTAATGACTGTATCTCAAACAGCCCCTCTACAAATCGCTCACAACATAAAAAACGCAGAAGACATACCCGTCCCCCACCCACCACTCCGTGCAGTACGGACGTATGTGAAGACAGTGAACCGTATTTCGCGTGTAGAAACATTAACAACTACATGTTAGAACTGAACTATGATTCTGATCCGTTCCCCCCTCCTCCGACGCCGCGTAGTCAATACTTCTCGGATGAAATGATGAGTGGTCCGGACTCGCCGAGAACGGAGAGAAGCTACTTTAATCCATATCCCCCACCCCCATCTCCTGAGGCCAATTCTGACTGCTGATAGTTATATTTGTTGTCTGTTTACTCTTTACCATACATCAATGACTACTTTATTTAACCCTTTCCCAAACAAGACCTGGTTTTGACTTCCCTGGTGGAATAGGCTTTGGAAAACATTGCGACAAAAGAAGAAACTGCTGGTGATCATCAGTTTCTCCTTTTGTCTCAATATTTTTTATGCCATAGTTTACATAAATTCTATCTTTAATAATGTCTATTTTGTCATTTGTGGCAGTTTCTGAAGTGGATCACCCTAAAATTCTGTCGCTTGGGAAAGGGTTAATTCTTTTCCAAATCACCTAATTCTATGTTGGTCCAATTTACCAGCTGTTTTATATATCATCATAGCTGATGTTAGGAATTGTGTAATAATTATATACATATACGACAGAAAATATTGGGACAAAAGGAGAAAATATTGATTGTCATTGATTGTCCTATTGTTTTCCCAAGCCTATCCAAATATGGACTTCATAACCAGGTCTTGTTTGTGACAGGGTTAAACAAGCAATGTTTTTCCAAACAGACTTCATTGGTTCAACACAGTGTGCTTTATTCAGTACATCTAAATGTTATCTTAGTATTTTTGTATGGTAAAGAGTAAAGCATAAATAGTTATGATTGAATCAAAACTGTTCATGATCCAATCAGAAATTATATATTACGCATTGTTAAGACTTTTATTTTGAAAGATTGGCTCATGCTGTTTTATCATTGTCCGTCTGTCTGTTTACAAAGTCTATGACTTCAACTGTCCAAATCATCAACATTGAATCTCTATGCTAATCTTTAACCCATTATTGTATAAACAGTGACTCCTTTTGAACACAAGGCTTTGGAAAATATTAGGGAAAATGAAGAAATTGATTGTGACTTTAAATTTCTTCATTTTCCACGTTTTGTGTCAAGAAAGACCACAAAAAGTAAAATTTCATTCACTTGAAATTGTTGTCTGCAATATCTTTTTTCTTGATTTGAAAAGATTGGAGGTGATAAAGATTTTATTGCTGAAAATAGTTATCATTGGCCAGGGCATTAAGTGTTGGACAATTATCTTGTTTATGTTTGATAATGTTATTTTCTCCATATTGGAGCACCATATTTGTGTGTTGATCTGTACTTGTACCATAAAGCCAGTATTTTATACCACAGAACACAAAACAAGAGATACGATTGAACCATGCTCTATAGAAAATACCTGGTAGGTCTGAATTTATTGTCAGCAATGTTCTAAAACTCGGTGCATTACCTTGCTTAGTACAATATTCCTATTTATCAAACACCAACAGTGTGAGCTATTAGAAGTCATTTCAGTAAGACTATTCTTACCACCTGAAAAACATGGGTCGGTCCATCCGATCGATCCATCAGGCCATTTGGAACTCTTCTGATAAAAGGTAGTTTCCAATGTTGAATGTAAACGATGTTGCCTGAAAAATTCCAACATCGCAGGTTTGACTACCTTAATCACAAAACACATGTATGTTGTTACTCATGTACATTTGAGAGATTGACTCACTGAACTGGCTTCATAAAACATCATATGCTTTCTATAAAGCATGGTTCAGTCATCCATTTACATGTCGTTCATTATCATTATGTAAATAATTCTCATCTGGCTCAAAAAGCCTTGATATTGCTGTCTAAAGTTGCATCCAATACAGCTGCAAAAGCTGCTTAAAACCCATTACCACACAGTAAAGCTTTCTTGGTGCCACAAGACAAAGTCTGTGGAAAACATTGTGGAAAATGAAGAAATTGCTTGTGACAAGCAATTTCTTCATTTCCCAAGATATTTTTTGCAAAAAAGAGATCTAAAACTGTAAAGATTCATTCACTTGAAATTATTGTCTTCACATCTTTGGATTCGGACAAGGCCAAAATTTTCGCCATTTGGTAATGGGTTAAACCTTTCCCAAACAACAAAATTTCAGATGGTCCCAATTCTTAGGAGCTGCAGAGGACAATCGATGTCGAACACTGAACATGGTGTATGTTATAGCATGAAAAATATTGGGAGTAAATGGAGTAAACACAGATTAGCAGTTTCCTCTTTTGGCTCAATGTTTTCCGAAGATTTTTTTTACAACAGACATCAAAACAAGGTCTTGTTTGGAAGGGGGTTATGAAAAAGCAGATAGGTAGGAAAAGAGTCAGCATTTTCATATCATTATTCTTACAGTTGGACATCATTACAACAATTTAGCATGAGTTTATGCTTTTCACCTCAATTCTCAAGATGAGGAGTAAAAAAGCTTAACCCCAACACATGAGGTCCCGCTTTAATACATTTTTTTAATGCGAAAGCGAGACTATTTTAAGTTCTATTACTTTCTCATTTTACTTTGATTAAATCCATTGTAGTATGACCTGTTGAGCTAAAGTTGACTATCTTGTATTTTGGTTGACTTGCACTCATATATTTTTTCAGTTCGACCAGTTTTCTGCTGGCTAAACGACCAGTTTTCTGCTGGCTAAAAAGCCTTGGTACATGTGAAAAAGATAGGTGAAACTATATCTCACTTGGTGCAATGAAGATTTGTCTTCAAAATCAGACAAGCAAAATTTTAGAAAACAAAGCTATTTAGGCCTACCATTTTGAATGGCAATTTCAGTTTTGACCAGTCTATTCATGATACATTATCAAAAATCTATAATACATGTAGTTTGTAGAACATGTAACCAAAACAATTGTATCTATAGGTCCAGATAAATGACCTGGCAGAGTATCTCTATCTAAAAGCTAGGGATGCTCTGCCAGGTCATTTATCAAGACCTGTATTTGAAATGAAGAATGGCCTGTTAAGCTCAGCAAGTCAGAATTTTTAAGTAAATTGGTGCTTTTCAACAAAAACCTCGTAACTGCAGCTTAACCCTTTCCCAAACAACAAAATTTTAGGGTGATCCACTCCAAAAACTGCCACAAATGACATATTGGATGCTATTAAAGATATGTTTTGTGTAAAATATGGCATAGAAAATATTGAGACAAAAGGAGAAACTGCTGGTTATCAGCAGTTTCTTCTTTTGTTTTAATGTTTTCCAAAGCATTTTCTATTAGGGACGTCAAAACCAGGGCTTGTTTAGGAAAGGGTTAAAACAAGCTGCAGGTACGAGGTCCTTGTTGAAAAGCGACATAATGTTTATGTTTTAGTGTGTTTATGATATAAGAGTATATCTAGGGCAGTGCTATGGTTGTATTATTGTGTGATAGTTCTTTATGTTTGTTGATATTTTATATGTTTTTACCAAGCCTGAATGAACAAAATGCTGAGTCCAATGAACAGGTTGTTTTAAAGCTGATATTAGTTTGAGGTATTTTTTGCAAAATACCCTATCTTCTAATAATGATGTGCTCAACTCCCACAGTTTCAACCAGAATTCTATCAAACTAGCCACTATGAATCTCTATGGTGTCTAGTTGAGCACACCGCTTATGGAATTCAGATAGCTCTTTTCGTTCTTGAATTATCTGCCCTTGAATTTAAAAAAAATGCCCATTTTCTTGTGTGCACAACTCCTACAGTTTTGATAAGAATTTTGTCAAACAAGTCAGAAAGGTTACTGGATAATATGGGCAAAGATAAAGGTTACAATGTTCAAAACTATTCCTTCTATTCTCTCAATGATTTTCAAAATCTTATTTAAACAAAGTTTAGTCCTAAAATATTTGACCAAAAAGAACTTTTTACAGAAATATTTTATCTTGCATGATTGATGCGTTTTGTTAAAATATCATTTGTTAAGAGTGCATGATGTAAGAGAAAGTTTATAGAAATATTTTATACCTTGTACATAGTTTCTGTTAACTATTATAATTAATGGTAAAGTGCTATAAGCTCTTTGAGTGCTCTATACAGTATACAAAATAACTTGCGAGTTGTATGTTGCATTATGTGAAAAGGGGTTTTAGAATGTACATTGCTATATTTTCTTGTCACCCTTTGAAAAAAATGGGGGAAAAAAGAACCATTCCAACATGTTGACGCCCTTTGACACCCAATCAAGAAATATATGGAAGAAAACATTGTGGTTAATGGAGAAATTGCCTCTGACAATCAATTTCCTCATTTCCCAAAATGAAATCGACATAGAAAGACCAAAATAATATGAAAAGAATCCACACATTTCAACTTGTCGTCTGCAACACCTTTGAATTAGACAAGTCTAAAATTTTACCATCTGGTAATGGGTTAAGCCATAGTTACAAAGTCTGGGAAGAAAAGCAATAACATATTCCGATTTCTTTTTTCCACAGAATGAGACTACATGTATTTCAAAATTTTAAATGAAATTATTTAAAGAAAAGAGAAAAATTTATTTCTATTTCCTTTAACCTATTTTCACCAGAATTCATAGATATTATAGGGACAATCCAAAGAAGGATTAAAAATATGTTTCTTTGAACATTTTCTTAATTTGACTTCTTTTGTTTGTTGTTTGACAATTAAGCAAGGTTGAAATTGGAAGAGAATTCAACATTAAAATCTTATCTATTTCAATGGGTACTTTTTTTTATAGAAAGGAAATATTCATAACTATAGCATTCATTCATACCTTCTATAACATTGTAACAATAAGACGGTGGATAATCATGTTATACAATATTTTCAGAAAATCTTCAATAATTTTGTTAATATGGGACAGATTTGAATTAGGTTTGAAACAGAGGATGTGGACAGACGTCACGCATAAGATGGACATGGTTGATTTTTGAAAAATCAACTGATAAAAAAGTTATTGAAGATAAACCAAAATTTTGGTTTATCTTCAATAACTTTTTTATCAGTTGATTTTTCAAAAATCCAACAAGTCCAGCTTATCCCTGGTATTTTGCCACCTTCTGCTTCAAACAAAAATCAAATTGGTCAAGTATTTAAAAAGTTATTGAAGGTTATCGGAAATTCCGAGTCACATGATTATACACAGTGAATAAGTTGCATGTTGTTATTTTCGCTGTTTGCTGTCAGCTTTTTTAAATGCCTTTTATAGTGATCAAAGAGTTATGAAATAATGTATTTGTATGACAAAAATAATGAAAGTATACTTTAAAAAACAAATAAAAACATCCAAGGATGTGAATATAGTTATGATTCTTGTTATCTTTTGCTCCTTTACTCCAGGCGCATACCTAGGTCGAATCCTATACCTAGGTGGAATATTGTACTTAGGTGGAAACCCATACCTAGGTGGAATCCTGTACCTAGGTGGAATACTGTACCCAGGTGGAATTCTGTACCTAGGTGGAATCCTGTACCTAGGTGGTATATTGTACCTAGGTGGTATATTGTACCAAGGTGGTATACTGTACCTAGGTGGTATATTGTACCTTGGTGGAATATTGTACCTAGGTGGAATACTGTACCTAGGTGAAATACTGTATCTAGGTGAAATATTGTACCTAGATGGAATATTGTACCTAAGTGGAATCCAGTACCTAGGTGGAATATTGTACCTAAGTGGAATCCAGTACCTAGGTGGAATATTGTACCTAGGTGGAATATTGTACCTAGGTGGAATATTGTACCTAAGTGGAATCCAGTACCTAGGTGGAATATTGTACCTAGGTGGAATATTGTACCTAGGTGGAATACTGTGCCTAGGTGGAATATTGTACCTAGGTGAAATATTGTACCTAGATGGAATATTGTACCTAAGTGGAATCCAGTACCTAGGTGGAATATTGGAATATTGTACGCATGAGATGGACATGGTTGATTTTTGAAAAATCAACTGATAAAAAAGTTATTGAAGATAAACCAAAATTTTGGTTTATCTTCAATAACTTTTTTATCAGTTGATTTTTCAAAAATCCAACAAGTCCAGCTTATCCCTGGTATTTTGCCACCTTCTGCTTCAAACAAAAATCAAATTGGTCAAGTATTTAAAAAGTTATTGAAGGTTATCGGAAATTCCGAGTCACATGATTATACACAGTGAATAAGTTGCATGTTGTTATTTTCGCTGTTTGCTGTCAGCTTTTTTAAATGCCTTTTATAGTGATCAAAGAGTTATGAAATAATGTATTTGTATGACAAAAATAATGAAAGTATACTTTAAAAAACAAATAAAAACATCCAAGGATGTGAATATAATCATTGTTTCTTGTTATCTTTTGCTTTCTTACTCTAGGTGGAATACTATACCTAGGTGGAACATTGTACCTAGGTGGAACATTGTACCTAGGTGGTATATTGTACCTAGGTGGAATCCTGTACCTAGGTGGAATCCTGTACCTAGGTGGTATATTGTACCTAGGTGGAATCCTGTACCTAGGTGGAATACTGTACCTAGGTGGAATACTGTACCTAGGTGGAATCCTGTACCTAGGTGGAATCCTGTACCTAGGTGGAATATTGTACCTAGGTGGAATCCTGTACCTAGGTGGAATCCTGTACCTAGGTGGAATATTGTACCTAGGTGGAATATTGTACCTAGGTGGTATATTGTACCTAGGTGGAATACTGTACCTAGGTGGAATATTGTACCTAGGTGGAATATTGTACCTAGGTGGTATATTGTACCTAGGTGGAATATTGTACCTAGGTGGAATCCTGTACCTAGGTGGTATACTGTACCTAGGTGGTATACTGTACCTAGGTGGAATCCCATACCTAGGTGGAATATTGTACCTAGGTGGAATACTGTACCTAGGTGGTATACTGTACCTAGGTGGTATACTGTACCTAGGTGGTATATTGTACCTAGGTGGAATCCGGTTCCTAGGTGGAATCCTGTACCTAGGTGGAATATTGTACCTAGGTGGTATACTGTACCTAGGTGGAATCCTGTACCTAGGTGGAATATTGTACCTAGGTGGTATATTGTACCTAGGTGGAATCCTGTGCCTAGGTGGAATATTGTACCTAGGTGGTATATTGTACTTGGTGGAATACTGTACCTAGGTTGTATACTGTACCTAGGTGGTATACTGTACCTAGGTGGAATTGTACCTAGGTGGAATCCGGTTCCTAGGTGGAATCCTGTACTTAGGTGGAATACTGTACCTAGGTGGAATCCTGTACCTAGGTGGAATATTGTACCTAGGTGGAATATTATACCTAGGTGGAATATTATACCTCGGTGGAATATTGTACCTAGGTGGAATTGTACCTAGGTGGAATCCGGTTCCTAGGTGGAATCCTGTACCTAGGTGGAATACTGTACCTAGGTGCAATATTATACCTAGGTGGAATAATGTACCTAGGTCGGATATTGTACCCAGGTGGAATATTGTACCTAGGTGGAATATTGTACTTAGGTGGAATCCTATCCCTAGCTGGAATCCTGTACCTAGGTGGAATATTGTACCTAGGTGGAATATTGTACCTAGGTGGAATTCTATACCTAGGTGGAATCCTATACCTAGGTGGAATATTGTACCTAGGTGGAATCCTGTACCTAGGTAGAATACTGCACCTAGGTGAATCTTATACCTAGGTGGAATGCTGTACCTAGGTGGAATGCTGTACCTAGGTGGAATCCTATGCCTAGGTGGAATTATGTACCTAGGTGGAATCCTGTACCTAGGTGGAATCCTATGCCTAGGTGGAATCCTATACCTAGGTGGAATCCTATACCTAGGTGGAATCCTGTACCTAGATGGAATCCTGTACCTAGGTGGAATATTGTACCTAGGTGGAATCCTATACCTAGGTGGAATCCTGTACCTAGATGGAATACTGCACCTAGGTGAATCTTATACCTAGGTGGAATGCTGTACCTAGGTGGTTTCCCAAACCTAGGTGGAATACTGTACCTAGGTGGAATATTGTACCTAGGTGGAATCCTGTACCTAGGTGGATTACTGTACCTAGGTGGATGCTGTACCTAGGTGGAATATTGTACCTAGGTGGAATGCTGTATCTACGTGGAATCCTGTAACTAAGTGAAATCTATTAACAGATTGTAAGAAGAAAAAGTTAATACATGGACGCACAGACCCATGACAGGCACAACACCATGACAATAACTCGCTGGCCTTGTCCAGTGGAGCTAATGACACACAAGTGGGCAAACAGTCGATCAGTAGGGCTGAATTGATTTACCAGGTACCAGTGTGTAGGGTACAAAATCGCCAGTGTCAGAGAACAAATTTATTACCAGTTATCCAATGATTTATTTTGACTTTAAAGTTGTATTGATAATAACTAGAACTGTCGCAAAGCGGACGAATACCCCCCACTAGGGCCTTGTCACTGAAAAAGTGCTATCGGTCAAAATGTTCTTGACTTAGAGCATGGAAACGGATTTCAAACAAAGTCCAACTGTGACCTTGACCTTTGACCTTGGTGACCCCAAAACAATAGGGCACCTCCATTGGTCATGGGCAATAACTGTGTAAAGTTTTATGATCCTAGGTCAAACGGTTCTCAAGTTAGAACACGGAAACGAAATTGTAAATTTTGACTACTCCCCCCCCCCCCCCCCCCCCCCTTTTTAAAAACTTCAAAGTGGCATAACTCTGAAACTAATGACTGGATCAAGATGAAAATTGCAGGTGCACAACTTCATATGATAGGAAACATCCTGATAAAATTTCAGAAAAATTGGTCAGAAACAGTGGGAGGAGAAGAGGACACAAGATTATGTCCACCCCCCCCTTTAAAAACTTCAAAGTGGCATAACTCTTAAACTAATGACTGGATCAAGATGAAAATTGCAGGTGCACAACTTCATATGATAGGAAACATCCTGATAAAATTTCAGAAAAATTGGTCAAAAACTGTGGGAGGAGAAGAGGACACAAGATTATGTCCACCCCCCCCCCCCCCCCCTTAAAAACTTCAAAGTGGCATAACTCTGAAACTAATGACTGGATCAAGATGAAAATTGCAGGTGCACAACTTCATATGATAGGGAACATCCTGATAAAATTTCAGAAAAATTGGTCAAAAACTGTGGGAGGAGAAGAGGACACAAGATTATGTCCACGGACGGACGGACAGACGGACGGACAGACGGACGGACGGACGGACGGACAACCTGATTCCAGTATACCCCCCCATAACTTTGTTGTGGGGGGTATAATTAAACATATCTACAGTCAAAAACTTATACAATGGTGAAAATAGTGTAGGCCTCAGTGCCGGATCCAGGATTTCTGTGAGGGGATTCGTTTTTACAAAAAGGGGGGTTCGTTTTACAAGTATTGCACAATTTTCACTGAATTTCTGCATGAAAATGGAATAATCAGGCTATCGAGGGGGGTTCGTTTGAACCCCCCGAACCCCCCCTGGATCCGCCACTGGGCCTACATGTTGTCAAGATCATGTGATTATGTAAATCTACAGACAAATTTGCCTCGCTTAAGGTAAGACATTTTGCAAGAACTTCCATATTTCTGTGTCAATTTTCAAATGGTTTGTTGTATGTGCTCCGCGAGTTCTTTCCTCTGACAAATTACATACCTGAAACATTCTTGTACTTTTTGCAAGAATCGATTCCAACCGACCAGAAAAGCAACAAAAAATTCAGATAGTATTTCTGGTCAGTTTGGATCAAATTTTCCAAAAAGTATGGGCAAGTTTCAAAGAAGTCATACATACAGAGCTGAGTAAGGTGGGGTACATGCAACAAACCGCATGAACATTGACTCATAGATAAGAAAGTTATTGCACAATTTCACAAAATTAGTGATCATCCTCAATAACTTTTTAAGCTTATCTTTTTTAAGAAGAAATTTCATTCAGCAAATTATAGGCAATTTTGTATAAACAAGAAGCAGCTTTATTGATTGATGTAAATCAGTTTGTCTCTGTGTTTACAAGCTGTGTTTACACACTTTGTCCAATGTTCATCAAGCCGGTTCTTCATACAAATTCTCCAGGTGTTTTACCCAGTCTAGAAGTGTAGCATCTTTCCCTGGTAACTGGAATGTAGAAAATAAAAGGTGTAAAAATTTTATCGTTACTCACTGGAAGAGGGCTAAGGCTAATGAAGTTTTACGTCCCACTCAACTGCTAAGGTCATATGGAGACAGGACCTCAGTTTAAAGTCTTATCCGAAAGACTGCCTCACTGGAAGAATATGTCTTGAAGAATTCTTTATGGAAGGACAGAGGCATGGACTTATATCTATTTTTATTTTTAGCTATCTTTGTCCCTTGAAGTGTTAAAGAACAGGAATGCATCAATGCTTACCACAATAAGAGACTGTGTGCTCATAAAACAGTATTAACCCATTACCATAGAATGACACTTTTTGGCGCTGCTAATAGAAAATACTTGGGAAAATATGTGGCAAAAGAAGAAAATGCTAATGATCAGCATTTTCTTCTTTTGCCTCAATATTTTCTGTGCTATATTACATACAAATTTAATCTTTATCAACATTATTTTTGTCATCTGCAGTAGCTTTCGAATTGAAAAATTCTGAATTTTTGCATTTGGTAAAGGTTAAACAAGCCACCCAGTTCTTCTAGTTGAGCTATTTATTTGTTTTGGCCAAATGAAAAATAGGTGTGGTTCAGGTTACCCTACCGACCCTAGCAAATTGGGGCCTAACCTAAATTTTTTATTGCTCTCAAAGGAATAAATACAAAAACAACAACGAAAGCAAGAAAACAAGAGGACCATGATGGTCCTATATCGCTCACCTGAACCAAAATGATATGAGCAACAGTTTTGTTCAATTCAATTAATATTTATGACTTTACGACTGAATATGAATTTATGGTCAATAACGTTGTGAAAATCAAACTCATCCGAGATGTTTTGGTGCCGAACATTAATTTTTTTTAATAACTGTAGGTTCAAGAGTGTAAACAAGGTCAAAAACAGCCAAAAATGGCAATTTTATCAAATTCAAGGGCACATAACTCTCATCTTTCTGGTCAGATCAGACTGAAAATTAACCTCATCTCAGATCTTATATTCAACAACATTGTGTCCAAGATTTGTTTTGATTGATTAATAATTGTAGATTCTAGAGTGTAAACAAGGTCGAAAACAGCCAAAAATGGCAATTTTATCAAATTCAAGGGCACATAACTCTCGTCTTTCTGGTCAGATCAGACTGAAAATCAAACTCATCTGAGATCTTATGGTCTCCAACATTGTGTCAAAGTTTTGCCTTGATTGATTAATAATTGTAGATTCTAGTGTAAACAAAATCGAAAACAGTCGAAAATGGTAATTTTATCAAATTCAAGGGTACATAACTCTTAAATTTCTCATCAAATCAGACTGAAATCAACGTCATCTCAGACCTTACGGTCTCCAACATTGTGTCCAAGATTTGTCTTCATTGGTCAATAATTGTAGATTCTAGAGTGTAAACAAGGTCGAAAACTGAAAATAAAACTCATCCAGGATCTTATGATCCTTATCATTGTGTTTAAGTTTTATCTTGATTGATTAATAATTGTAGATTCTAGAGTGTAAACAAGGTCAAAAACAGCCAAAAATGGCAATAATGTTGAATTCAAGGGCACATAACTCTCATCTTTCTGGTCAGATCAGACTGAAAATCGAACTCATTTGAGATCTTATGGTCTCCAACATTATGTCCAAGTTTTGTCTTGATTGATAAATAATTGTAGATGCTAGAGTGTAAACAAATTTAAAAACAGCATTTTTTGACATTCAAGGGCAGATAACTCGGCACATTCTGGTCCGATCAGGCCCATAATCAAACTTGTCTGAGAACTTATGATCCTACTTGTTTTGGCCAATTTTTATCAAGATTGCCTAACTTTTGTGGATGCTAGAGTGTAAACACCCCAAATGTTGATGGACAGACGGCCGTACACCGGAATAAAAGTGACCACAATAACTCACCTCGAGCACTTAGTGCTCAGGTGAGCCAAAAACGTTGCCTTGTTTTTAAGCTGCGCTATCTCCATTTTTGAAAAAATTCTATATTTGGTATCGTTGTGTTCGTATTTTTATGCTCTATCTCCTGAACACCAGATATCGTCGATTGGCGGGCTGGTTTTTGAGAAATCACGTATCCATATTTAGTCCATGGGCCCATAACCGAAACCCTCCCCCCCTAGTGGGATTTTTGAAGACCTATATTTTCTTGAAGCTTATGATGTATAGTAATGGATTCAGGTTGTTGTTCAATTTAAAAGTGCTGGATAAGCAAATGGCGGGCTCGTTACCATGGCAACCGTCCATTTTTCTACATTCCAGCGCTGGATCAATTAATTGCAATAAAATTACTTATTTTTGTCATAAATCTTTCAAAATAGTTTTAAATTATTACCAAGATATTTCTCCAACAATATAGATATTTTTTAGAAAATTTGCTAATTTGCATATTCATGAATATTAATGAGAAAGTAGAAAAACGTGTTTAATTTGCTAAAAACAAGACTTGTCTAGTGAATTCAAACCTCCCTATCAGGTAGAATTTTTGAAGATCTATATTTTCTTGAAGCTTATGATGTATTGTAATACATTCACATTGTTATTTGATTTAAAAATGCTGGATAAGCAAGTAGTTGGCTTGTTACCATGGTAACCACCCATTTTCATTCGTTCCAGCTCTTGGATCAATTAATTGCAATAAATTTACTTTTTTTGGTCAGAAAACATTGAGGCTAGTTTCAAAATATTGTTATCACATTTCTCTCACAACCAAGATATTTTTCAGAAAATTTGCTAATTTGCATATTCATGAATATTAATGAGATTGTGGAAAATATGTGTTTAATTTGCAAAAAGACGACTTTACTAGTTTACTAGTGAATAGAAACCCTCCCTACCATGTTGGATTTTTTAAGATCTATATTTTTTTGAAGCGCAGGAAACGTGTTAATGAATTCAGGTTGTTGTTTGATTTAAAAGTGCTGGATAAGCAAATGGCAGGCCTGTTACCATGGCAACTGCTCATTTTCCTACGTTTCAGTACTTGGATCAATTAATTGCAATAAAATATCTTAAAATACTTATTTAAGATATATACTTATTTTGGTAATAAAACATTAAACTACTTTTAAAATTTCAAATAGACATATTTCTTGAAATCATTTTTATTCAGCTAATTTGCATATTCATGAATATTAATGAGAAAGTAGAAATATGTGTTTAATTAGCTAAAACAAGGCTTTCCTAGGGAATAAATATGCTGAGGCATTTCGTTTTCAAAATGCTTAATGTTTCAAATGGATAAAAATACTGACAGATCAATAAAAAGTTCATAAACCATTCATCAGCCACGCAGAACAAGCGAATACGGGCTTATTCGCATTGCATTCACAATTATTTGCATACTTTTCTCTAATTGGCAAATAAAATCTCAAATATTCTCTAATTATGTTAATGACTTTCATTTTTGCATCTTTTCCCCAAATTGTGTACTTGTTGTGTTTGAAAACTAAAATTTCATGATTTACCAATTAAAAGGGAGAATCTTAACAATATAATATTATGCTCTGAAAAATTACCGTATAAATGGCAATAAAATTCAATTTAGCGCAAATGACATTCTGAAAATTTTAACCTACTTTCTTCGATTTTTTTCTATGTGAAATACAGATTTCTTTTATACAAGAAACTTTATTTTCTTAAAGTGAAGTACTAAAAAATTGTAAAGCATTTTAATAATGAATTGCCATTGGAGTTCATGTATGGTCACCTTTAATTTATACCATTTTTGCCGTGCAATGCATACTTTTTTACATTTCGTCGGTGTGAATACAAAACCTCGTATCTCGTTTTTTGGAAAATTTTAGAGGGGAAGAAAATAATTTAATAACTTTTCCGAAACTGAAGGGTTTTATTTGAAATTCTGACATATTGTTCACACATAATGTGTCTTTAATGATCAGTATAATTATCCAAAACCCGTGTGAATTGTCTATAGTGGGCATACAAGTGTGTACTTTGAAAATGGCCAGAATCGACATACAAGGTTTTGCATTTACACCGACGATTTGCTCCAAGTTTAAACTTAACAATACTATTGGAGACATGCTGTACAGAAGAGAAATCTTCCCAACTACTTCTATTAATTGGAATGCTATGTTACAGGAACACAGTTTACCAGATATATTCTAATGAGCGATAGTTGAAGCTGGACAATATCATATTTGCACTGTCATGTGCATTAATTTATGATTTAAAATTGCCTATAATAGCAACTGAATTATGCATTTCTTTATCAAATTGCATTCAAGTGACATCGTTTTACACCTTTACAATTCAGCATACTTATATGTGATAATATAAACAGTTATAAATTGTGCATTATGTACCTTATTGGATACCAGTACTTCGAAGACACTTGATTTGTGAGGAATCCTCGTATTCATGTAACAAATTGTTGTTTTAAAAGATTTCGCTTAAATAGCAAACGCACTTTGCAATTTCTGTTGATTAGATGAGCGGGAAACACATCATATTCCAACTTGTCCTGTTGTAATATGTCGCTGGCTGAAGATTTGAAGTCCTTTGTTTTGTTATCAGTTTTTAGATATGCTCGTGCATTTCTTAATTCATTTCAAACATCTTCACCACAAATTAGTTTTTGGAATTCTAACTTTTATGGAAGACAGCAGGCTGACCTCAGGATGAGGTAAAATCCATAAAACACAAGGACTAGCTATGAATAACACATATAAGCAATTTCCAATCAACCAATCCGCGATTTATATATGTCATTATATGTGCACAAAATTGTCTAAATATTAGTGTTGGGCAATCGGTTTAAAATCACAATCGATTATCGGTTTATAATCGGAAGGGCAAACCAACTAGCTATCGATTATACAATCGATTTATCAATTTAACAGTCTCTTTCCCATATTAATGGATGTTAGTCTTGTTACAATGGTTGTTTTTCCGTGTCATACAAAACTTTTCAAAAAGCCAAAGGTCTCCGCACACCTTTGAAAAATTTCTTCAAACCTGTAGGACTAGTAGCTCTGAATTTCTACTCGCCCTTACGGCAACCCAACTCGCCCTTAAAGACGAAGAAAATTTTAGACTGTTGGCTCTTACGGATGCATTATTATGCAAATAACATAACTCTTTGACTCTACAAGTAAAGTTTCTTCGGTATAAATGACAGACAGGGCTCGCGCTGGCGATCGCCACTTCAAAAGTCATCTATGCGAATAAGGCAACAATTTTATTAAAAAAGATGGTCAATAAATCGAACGTGGCTCAGACTTGACTCCATCTTTTACCATAAATCAATCGCCGATTAACATTACTGTAAACACTTACTTTTTATTTAATTCGAAAGATAGATTAGCTGTCAAAATGGTCGAGTAAGCACACCATTTTAATATGTACAACTACCCGGTAAATGTGAAAGAATTTCTTTGTGTAATCGCGAGGCGGCATAACAGAAAGAGACAACGCGTCTGTGTTAAAACCATCTAACGTCAGTGTATTTACTACGTAGATAGCGTTTTGTTTTCATTGCGTCATCCAATTTTCCCGCACTTTTCTGGCACGCGCGACTTTTGTAAACAAATAATAGTAAAACGTAACCTTATTTGGGTGCGGAAAAATCACGTGATTATATTGAAACTGGAATGACTACGTCATCAATTGACTGTGTTTACGGCCTCTTTGATCTCGCTCAAATCATCGCATATGAGTAACACAGATTTACTCTAGTTTCCTTGTTTAGTTTCACTTACGGGATTGATCGACACAAACAGGGAAAGGTCGTATTTACAGCGAATATTATTGTTTCCGATATGAAGTTTAAAATAAATACTTTCTTTTCTATCCTTTATTTTTTCCCCTCAATCAGCGTGATTCAAGTCCTAAATTTGCACTCGCCCCGTCGGACTAGTTCGTCCCCAAATCTACTCGTCCTACGGCATTTTCTACTCGCCAATGCGAGCGGGCGAGTGGATTTTTCAACCCCTGACCGTCACCGGACGCGACGCTAAAAGCCGGTATCTAAAGTCCGGAACGGAGCGAGTTCCGGTACCGACTACAATCGATTGCGGATTTTCCAATCGATTATCGCAATCGGAAGCCTAAACCAACTGACTTTCGACTATAGTCGATCATCGGCCCACCACTACTAAATATACGGTTATTAGAAAGCTGTTTCACAAAAAGGGGAGAGTCTGCTATGGTTCGACACTTGTATTGAAACATGCATGATGAGTTTACTGGTCTTCTGTACCATCTTATTCTCAAGTAAAATATCATGGGGGGGGGGGGGGGGTGAGGGGGGAGCGGGGGAGCGGGGGTTATAACACGACAGAGAAACTTAAGAAGATGATGCTCGGTCTGAAGGCAAAGTTGCAACCACTGTCGACGGTATGTGTATAAATGCACAGATCTGGTTTACTTGATGAGCGAATTAAAGTAAGAAGTTGTCTATGCATTATCTTTTTCAAGATATTGCTTGATCGCAAAAGGATGCACAAACTTGCAGACTGTTGGGTCTAAAATTCCTCAACGATAAGCAAATGACAAAGAGATTACCAGTACTTGTTGCATTTTTATGAACGAGAAAATGTCCAGAGTCCTAGGTACGTTGGTATGGAATCCCAAAGGCCAAGAAAATTATTCAATATATTACAGACAATGTTCAGTATTCAATGTTTTGGGACAATTGGGGGTTGCAATAAAATAATTTGTTGGACACATTACCCAAGAAAGGTAAACTTAACGAAGCATACTAATCCAAGTTGCTGGACAATCTAAAGTAGACCATGCGTGAGAAACGTTGCGGCAAACGCTCAAAATGTGACCGCTGCTTACAACAGGGAAATACATTAGTACACAATTGCCAAAGTACAATGGATGCTGTCGAGAAAAATGGGTATCAATTTAGATCACACCCTTCCTATCCACATGACCTTGCTGCTATCGACTTCTTTCCTAAAACGGATATGAATGGTTGCAATTTTAAGTCTCATGAAAAAAGTTATTGATGCAGTTTAGGTGTGGTCCTCTGGAAAGTTCTCAGACTTCTGTACTTCTGGACTGATGTCACTTGACCACCATTAACGTTGATTAACTTGAGTTTAACTCCTTTTTCAACTGCTATGGTCATATCGTTTGGTCAAAGCGCATATGCCTGGATGGAAAGTATTTCAAGAGAAAAGATTTCGATCTAAACATAATAAAGGTTAGGTCAGTTATTCATTGACCCATGCTCGTATTTGAGCATTTAGGCAGATTACATAAAATACATATTATTGTATTGTATTATATGTCATGTAAATTAACAGTGATGAAGCCATTTCTAGTGTGGCAAAATTGTTGATATTGGTGTTGTGTATTTAATATATCCATCCCACAAAAAAGAGCTTGAACGCTGTATGACCAAAATAAGCCTTAATGTCTTCATACCCTCTATAACACCTATTATCCAAAGCGTCCCATGGCCATGTAAGACTTAAAACCTTATTGCAAAAAGATGCCAATGTCGTACTCCAATGTGGACTCATTATTAAAGAATCGGGTACAAGGTTTCTGTCAAAGAGGGAAAATACTTATCTCTCCTAGAAAATAATCAATTTGGATTTTCCTCAGTACTTAATTTATGGGAATGTGGATTTATTACCATTTATACGGTAATTAGGATCGTTCTGGAAATATATTTTCAAGGTTATGTCATTTATTTACATGTCGAATCATGTAGTTTTGATAAGAAATTGAAATACATTTGAAAATACAATATTCAGTGCAGAAGATTTGCAGAAATGAAAAACATTTTACACCATTTTTGCATATTTGATATTTTGGCGGCCATTTTGAAAATTAAAAAAAGACAAAAAAAGCCTATTATATGGATGTCAGCACTCTTTTAGATTTAATATACTCAATTTTCCTAAGAAATGATCTCATTTACATACAGAACATGATAACAAATTATAGGGCAGTGATATTTCGATATTTAGTCAAGTGGTCATTTTGCGGCGGCCATCTTGAAAATCATTCGAAATGTCGAGTATATCCTAGAATGTCGATAGTCAACACTTTGATTTTTATTACAAGGCATCAAATAAATACTTTAATACAAATTCTAGCAATTATTCGCTGTGGAAATGATTTCCAAATGCAAAGTAAATAAAAACAAATGCAATATCTATACTATTTTTCCCTTGTTTTACATATTCAAGGGGCATAATTCGTGCTAATTTTGGTGTGAAATTATCTTTTACTATTTAACGATGTGAATTGATAAAATCTATAAGCATTTTGGTCATTTGCGCTTAAATTGGGGTTATTTTGGATCCCATGAATGTGTATATGGTGAGTTATAAACAAGTATTTTTTGTAATTCAAGGGGAGATAATCAATCGTTCCGCATATGCTTATCCAGCACTTATATATCAAACAACAAGTTGCATTTGAAAGGGGATTCATTAAGCTTTACAATGATATAGGTGTCATAAAATCCCGGTAGGGGGGGACCTAGGGTGTAGCCAGCCCACGGACTAATTGCTCTATCTCCTGATTTTTTCTTCAAATTGATCTTAATCTTATCCTATGTCCAGGACATAGAGCAATCTGTGCCTGAAAATTTCTATCGTCCAATGAAAATAAGAATAAAAATCACGTGACCTGTTATGTGACACAAACACAAATTCCGATTACAAAATGCGAACAATCGATTTCTATTGACGATTATGATAATATGTAAGTACATATATGTTAGCAAGTCAATCGTTAACAATTTCAAATGCTATTTTAATCAATGGCCGTTCACAATAACACTATATGCATGTCGGCATTCTCAGTCCTCGATGGGTAGAATAGCCGGATAGTCTTTTAAAAAAATGTAATTGAAATTAATTTTGGCACACAAGTACTTCAACAGGTAGATTTTTTTCAACTGTACCTTATGTAGCCATTATAACAAGCAAAATATATTTCTTAAGGGCGAAAATGATATGAATTTGTTGCAATTTAAATTTACGTAGACTAGAGTCTGTATCCTTTACGATGCCATAAAAAAGTTGAAATCAATTTGTACTCGAATATTTCTTTTTACTTTATCTAGAACAAAGGCCATCGGTTCGTAATACAACCGCATGCATTGTCCAATTTCTACGGCAAAACGACAATTTGTCTTTTTTTATGATTCGTAAGGTCGGCCTATATAGCGAAGAGTGTTTTTCTGTGTCATTTTGATCTATCTCCTTTAAAAGTGAAAAGTGGTTTTGAAAATGACAGAATTTGCTCTATCTCCAAACAGAAATAATGATTTTTATCAAAAAATGCTCCATCGTGTCTAATTAAATTGCGCATGTGGATAGATAAGGTTATTTCTCACTGTCATGCAAAATTTGGGTCAATTTCAAGCAAACATAAAAAAGTTATGAAGGTCTGAATCTTTGAAGTCGATTTTCTCGGAAAAGTGGTTTTGGTAGTTAGCGCAACCTTAAAACGAGGCGACGAAAAGGCAACAAAACCCAAATAAAATGAAAAATAAACAAGAGCCGTCAGAGACGGACAATGCTCCCCGAATAAGGCATTGTCACAATAAATGAATGCCATGCAGAGCTAACATAAAGCTAACAAATGTTAAGCCCCCTTTTTGCATGACATAATTTTTATACCTAAATTTCTTATAGTTTATTGTCAAGGGCATCTGATTTACTACTCAAATATGAAATTTCATCAAATTCTGACCATTAGACTAGGAGAAATTAGAGAAAAACTGTATTTTACCTTAAGTCCCCTTTTCCCATGACGAGGCCTCAAATCCAAAAAGCGGGAAAAGTACATCGGCATTATGTCATAGGGAGTTCACATGGTAAGTTTCATTTGATTTGGCCCAAGGGTTATGGAGAAATCACTTCGGACGGACGGACGGACGGAATGACGGACGGACGGACGGACAGACGAAGCGGCGACTATATGCTCTCCCTTCGGGGAGCATAAAAAATATAGCCAACCAACCTACCCTAATTTTTTTCAACATGTAACCTGAACCACACACATTTTTTTATTTGGCCTTACCCAATCTTTGTGGTATGCATAAACCATTGATAAGCAAGATGAATTTGGCTATTTTGTGAGAAAAGGATAATGTTAAGTTTTCAAACAGACATATGGGCGAAGAGACATGAGTAAAACAATATTCCCCCGATCTTTGGATACAGGGGCATAAAAATCTGGTATTCTCATGTTTTAGTCAAATCTCAAAAGCTCTTTTTGTATGGCTGTTTGACAAACTTTCAGTCTAAAATCTCATTTCTGAATGAACACTTTCTGTCCAATATGTGTCCCAACATCGTGATAATTGTAGAGAAAAAAAAAACATACTGATATCCAACCCTGAACAGAGCTTCTATCATTATCATTGAGGAAAATGAAGGAAAGGCTAGCTATCCACCACTGTGATATCTCTAGAGTGAAAATAAATCTTACAGGTATCCAACATGACTTATACATAAATAAGGAAAATGTAGAAAATGCTAAGTAAAATCATCTTCTACTTGACTTTTTTTTCTTCATTTTTCTCAATTATTCCAAACACAATCTGCCTAGCTATGTCATCTATTTTAGAAAAAACTTTTTCCTGTCCTTCATTTCTGTCCCAATGTTATTTCTCTAGAGTGGTGATAAACCTTATAGATATCCAACATGACTTTTGCATCAATGGGGAAAATGTAGAAAATGCTAGCTATCATTATTTTCTTCATTTTCCTCAATAATTCCACAATCTGTTCATTTTTACTCTTATGTTCAATAAGAACTTACATTTTTCATGTCCACCATTTCCGTCCCATATGTGTCCACCAATGTGATATTTCTGGAATGAGGATAATCTTCTGGTATTGCCAGAGTATACATCACTTTTCCACAATTTCCGACTAAAACTCGGAGTCGAGATTCATTTTGTATCCAATCTACAGCATGGCTGAAAAATAAGCAAGATACGAGGGCTGTCCTAAAAGTTTCGGGACAAGTGCCATAACTTTTTTATCTATTAATATTTCCCATTAATTTTCGCACCACTGACAGCTGCAATATTATTCTATTGAATGATAGTCTCATTTTATTATCGGTACATACATGCACCAGAAAGCGTCTCCATAGTAACGTCAGGTAGGCGTGAGCGGGGCACCTGCCTGTGAAGAATGTAAGACATACCTTTTTAATAGTCTGTAATGCTCAAATCTTCTCGAAATACTCTCCCCCGTGTTGGATGCACTTGTGGTTTTTGAAGTCTCCGGCCGAATGCTCTCCCTGACAACGACCGGCAAATCATCGACGTCATCGAAGCGACGTCCCCGCAAATCACGCTTGATAGTGGGGGAAGAGCCAGAAATCGCAGGGCGCGAGGTCTGGGGAGTATGGGGGGTGACCAACGGTGCGGATTTTTTTCTCAGCAAGTACGCTCTTGGTGAAGGATGAGGTATGAGGAGTGGCGTTGTCATGATGAAGGTCTCATCCGCCGTAATAAAGGAATCCAAGAACCTTTCGCCGCGTTCCCTGTAATGCTTTAGGAAAGCCGTACTGTCGGCGACTCGCTGCAGCTTTTGCTGGCTGGACAACACACGCGGGACCCATCTGGCACATACTTTTACCATACCAAGCTCCTGTCTAATGATCCTATGAATGGAGGAGGATACAAGTCCAGTTTTCAAAGCAATGTCACGTACAGTTAATCTCCTGTCAGATCTCAATAATGCTTCAATTTCGAGTGCGTTACCTGACAGTACACTGGGCCGCCATGATCCTAGGAAGACCGGTAGGTTGGCGTGTAGGATCGTCTTTGAAGGTGTTATACCACTCATAAATGCGTGTTCTTGACACTGCTGTCGCTCCATAGGTAGATTGTATCATCGAAAGTGTATGTGATCTACTTTTCCCCATCAAAACACAAAATTTCACTGAATATCGCTTTTTTGGGTTCATTTCGCACTTAATTCACGCCTGTGTTTTCAAAGACGTCACTTGTTTACACCGTAAATACAGGAAATGATGTCGTTAATGTCGTACACGTTCGCACCATAATTTATTGCGACGTCAAAGACGTATACAGGCGTAAATTGCGATACATAATTGGTGTGTAATAATTCCTATTGCGCGGCGACGTCAAGGTGCCCCGCTCACGCCTACCTGACGTTACTATGGAGACGCTTTCTCGTGCATCTATGTACCGATATTAAAATGAGACTATCATTCAATAGAATAATATTGCAGCTATCAGTGGTGTGAAAATTAATGGGAAATATTAATAAATAAAAAAGTTATGGCACTTGTCCCGAAACTTTTAGGACAGCCCTCGTAATTGCATTATACTGTTAGCTCTTAGTCAAACATTAACCCTTTCCAAGCAAGACCTAGTTTTGACATCTCTATAAGAGAAGGCTTGGGAAAACATTAAGACAAAAGAAGAAACTGCTGATAACCAGCAGTTTCTCTTTTTGCCTCAATATTTTCTTGGCATTATCACACAATCCAATTTGTTGTCAGCAGCAAATTCTAAATAGGACTACCCTAAAATTTTGTTGTTTGGGAAAGGGTCAAACTACAAATGAACTTTCGACAAGGAACGTAAACAACAGAAACAGAACCACTTCTGGCCATGAGTGGCTCTGTCTCTGTGGGTATGATTTTTAGACCAGAATCATCATCAATTTGCGACCTCAGTTGAGATTGAACTCACTGCACCTTTACAGTGCTTGTCTGTCATAGCTACTATGAGATCTTTCTTTGGGAACCACATATCCTGCTTTATTCTCTCTGGAATTGTTAACTTCCGAGACCGATTGTCTTATGATGGATGTCTCCAAAGTACAAAAATTCATCCACTTGAAAATATCATTTGCATAATCTTTGAATTTTGATCACCCTGAAATTTTGCCATTTGGGAAAGGGTTAATAGATCTTACACATGTCACTACAATGTCATATCTCACTAAACATCTTGCACTGTGATTGAATTATCCATAGTATCAAAGTATTAACCATGTAGAGATGTACGTTATTCATTTGTGATAAACTCATTGATTGAACCATTCCTCTCATGTTTTACAATCTACTAAATGTGTGGTTCAATATAGCATCATGTCATCTGGAGCTCAGATAAAATTTTGTAACACAGGAAAGGTTTAACTTGGTACAAATACTCACTGTTTATTAAGAATCTCCATTTCCCATAACATAGGGTAATGTTGTGACCATCTCGTTTGGACTGTTCTGATTAGGTAAGGGACGTCATTGTTTTGTAGGGCAACTTGGATGATATCTTGGATGTTGAAGTGGTCCACATTCACCTAGTGAAATATATGCTGCATTTAATTAACCAATCAGTGCTTCTGAAATATTTTGAAAATCTACTTGTCCATGGACAAGCGTTGATCCAAAATTGACTTGTCGACCGGTATCAAAAGTCAACTTGTCCATTTTTTCAACCCATTTTCTATTGAATAGCTTTATTTGTTTATTGCATATCTATTATGACCGTCTAACTATTGTCTATAACGAAATTCATACATTCAGCTATCAGTTATTACATTGTATGAAAAAATTTTGAGAAAAAGAAAAATTTTTTTTTATCATAACCGGATTTTTTGCTTGTCCATGGACAACCTAGCTTTCAAAATCTGCATGTCCGTACAGGTATACGGACAAGTTGGACAACTCTGGCAACTTATTTCAGAAGCACTGCCAGTGCCCACACATTGAGCATTTTGATGCCCCATATAATCAAGGCTTAAGGAAACACTGTGATAAATGAAGAAATTTATGGTGACAAGCAAATTCCCAATTTTATCACAATGAATTCTACAATTGAAGTCCAAAAAATGTAAAATTTAGTTCATTTGGAGATGTTGTCTGCAACATCTTTGAATAAGACAAGTCTAAACTTTTGCTTTCTGGTAATGGTTTAACCATTTCCCAAAGGGCAACATTTTAGCGTGATCCACTTCAAAAACTGCCACAAATGACAAAATGGGAGTTATTAAAGATAGAATTTGTGTAAAATATGGCATAGAAAATATTGAGACAAAAGGAGAAACTGCTGGTCATCAGCAGTTTCTTCTTTTGTCTCAATATTTTCCCAAGACATTTCTATTAGACGTCAAAACCAGGTCTTGTTTGAGAAATGGTTAACCATTTCCCAAACATAAACAAGAGGACCCTGAGGGCCCTAAATCGCTCACCTGAGTAATGTTTTAATAATGCCAAATAACTTTGCATATGTTACGCATTGTGGTCCCAGAGAAGAATTTGGCCATGAAGTTTAGGAGATGTTATTTACAGAAATTGATAAATTTATGACATTTCCCGTTTTCTGATGCCACAGCAACCAGAGTTTTTCATGGATTTCAATTCTTTTAGCAATTTTCATAAGGGACCACCCAAGGAACATTTCTGCCAAATTTGGTTGATTTTAATCCAGAAGTTAAGGAGGAGATGTCGTTTAAAGAAGTTGTTAAGTTTTTGTGAAATTTTCCATTTTCCGATGCCACAGCAACCAGAGTTTTTCATGGATTTCAATTCTTTTAACAGTTCTTATAAGGGACTACCCAAAAAACATTTCTGCCAAGTTTGGTTGATTTTAACCCAGAGGTTAAGGAGGAGATGTTGTTTAAAGAAGTTGTTAAGTTTTTGTGAAATTTCCCATTTTCCGATGCCAAGGCAACCAGAGTTTTTCATGGATTTCAATTCTTTTAGCAATTCTTATAAGGGACCACCTAAGGAACATTTCTGCCAAGTTTGGTTGATTTTGACCAAGAAGTTAAGGAGGAAATGTCGTTTAAAGAAATTGTTGAGCTTTTGTGAAATTTCCCATTTTCAAATGCCACGGCAACCAGAGTTTTTCATGGATTTCAATTCTTTTGGCAATTCTTATAAGGGACTACCCAAAAAATATTTCTGCCAAGTTTGGTTGATTTTGACCCAGTAGTTTAGGAGGAGATGTCGTTTAAAGAAATTGTTGAGCTTTTGTGAAATTTCCCATTTTCCGATGCCACGGCAACCAGAGTTTTTCATGGATTTAAATTCTTTTAGCAATTTTAATAAGGGACCACCAAAGGAACATTTCTGCCAAGTTTGGTTGATTTTGACCCTGAAGTTAAGGAGGAGATGTCGTTTAAAGAAATTTTTGAGCTTTTGTGAAATTTCCCATTTTCCGATGCCACGGCAACCAGAGTTTTTCATGGATTTAAATTCTTTTAGCAATTCTTATAAGGGACCACCCAAGGAACATTTCTGCCAAGTTTGGTTGATTTTGACCCAGAAGTTAAGGAGGAGATGTCGTTTAAAGAAATTTTTGAGCTTTTGTGTAATTTCCCATTTTCCGATGCCATGGCAACCAGAGATTTTCCATGGATTTCAATTCTTTTAGCAATTTTAATAAGGGACCACCCAAGGAACATTTCTGCCAAGTTTGGTTGATTTTGACCCAGAAGTAAAGGAGGAGATGTCGTTTAAAGAATTTTTTGAGCTTTTGTGAAATTTCCCATTTTCCGATGCCCCGGCAACCAGAGTTTTTCATGGATTTAAATTCTTTTAGCAATTCTTATAAGGGACCACCCAAGGAACATTTCTGCCAAGTTTGGTTGATTTTGACCCAGAAGTTAAGGAGGAGATGTCGTTTAAAGAAATTTTTGAGCTTTTGTGAAATTTCCCATTTTCCGATGCCATGGCAACCAGTGATTTTCATGGATTTCAATTCTTTTAGCAATTTTAATAAGGGACCACCCAAGGAACATTTCTGCCAAGTTTGGTTGATTTTGACCCAGAAGTAAAGGAGGAGATGCCGTTTAAAGAAATTTTTGAGCTTTTGTGAAATTTCCCATTTTCCGATGCCACGGCAACCAGAGTTTTTCATGGATTTAAATTCTTTTAGCAATTCTTATAAGGGACCACCCAAGGAACATTTCTGCCAAGTTTGGTTGATTTCAACCCAGAAGTTAAGGAGGAGATGTCGTTTAAAGAAATTTTTGAGCTTTTGTGAAATTTCCCATTTTCTGATGCCATGGCAACCATAGTTTTTCATGGATTTCAATTCTTTCAGCAATTTTTATAAGGGACTACCCAAGGAACATTTCTGCCAAGTTTGGTTGATTTTGACCCAGTAGCTTAGGAGGAGATGTCGTTTAAAGAAATTGTTGAGCTTTTGTGAAATTTCCCATTTTTCGATGCCACGGCAACCAGAGTTTTTCATGGATTTCAATTCTTTTAGCAATTCTTATAAGGGACCACCCAAGGAACATTTCTGCCAAGTTTGGTTGATTTTGACCCAGTAGTTTAGGAGGAGATGTCGTTTAAAGAAATTATTGACGCCGTGACGGACAGACGGACAGACAGACAGACGGACAGACGGACGCCGGACATTGATAGATCACAATACCTCACCTTGAGCACTTCGTGCTCAGGTGAGCTAAAAAGAGCTGTCCGAAGACAGCGCGCTCGACTTTCTAAGTTGCTTAGTATAAAGGGGCTTAACTCCAAATATAGTGGAGCCAGGGTCATGGGCCCTGGTAGTAAGGTAGAGGGTGTGATGGTGAATAAGTATTCCAAGTTTGGGTTGAATCCCTTTGATAGTATGGAGGTCATTGATGTTTGAAAAAAACTTTAACCTTTGTTGCAACGCCGACGCCAACGCCCGGGTGACTGTATAAGCTCTCATTTTCTTAGAAAAGTCGAGCTAAAAATAGACTAGTTTCAGTTGAATGCTCCTGCAGATAACCAAATGTATCCTGTAAACCTTGAGGTTTTTTCGAACATGCATAGTAACGCTTTGGTGTAATTCTAAAATCTCGCAACTACAGCTTGATTGAAGCCATAGTTATGAGATTTTATAACAACACTGCCGACTTATTAGCTAAAACCAGTAGAACCAGTTTTTTTTAGCACAAAATGTATCCCTATTTGTATAAATCAATAATGAATACTTGTATATACTTGCACAGAAAATATTTGAGTCAAAAGGAGAGCAAATCTGTTATCATTTTAGCTTTCTCTTCTTAAAATGAAAAAAGTCTTTTGTATTACACTCGGAATAACAGAGACAGATCTTGTTGGTAAAATGTTAAATAAAAGAACACACCAACTTGTATTTTCAATTCAATGCTTCATTATCAAGGCAAAAACTTGTTACTGATCAAATTGGTCATAATAATGTGTAATGGCAAAAGGTAACCATTTAACTCTTTCCTGAACAACAAAATTTCAGGGTAGTCCTTTTTAAAAGCTGCTGTAGTCAACAAAATCGCTGTTAAAAAGGAAGAGATTTGTTTACAATATAGCACAGAAAAATATTTAGACAAGAGGAGAAACTGCTGGTTATCAGCAGTTTCTTCTTTTGTCTCAATGTTTTCCCAAGCCTTTTTAATTGGGGACGTCAAAACAAGGTCTTGTTTGGGAAAAGGTTAAAGTTTACAAAACTTACTTTGTAATAATTTGAAAATATTCTAAATTTAACTGACATAATAAACAACATGCCACAACAATTAATCAATGCAAAATAAAATCGAATACAAAATGAAACAGACACAACACACAAAACATGCAAATACTCATTAACCCATTACCAGACAGATTTTTTTAAAAATGGTCTAAAGAATTCAAAGATATTGCAGATGACACTTTCAGGTAAATGAAATTTTACATTTTTTTCTTTCCAAGTGGAAACATTGCTGAAAAAGAAGAAATTGCTTGCTACAAGAAATTTCTACATTTTTCCAATGTTTTTCAAAGCTGTATCTTGTGAGGTGTCAAAGAGTGTCTATGTGTGGGATTGGGTTAACATTATTTCAATGTTTTCTTCAAAATAAAGAATACTATCAAAACAAGCAATGGAATGCATGATAAGGAAAACATTTCTTTCAAACAAAAATATCAAATTAAGAGTAATAAAAGTAATATTTACAACCATGGTTGAATTGAAATTCATCTGGAAAAATATGATAGAGGTAAACACATTTAAATTACTTCTCACATTTTTTTTCCATCATTGTAACTAAAATAGTATGGGAACCTTCAACTTTGGATACTGGAATAATTACAGTTGAATTTCTTTATCTTGATTTAAGTGTTGCTTACTTATTTATTTTTTTTAAGTTACTATCTCAATGTCAAGAATGGGTGATGTCATAAATATAGTACTGTAAAAGTCTATTTATTCGCTAGGACTTAATTTTCGCGAGTAAGTCATCTCGCGAATTCATCAATCTCGTGAATATATCAGTCTCAGAATGCCGGAGATTACCGATGGTTGCTCCGATTCCGGAACATTCCGAAATTATATACGTTCAGTTAAAACACTTCAAATCGGTAATTTTGATCGTTCCCCACCTTTTAATGTATGGAAATACAAAATTTTAACATCATAATAGTATATAATAATGATGATATACATGATTACAAATAAACAAGAGCCGTCAGAGACGGACAATGCTCCCCGAATAAGGCATTGTCACAATATATATATGCCATGCAGAGCTAATATAAAGCTAACAAATGTTAAGCCCCCTTTTTGCATGACATATTTTGTATACGCAAATTTTAAATAGTTTATTGTCAAGGGCATCTGATTTGCTACTCAAATATGAAATTTCATCAAATTCTGACCATTAGACTAAGAGAAATTAGAGAAAAACTGTATTTAACCTTAAGTCCCCTTTTCCCATGACGAGGCCTCAAATCCAAAAACCAGGAAAAGTACATCGGCATTTTGTCATAGGGAGTTCACATGGTAAGTTTCATTTGATTTGGCCCAAGGGTTATGGAGAAATTGCTTCGGACGGACGGACGGACGGACTGACGGACGGACAGGACGGACGGACGGACAGACAAAGCGGCGACTATATGCTCTCCCTTCGGGGAGCATAGAAATAAATTTGTTACATGCGTTATGGTCGTAAAAGAGTGACCTCTTTATCGTAAACAATTCAGAAACACATTACATCTAATGGACAAATGAAGCAGTTACATTCTTACATTAATCACTTTTTGTCATACATGTAGGGACAATACAGGTATTGTCCTTTTAACAGTTATAGATGAAAAGGCGTGAAAACAATTAAAAAGAGAAGACAGGTGTGATTAACATTTCGTGTAACCACAGTTGCGAACATCATGAAATTGACATTAATTCCATTCCATTCCGATCAAAATCATTCCACTCAAGCGGTCATTCAATCCGATCAAAAAACATTCAAAACAGTCAAATAAACATTCACAACGCTAAATAAACGTTTAAAACATTCACTGGTTTAATAGGTTGTTATAAAAAGAAGGCATTTCATTGGCTGAAATATCATCGTGGGTGTATTATCGATAAAACTTCATACCTATAATATTGGTAAATTTCCGATATCGGACTGTTACTATTTAAAGACCACGTTTGATTGGGTAAAAGGTTTTCGTGTTATCGATTTTCTAGATACACATAATCATTGATTCAAAACGCTTAAAACATTCCACAAAATCATTCCAAACGCTCATTCCATTCGTCCATTCATTCGCTCATAAAACATTGCCATTCCACTCAGAATGTCAATTTCATGATGTTCTCAACTGTAACCATCGCTTGTGTATTTATCGGGGTTAAACGGACATGTACGGATTATAACGAAGGGAATATTTCCGAGAAACAACGGAAATACCCGAGCTTTAAATCAAACACCCGCGAATTTATAAACTCGCGAATAAATCCCAGACAACAAAATCGCAAAATGTTGAGCTCGCAAAAATAAAGACTTTTACAGTAACCCCAAAAAATTGTTATAAATCGTAGATAGTTTAAGCCTTTCCCAAACGACAAATATAAGGGTGATCCAATTTGAAAGCTGCTGCAGACGACAAAAGGGATGTTGTTAAAGATAAAGTTTGTGTATGAAATAGCATGGAAAATATTTAGAAACAAGGTGTCAAACTGTCACAAGATACGCCCGTAACACTGCTTTATGTCAACAGGGGGAGCGGGTTGGTAAAAGTTTCATGGTCCTAGCTATTATACTTTTCGAGATATGCCCTGGACGATTCAAGTATGAAAACAACAAAGGACAATAACTCAAAATATAGGCTAGGTAGAGTTAAAATTCTTGTGCACTGCACTCCTCCTTAGTGAGATCTATACACCCATGAAGTTTCATGATCCTAGCTATTATACTTTTAGAGATATACTCCGGACAAGATTCAAGAATGAAAAACAACAAAGGGCAATAACTCAAAAAAATAAGCCAGGTAGAGTTATGGTTCTTATGCACTGCACTTTCCCTTTGTGAGATCTATACACCCATGAAGTTTCATGATCCTAGCTATTATACTTTTAGAGATATACTCCGGACAAGATTCAAGTATGAAAAACAACAAAGGGCAATAACTCAAAAAATAAGTCAGGTAGAGTTATGGTTCTTGTACACTGCACTCCCCCTTGGTGAGATCTATACACCCATGAAGTTTCATGATCCTAGCTATTATACTTTTAGAGATATACTCCGGACAAGATTCAAGTATGAAAAACAACAAAGGGAAATAACTCAAAAAATAAGCCAGGTAGAGTTATGGTTCTTGTGCACTGCACTCCCCCTTGGTGAGATCTATACACCCATGAAGTTTCATGATCCTAGCTATTATACTTTTAGAGATATACTCCGGACAAGATTCAAGTATGAAAAACAACAAAGGGCAATAACTCAAAAAATAAGTTAGGTAGAGTTATGGTTCTTGTGCACTGCACTCCCCCTTGGTGAGATCTATACACCCATGAAGTTTCATGATCCTAGCTATTATACTTTTAGAGATATACTCCGGACAAGATTCAATTATGAAAAACAACAAAGGGCAATAACTCAAAAAATAAGCCAGGTAGAGTTATGGTTCTTATGCACTGCACTCCCCCTTTGTAAGATCTATACACCCATGAAGTTTCATGATCCTAGCTATTATACTTTTAGAGATATACTCCGGACAAGATTCAAGTTTGAAAAACAACAAAGGGCAATAACTCAAAAAATAAGCCAGGTAGAGTTATGGTTCTTGTGCACTGCACTCTGTAATGATGAGAAGAATATAACTGCCAAGTTTAAAGTCAATCGGACTTAAGGTGACAGAGTTATGCTCCGGACAAAGAAGTGGACGCCGCCGGACGCCCGGACGCCCGGACGCCGGACATCACGGGTGATCCCATAATACGTCCCGTCTTCGACGGGCGTATAAAAAGGAGAGACTGCTTTTTATCAGCAGTTTCTTCTTTTGTTTCAATGTTTTCCTAAGCATTTTCTATCAGGGACGTCAAAACTAGGTCTTGTTTGGAAATCGGTTAAAATGTGAAGGACCCACACCATTCATTCGAAATAATAGTTATTTGAGAATCATTCTCCGACAAAGTATTCAAACCAATACTTATCTATGAATCAACAGCTTTCAGACTAACTCTTTCAAGTCAAAATAACTCTTCTCCATTCGAAAAGGCAAATGCAACAAGCATTCTGAAGTATTGCAAAACAATACCAAGTCCCCTACCGGCTTTATATATGTGTTAAGAAAAAGAAGCCCAAAAATTTTCAAAGTCCAGCATCCGTATCTTCCTAAAAAATCACTGGACCGGAACAAAACTCAACCTTGTTCTGTAACTTATCAATGCGGGTCTACATACCAAAAATCTGCTCAATAGCTGCAAGCATTAAGAAAAAAAAGTCTGGAAAACTAATTTCTCAGAAATTTTCTAAGTCCAGCATCCATATTTTCCACAAAAATCACTGGACCGGAACGAAACTCAAACTTGTTCTGTATCCCATCAATATGTGTTCATATATCGAAAATCAGCTCAATACCTGCAAGCGTTTAGAAAAAAAGTCTGGAAAACTGTAATTTCCCAGAAATGTTCTAAGTCCAGCATCCATATCTTCCCCAAAAATAACTGGACCGGAACAAAACTAAAACTTGTTCTGTAACTCATCAATGCGGGTCCACATACCAAAAATCAGCTCAAAAGCTGCCAGCATTGAGAAAAAAGTCTGGAAAACTGTAATTTCCCAGTAATTTTCTAAGTCCAGCATCCATATCTTCCCCAAAAATCACTGGACCGGAACGAAACTCAAACTTGTTCTGTAACTCATCAATGCGGGTCCACATACCAAAAATCAGCTCAATAGCTGCCAGCATTGAGAAAAAAAGTCTGGAAAACTGTAATTTCCCAGTAATTTTCTAAGTCCAGCATCCATATCTTCCCCAAAAATCACTGGACCGGAACGAAACTCAAACTTGTTCTGTAACTCATCAATGCGGGTCCACATACCAAAAATCAGCTCAATAGCTGCCAGCATTGAGAAAAAAAGTCTGGAAAACTGTAATTTCCCAGTAATTTTCTAAGTCCAGCATCCATATCTTCCCCAAAAATCACTGGAGCGGAACGAAACTCAAACTTGTTCTGTAACTCATCAATGCGGGTCTACATACCAAAAATCAGCTCAATAGCTGCCAGCATTAAGAAAAAAAGTCTGGAAAACTGTAATTTCCCAGTAATTTTCTAAGTCCAGCATCTGTATTTTCCTCAAAAATCACTGGAGCGGAACGAAACTCAAACTTGTTCTGTAACTCATCAATGCGGGTCTACATACCAAAAATCAGCTCAATAGCTACCCCCGTTTAGAAAAAAAGTCCGGAAAACTAATTCACCGGACTGACGGACAGACGGACGGACGGACGGACGGACGGACTGACGGACTGACTGACGGACAGAGTGCAAACCTAAAGTCCCCTTCGGCTTCGCCGGTAGGGGACTAAAAAGCGACAGCAGCACTTAAATTTCTGTAGATTCACAATAATTTGGAAATGAAATTTTGAAAATTTGCGTACCATAATCTTTTTTTAATTCCTTCAGAAGATAACAAAAAAAGCTATTTGATGATAATAAGTATTACCTTGACATCTGTCAGACTGACATTTCCATGGCGACCATTTTTAAAATGCAAGGTCAAGGTCAAAGTCAGAGTATTATCAGACATCTCTAAATCTTTCTCTGCCAAACATTTCTCTGGTAGTTCTACTATTATGGTGTTCCTCTCACTCTCAACTACTTTGACACCAGACAATGACTCCAAAAACTCCAGAATACCTTTAGCCCTGAAATCATTGGAGAAAGTAATATGGTATTATTGTATTGAACCTTTCCCACATAACAAAGGCAATATCATGCCTTTTTTTCATCAAATCCCAGCTTAATGTCAAAGCAAGTAAATTATCAGCGGTCTCCAAATCTTTCTCGTCCAAACATTTCTCTGGTAGTTCCACGATTATTGTGTTCCTCTCACTCTCAACCACTTTGACTCCAGACAGTGACTCCAAAAACTCTAGAATACTTTTAGCCCTAAAATAATTCAAGTAACTAAAATAAGTAACAAATAGTAGCAAATTCAAATTTTCAAAACCCGCTTGTAAATTGAAACAAATTGAAAGCTTATACAAACCCTACAAAGAGGTTTTTGCTGAAAAGAAAAGTCTAGGACTTATTGCTAATAAAAGGAGAATTTGCAGAAAGTCCATTGCTAACAAGATGTTTGTGAAACACGAATACCCCCAAAAGGCAAATATAACCTTTTTGGACAGACAGACATCCCAACACAAGTAAAATATTATGCCCCAATCTATAGATATGAGACATAAAAAGCAGTTGTTAATAACAGGATTACAATCAAGTGCAGTGAAGTCCACTGTATTTGTCCCAATATTTTATTATGGATGTTTCACAAGAACAAATCTTAAATTCACTCATATTCTCACCAAGTTTTACCAAATCTTCTTTACAAAAGTAAAGTTTTATATGGAAGTTGGGGTGATTAAAAATGTTCAAGATTGTATAATAATAAGAACTGAAATAACAAATATGGTCAATAAATATTGACCTGAACACAATGAACATGCAATGAGTAATTGTGATGCAGAATAATCAATACTCATCAGCAATCATGCACTGTCAAGCAAAGATGATAGTTTCCATATGCATTGTGACTTTGTATTCTGCACATGCTTCTCGTGTCAATATATCTAGGAGAGAGATTATTCTGCATTATTGCCTAAAATGTGTGTTTTCAGTCTGTTATTGGCATTGTATAACGAGCAGAAACAGGGCGGATATCCAGAGAAATTGTGCATTAATCGGCAGATTCACGTGCGATATCGGACCGGTTTTGCATTCAAATATCCTCGATCGGGGATTTGTTATGAGTGCTTCAGAAAATTGAAAATAAAGCCAAAATTTTGTCATTTCCCTTTTCCGCGATGTAAATTCTTGTAAGACCCCATTTACAGTTTACATCCCAATAAATAGTAAACTAGGTCTCCCAGTGTAACCATATCTGATGACGTAATATACAAATGTAGTGACGTAGGTTTAATTCTTGGAATCAAAAAGTAAACAAACGGGCAGCTGACAGATTTTAAACTTAAAGTGGATTTCGTGGACATGGAAGGATAGAAATTAGAATTGAGTGGTTGTGGTCTAGGTCAAATGTGGTGGTAAGCCTATGTGTTTCTTGTTCTTCTTTTAGTTACTGCAATTTTTCCTTTACAACTTTGTTTTTATTGAAATGAACGAATGTCTGATACGAACCAAACGGTCCAGAGATATACCTCAGAAATTCCGACCTTTTAATTTATTACTCGCACTGAAATGAACCTTAGAATATCCAGAGTATGTTTCCAAAAGAAAACTAAGTCGAATATTGTTACGATTTCCCCAACCCAAATGAAGATTATGTCAGTAAAAATGCGATGAAACTTGACTACATAGCTACACGATGAATATCTAACGGCCCGTCTAGTGAATATCGTACTTACTCGATATATGTGGAGTCGAATGCCGCAAAACTCTGGTATCTGTCGGTGTAAATGTGGCTAAATTTTCACAAAGTTTTTTAGTTATTCGTCTTATTTTATTACATTTCTTTGCAAATTATTCATATTTTATGCAATAATAGCGTCAATTCACGTTTTTTCGGTCGTTAACATTCTCCGGTCTCAGGCGATAACGCTTTTTTTGGGCCTCTGAGAATGTTAACGACCGAAAAAACGTGAATTAACCCTATATTGCAATTACTCATTGCATATTAGACAGGTTCAGGTCAATATTTACTGACTATACCTATGGATAACTTTATCCTCAACTGGAGTCGTTTTAACAAATTTAGCCTGTTTCAAATAATTAATGGACACCTCAAGTTGATTTTGTAATTTCTTCTTGCTTTCTAGTTCAGCATGAATTGTATCTACTGCTTGTTGGCATTTCTCTAAAGCTGTCTTCACTATAGCTTGGTCAATGTTCTGCTTGGATATAAATAACTCTCTCTGAAATTAGAGCCAGAATTTTGAGTTTTATTATATCATCACTTTTCAATAAAAACCTCCTAACTGCAGCTTAAAACAAGCTGTAGTTAGGAGGTTTTTTATTGAAAAGTGACAATATGCTACTGTCTGTTAAATTTGCCTTGTTATGAAGTTTAAGCCTGATATGTGTCAACTCCTTGCTGACATTTCTCCACAGCGGTCTTAACTATAGCTGGGTCAATGTTCTGCTTGGATATGAATAACTCTCTCTGAAATTAGAGCCAGAATTGTGAACCCATTTACCCATTATCAGATGGCAAATTTCGGACTGTTCCAATTTGAAAGGTGCTGCGGACGACAATTTCAAGTTGATGAAATTTTACAAATCTCTCCAATTTGTGTTAGAAAACATTGTGGAAAATGAAGAAATTGCTTGTAACAAGCAATTTCTTCATTTCCAACGATGTTTTCCCAAGCCTTTTCTTGTATAGAAGTCAAAAGAAGTCACTGTGCAGTAATGGGTTCAATGATAATGATAATCCATATTTTTCTAAGCCAATATCATTCTGTTAAATTTGTCTTGTTATGAAGTTCAGCATGAATTGTATCAACTGCTAGCTGGCATTTTTCCACAGCTGTCTTCACTATTGATGGGTCAATGTTCTGTTTGGATATGAATAACTCTCTCTGAAATAAGAGCCACAATTGTGAGTTTGTACCCATTATTTGTTTCAGTGATCGAAATTTGCATTTGTCCAACCATCAAAAACCAGTGATATTTATTTAATATTTGTGAAATATAAACAATGACAAGCCCTACATGCTTATGAAATTCTGGCTTTCATTCAACTGGGTTTGTAAACTTCAACCTTTGTTAGCCCTATTTGCTTGTCATTTTCAAGCACAAATTTCAATGATAATTATTTGGGAAAGGTTTACCTTACCTTGTTTTCATAGACTTTCACTTTCTCCTCCAGTAGTTTAACTTGTTCTTGAAGAAGTTTATATTCTGTAACAGAAAGTAAAGGTATATCATGTTGGATAAACTATAGAGTCAATTAGATCAGTTTAGAGTCATGTTTCAAAACAAGCATTTACTATGGACCCTATAGGGTAAAAGGAGTGCCAAACTGTTACAAGATACACCATTTACACTGCTTAACCCATTACCACACAATAACTCCTTTTGACTCCCTGCAAAATAATGGCAATGGAAAACATTGTGGAAAATGAAGAAATTGCTTGTGACAAGCAATTTCTTCATTTTCCACAATGATTTCCATCCAAAAATACTCAAAAAATAAAAATTTCATTCACTTGAAATTGTCGTCTGCAGAATCTTTCAATTTGGATTGCCCTTAAATTTTGTCGTTTGGTAATGGGTTAATGCTCAAATCAATCGCACATAAAGTGATAGAGCTATGCTCCTCACAAAGAAGTGCATGCCGCTAGCCAAGACACCTGATGGCACAAATGATCCTAAAATATGTTCCGTCTTTGACAAGGGTACAAAAATTACTAGGGATGTAACGATACATCGGACTATCGATATATCGCAACAGCGTTTTTTCTCGCCAATTGGGAAAGGTACCTATACCCCTACGATTGGGAATTTTTCGCATCGTGAAATCTTCAAATTGGGAAAAGATTAATTCGCAAAATTGATGAATTGGGAATCTTAAAGGTGCATCTTAATCAATCATTAGCGGCTAAATTTTGCACCACATATCATTGTAAGGTCTTGATTTCAACAGGAACTTACTTGTGACCATATATTTTGACCATTTATTATATCTCTATATATTTAGAAATTGTTGAAAGGTAGATAATGCTGAAATCCAGCATTCACTCCAATTCTCTCAATACTTTCCAGGCATTTAAAGTAACATTAATTGTGTTGTCTGCATAAAAAATTCCTGTTATTTTCACAGTGACACCATTCCAAGACATTGTGGAAAGGGTTAAGAAAGTATTGGGAGCTAAACACAAAATGTTTGTAGATGAAAATTCTTCTATATGTTCTAATCTAAATCTTTTCCTAGCTACTTTGGAAGTGTTTCTATTTTGGGAAATGATGCTTTGGTCTGTTGAAAGCTTAGAACTTTGAATTTGGATCTTTCTAAAAAAGAATTCAACTACTCAGTAACCCATATAAACTGTTTGGATGAGATATTTCTAGTCAAACTAAAATGTATGGCATGATTGGCCATTGTAGTCCATGAGCCAGACACTTTTTTGGTACCACTCGGAGGGAGTAATTCTTATTGCACTTTCTGAACAGCTTGACATGTGTAGGTAACTAATTGATATGATAGCAGTCTGAAATCGGTAGCTTATGCTTAGAAAATCGCCGTTTTCTTAACCTACCCCATTTTCACATGTCCACAAATAGGACGGTAGGTGCGATTTCTTTTGATAGTGTGTGATTTATCAAAAGGCTTGTCGTGATTATTTTCTGTGCCAAACTATTCTTAAAATACTAGTTTTGAGTACTATTGAATCTGTTCCCAGGTATGAGGCCTCTGTAGGCTGTGAAATAGAAGACAATTTGTCGGCCCCTACACCGAACGAAATGCACAATTTTTTCAAGTGAATTTTTCAATTTTTTAAAGCAGAAATGCGAGTGGCTACATATTTTTACACTGAAATATATTTTTAAATGCGTATTCATCGATCCATGCCAGTTTCATGACACAAAACACTCGGAAAAAGCTTTAAAAGGCAAAAACATTTGGTTGATTCGGACCCTGAAATGTTCGTACCTAAAAACTAAAACGCATATTATGAGTGTTCCAAGGCTTTTAACTGTTGCCAATCTATTGACAGCACTGTGTTTTCATCCAAAACAATTGGATTACCTCTTAGGTGACTATTTCATGCATATATATGTTATATGAATATGAAATGGAGAATTTTCGTTAGGGTTACTGAAAGAATGCTGAACTCAAAAGCATTTT
This sequence comes from Fragum sueziense, assembly GCA_963680895.1. NCBI lineage: Eukaryota > Metazoa > Mollusca > Bivalvia > Cardiida > Cardiidae > Fragum > Fragum sueziense. The sequence continues at coordinate 44,120,820 of OY804602.1, read as the reverse complement.
CACTTTTAAAAATAATGAGGGGCCTTATATGTTCAGTTGAATGTCCAATCAATGCAAATTAGTAAATAATTACTGGAAATATATTCAACTGCACAATATTCGACGGTTCGTAATTAAATTGAATGACCACATGAAAAAAATGAAGCTATACTTTACAACAAAATATAGCCCAATGCCAATATACGATTATACGATAGTAATGGACATCATGTAGCAACCAAAGTAAAACCCGATAGTCCCATATTCAATGATACAATGAATATACAAAATAATTTGCTGCTTTTGTCATATATAGTACAAAAACTCTTCGTCAGATATAGTGGTCCTCATATATCTAATCATAACTCAATATAATACATGTACAATATAATGAGTCAGGATACGGGAAAAAAGGTCCATTAAGGCTCTTAAACCAAATATGGTTCCAAAACAGCCTGCGTATACATGCAGTCTGATCAGGAGCCATTGCTGTTCTCCACTAGGTCCTTATGACCTGTTGCAATTGTAATATAGCAGCATGGATGTCTGCCCGTCTTCACTAAAAGCATGCACTGATCTTGAAATGTGACTGTCCCAAATGCTCTAAGGGACCCTTTTCCAGATTCGCGCTCAATTATGTAAGTATGAGAGAATACATTTGTTTCTGCTATTAAGTAGGATTATAACATTCTCATTTCCAAAACCTAGTTTGTATAAGCTATGATGATTAGACAAAGATTACTTTGATGCAAAGAATGATAATTAAAGTGTACGGAGGGAACTTATTTCTATGTTAAAATGTAGTACTTTGGCAATTTTATTTCGTTTAGAAAATATATTGCAGTGTCCATGAATAAATGCATCCCCTGGCCTCCTAAAAGACAAATTCTATATGTATTTCGATAGATGTACATTGCATACTTGCACAATAGATTTATCAAAAAACAATGTAATTTCATAAGCCAGGTAATTGTATAACATGTGTGTCGTCCTTTTCCCTTTCCCAAGTCTCCTTCTCTGTATGTACATATTTTACTACAGTTGCAATAGCAATATTTCTGAAATTTCTACTATATATAACCATATTGGATACATGTGCTGATTCTGGTATTCGTAATTTTGATCACAGTCAATGGTTCCTGTTGTTAGTGTAATGCTTTTTGTCACTGAAAATCACTTTAGGTAATATGTGTCAGGCTCACTAGGAGAGATGATAAACATATAGATAAAAATATGCACATATACTTTAGATAATCATTTGACAGAGATTCAAATTTCTTCTGTCGAACATAGGCATTAAAATGTGAATCAGATGTATATGTGTTCTAGTTTATTTGGCATGAATCATAACAAAATGCAGTATGATACATACTCAAATGGTTGGGTAAATCTTTGTTTACATTTTGTAAGAGTCTGAAAGTTTTCTAAGATCCATATCGCCACACAAATGTTAACAACAAAGTGATTGGAATATAATTGATAACGAATGGTCAAAGTGATTGAAGTTGTGGTAACAAAGGCAAAAAACGACACCCCTTGTCTTTATAATCACAGTGGTGTAATTTTTAATCAATCTCATTCACCCTCTCTTTCAGACAAATGCAAACGTTTCATAGAATTCGCGTTGTGAGCAACAGATTCATCAGACCAATATAAATTGAAAACTCGATTTAATAATCATCTAAATAGTTACCATACCTTGTCACTACTGGTGTGGCTTTCATCTGTGTAGGAGAGAATGCATGTTTGTGGTTGTTTAGCGGTTTCTTTTATGATCCCATGTTTCAAAACTAGTCGTTTATGAGGGTATATATCAAAGGTTTTTGATTCTCACACCTGCTGTATTTTTCATATAATAGTCCCGTAGCCTTTCCAACCCCACACATTCCTTCCACCTTGTTAACAGTTCACTGATATCCGATTTAGAGGAATCAATGTCTTGTTACCATAACCAGTCTCCTCGGCAGCAGTCAACTAATCTTCTTAACTGTCTCGGTCTCACTGGCATTCCTTTTTGCAATATTAGATTGTTGCTTGCAAAAGAAGGGGAAGACTCTCCATGAACTTAGGCAATCTTGCTACCGTATATACTCGCCTATAAGACGCAGTTTTTTGCCCCAATATTTTTTTCAAAAGTCGGGGGAGCGTCTTATAAGCGAGTCCTAGAAATATATTTTTCTTCCAGGATCGAGAGAAGAAGAAGATCCAGTGCTGCAGCGGCGGAATTTACCGGAATATTAAAGGAGTTTGGTGTACAGGCAAATTCCCCAGAAATGGTCTGAAAGATCGACTTACCGTTTTCATGTAATCCAGAAATGTGCCTTGTATCATTTTGTAATAAAATTAAATGCCTTCCAAAGTTTTGACATCGTTTGTTTTTTTATAATTATTATTGCCGTAAAATGAACTTCCTCAGACTAGACTTTTAACTAGGTAACCTGTCATTTGTTTCCTGAAGGACCCGTTTGTCCACACGTTAATTAATGATAAGAAAAATTAATTACGATCTAAAACTTCTGTTGTAAACATTGTTTGCTCACTGGGATTGCTTAATTGCCAATTGCAAGGCAAAGCATTCCAACTCCGTCATAAAGAGTGCAGAGGTTACAATGTTTTTGCCCAGTAAATCATGCGTGTTGAAAGCCGAAGGCGACCTCTGTTGACCTTGTGTAATTTATCTACTCGATTATGCAACACAAAGGAATTTTTGCACACCACACTAATTTACTACACTGATTGTCTGTAGTAAGTAAAACCACGCCTACCAAAGTCAAGTGTGGGCGGAGCAAACAATTCCCTAATCCGATTTCAGTCGATCGATAAGCTGTCAATCAAAAGTAAGAAATTATTCTTCCGTGTTATCACTCATGATCACTGAGCCCATTCTGGAGCGTTGTAACTTCTTATCAATTACGCATGTAGTTACAATATTTTGGAAAGGAGATATGCGTATATTGTTTTCCTTTGTTTATATCTTTGAACAAATCACTATGAAAATTTGATTACAGAATATGGATTTAACACTTCATACTTAATTCGGCAGCAGGTTGGTTAATGTATAATGATAGATCTACCATAAATATGTCTCGGATTGATGATTAAACATGGGAATATATGCAAGTCGGCGGAATGAGAGTCTGAGGAGAATAAACATTTAGCATGTCTGTATTTATGATGCATTTGTTGCTTCCGATTTTTTTTCTTCATTTTAATGACATTACAGATTAATTCGTCCCTAAAGAAGTTAGAATAAATCGGTTTCAATAGGATTTGGCACTTCGCCTCTGAATTAGAAATAGCTTCCGATTATCCGAAAAGCTACTGCGTCTTATAGACGGGTCAACACTAAAACCTTCAAAAATATTTTGGAAATGGGGGGTGCGTCTTATAGGCGAGGGCGCCTTATAGGCGAGTATATACGGTAAGCACTTTAAGCCTCCAGGACTAGAAAAATTACCATGTGCAACCGTGTTCTTAGTATTATCCATTTTGGCCAATAAAACTGGGAGGGGTAAGTCGGTTTAAAAGTTTTGGACAAGCTTGTAGCAGCTAGCCATATTGTCCTACATGCAAAGTGTATTTGAAACATTTATTTACACGAAGGTGTAAAAAACTTTACTACCTCAAAGGAGTAATTACCAAAAGCTCAAAAATGTTTTGATACCCCATCATATATGGTATGTTAATGAAATGCCTTAACTTGACTGGTTACGTAAATGCACCAGCGTACTTTAAAGTGCCGAACAAAATTCGTTTTCTACATAACTTTATAATTTCGAAATTGTCATTCTCGTGGGTAATTGGACTTATACCAACTGGTGATAGATGACATTCTTCAACGACACAAATCCCATTTAGCTTAATATGATTCAGTAATTATTGTTTTTATCTGATTAAGATTAAAATACTACAATTTGTTTGTAAGTTGATAATATCCTTAATACGCAGAAATTAAATTTCATTCTGCTCCAACAGTTGGCATTTCCATCACCGATTTATATATCTTTTCTTACACTAACACCTAAATAATTGAAAAAAATACTGATGCTGATTAAAATAGGTACTTTATTTATCAATGAACAGAAGAAAATAACGTTTTTTAAGTTTCTAAAAATGATTTTTTTTAAATTAGGTCCGTCTAAAGCACCAACTGACAAATTTCCTGACGACTTCGATACATGGAAAATCTCTACCTCTGATTGATCATATTCTTTCATATATTCATAATCGAGACCACTTTTATCGTGATCCAATTCTCTCTCGTATTTGCATATTTACAATAAATGAATCACAGGCTTGAATGATTTAATAAACAAACTTTAAATGTATTATCTCCGTAACTCTGAAGTGCTCAAAAATCACAAAACACATTTCCTTGTTATGCATACTTACATTTTTCTTTATATCAACATGTCTGCATTTCTTCATTTGAAATACCGATTGCTGTAAGGCTAAATTTCGATTGTTCGGTTATAATTATAACCTTGCTCATGACAGTTCCAAGCTTTGGGTAGAAGTTGATTAATATCAAGTCGTAATTCTTGCATTATGTAATAATTGCAGTTCAACACATCTGTTTTGGTGCCTTAATACTTACTTTGCATATTATTCTCTTTGTGATATCATTGTTTACTTCGCATAAATAAATTGTGACTGTCTATGTACATTGTATAACAGTCCATGTAGTGATTCTTTCTTCCTGTCTGGCCCATTGTACTTACAGTATGCATCATTCACGAAATATACCAACTGAACTTTACTATGTTGATTTAACAATGGAATTATAGTTTTTTTTTTCTTTTTTCAGAAACGTAGTGTGCATTTTTTCAACAGCTTTTGTATCGATGTAATCAATTTTATCTCTAGTCTCATCGTTTATCTAACACTTTGCTTTATTTTTCACTCGTAAATATTTCTTTTGTACTGCATTATATCTTGTATTCTAAAAGACTATACTGCTGTAGTGATATGTCCACGCTACAGAGTATAGTGTACTAAAGTGAACCTGGGATAACTGCATCTTCGTCTTAAGAAAACATAGCCGAAGTATGGTCATTACATATTAAGATGTCCTGGGTTTATTTTAATTCCGTTGCACAGCAATGCTTTTAATACACTTAAGATGTATTTAATTCTTGCTAGGTCTCTAATTATAGATTAGTTCCATGACAGTTTTGCTGAAAACACCTCCTTTTTATAACATTTTTATCCGTACACAAGAAAAGCGATAGCCTTGTAGTTAATTACACATGTTTCTTAATATGTTGTATACATATACAATGTTTTGTATACTTTTTCCTGGAATGCATGTTTCATTTGCAATCTAAGTGGTTGTATTAAGCAATATATACATAGAAAGAATTCGTACATATATTAGAAAACACTACCAATTTGCATGTCAGTGTTAATACCAGAAGTCCTCATAATTGTTTTTAAAAGCAGGCTAACATCCTATATTTTTTGTATTTATTGTACAAATATATCCGAACAAAAATCAACTGCACATGGAAAAACGTTATTCTTCAATGCTTTATGGATGTACATTTGTCTGGACATGTATTCTAATGACTGTCTGACAGTAGAATAACATCAAAACAATGACTTTGTGTCATCCTCTCGAACCAGAAACATAAATACAATATATCCAGCTTGTTACCCTCGCCCCTTTTTTATCTTGTGAGAAATTAGCTTCTCTGCGTACACTTACAAACCAGGCCTAGTTTTCTTCATGTGTACCATTAAAGAAGTGTTTGTAAGCATTATTCATTTGAATATTTCGTAGTTCGAATTAGTTTTACATTTAAAAAATGAATGAAATGTAAATGATAGGCATTTATGCTTTTTTGACTTTCTGGTAGTATAACGAGCGGCAATAAAGTCGACATTGCTATTCATGCTAGTTTGTTATATGCATATTTATTTAGTATCACCCGATATCAAAATACTAATTACAGTTCATTTACATCAGAAAGCAGACTTTATGTGTCCACAAACACTTTAATTTTTCATTTTTCCTTGTAATTCGTATCATCTATAGATAGTTCTCTGTGTACAATAAAATCTTCCTACAGATGACATTTCAGACTAACACAAAACCTTAAAATATGCTACTCTGTGCTGTATCTCTATTATGAAGAAAGAATTTTGTATTTGAATGAGTTTAAGGGGTTGAAAAATGTATGTGTTGTTTCACTAGAAAACCAATGAAATTTTTGTGTGTAAAGGGTACCCTTTTAAAGAAGCGTTTTTCGGGGCATAAGCTACCGATCTGATATTGCTATCATACTGAAACATGAAGTATAGATACCAGACTAATTAAAAAGTGCAAAAAGAATTACTCCCTCTGAGTGGTACCAATCGGCCAAAATTCGGGTCCTGGCTCATGGACTATTGGGAACGGCACATAAGATCATTGGGAACGGTAGCTATGGAGATTGGGAAACGGCCTGTACTAAAATTGGGAAAGAGCCTGTAGTCATTGGGAAAGGTTCCTTTTACAGGTACTAATTATAGTAGGGGAAAAAACCCTGCGCAATAGTGACCTCTGCAATAGTGCTATCGTGATAGGCAACTGGCAATATCAATAGTATCGCAATAGTGGTTTCCACTATCACAATAGTTTTGATAGTTCTAAAAAGAGCAATTTGTCACATGACATTGTCTAATTTTGACCAAAAATCTGTCTCTTGAATATCAGACATCAATGACAGGCTACTCAAATCATGAAATGTCACTCTCTTTCTTCAGATTATTTACTTTAATGATTCTGCAAGTTTATTCATTTATGTAAAATATTCAGGAAATGTGATTTTTAATGAAAAAATATCCATTTATAGCAATAAAAGCGAATAACAAGAGCCGTCACAGACGGATTATGCTACCCGAATAAGTGTTTGTCACAAAATAAAAACTATCATACATTAAGCCCCCTTTCCCCATGAGATTTTTTGTACACACATTATTTATAGAATATGGTCTAGAACATCTCATTTATCACATAAGCACAAAATTTCATTAAATTCTGCCCATTGGATGAAGAGAAATTAGAGAAAATCTAATTTTTACATTAAGGCCCCTTTTTGCATGACGCAGCCTCAAATTAAGAAACGGAGAAAAAAGGTCCCTAGGGATTATGCCAGGGAGTTCACATGTGAAGTTTCATTTAATTTGGTCCAAGGGTTGCTGAGATATGGCTGTGGATGGACGGACGGACAGACAGACACACGGATGGACGGACAGTATGGCGACTATATGCTCCCCCGAAATTTTTTCGGGGAGCATAAAAATAGTATCGCAATAGACTTGCAATAGCAATACTATTGTGATAGCAATTTGGTCGATAGCAGTACTATCGCTATAGTCATTTTGGTCTGCAATAGTCATCCCTAACAAGAGGCCCAGGAGGGCCTGAATCGCTCCACTGGTTAAAGTGGAAGAATTATCCCACGATTTCTTGTAAGCCTTACACAGGGGCAGCCAAATCTTGATATTTGTGAATAAATTTTGAAAAGAGACTCAAAGAACATTCTTGCAAAGTCTGGTTACAATTGGCCTTATGGTTGATTTTTAAAGAATTTTCTTATGATTTCTGTAAGTCTGATAAGCCCCTTTCTCCCTGCCACAGCCACATTTTTTTGACAAATATAAAAATTTGTGAACAAATTTTAAAAAGAACGACTAAAGGCTCATTCCTGCAAAGTTTGGTTCAATTGGGCACACTGGTTGATTTTTTAAGAATTTTCTTATGATTTCTTTAAGTCTGATAAGCCCCTTCCTCCCTGCCATGGCCACATTTTTTGACAAATGTAAACAAGCTGAAAATTACACCAAGGCAAGATCTTATAGTCACCAACATTTTGTGAAAGTTTTGTTTAGATTTGTCAATATTTGTAGTTGCTAGAGTGAAATCAAAGTCAAAATAGAGTTGAAAATGGCAATTTTGTCAAATTCAAGGGCACATAACTCATGATATATAATTCCGATCAAGCTAAAAATTATACCCAGGCAGGATATTATGCTTATATATATTCTGTCCAAGTTTTGTCTTGATTAGTTGATATTTGTAGATTTTAGAGTAAAAATAAAGTCAAAACCAGCTATTTTTGACATTCAAGGGCAGATAACTCAGGTTATTCTGGTTCGATCAAAATTCTTTGAAGGAATCTGAGAAAGGGTCACCCAAGGATCATTCCTGTGAAGTTTGGTTGAAATACATCCAGTAGTTTCTGAGGAGAAGATTTTTAAAGAAAAAGTTAACGGACGGACGGACGGACGCACGGACGGACGGACGCACGCACGCACGACGGACACAACGCCATGACAATAGCTCGCTGGCCTTCGGCCAGTGGAGCTAAAAATTACTCAATTGAAACATCTTGCAATTGGTGTGGTGAAAATTATTGAGGAATCTTATACATATTGCTGGTGGGGAGTCAAAACCTCGTAACTACAGCTTGAATAAGCTGAAGTTACGAGGTTTTGACTCCCCACCGACGATATAAAGTATTAAATATTGGTTTGCAAAATTGGTTTGCAAAATATAGATAGAAAGTAATTCAAACCTGTGACAACAAATTGCAGTATTTCAGAGATTTGATCTTTCACTACCTCAAACCGTTTCTTCACAGCTTTCTTTTCTTGTCTGCTGGCTTTTAACTTGGCATCTGTTAATTAAGTAAAACAAGCAGAGCAACATTTAACCCATAACCAGACGGCAAAATTTTAGACCTGTCCAAACTAAAATGATGCAGGCATCAATTTTGAGTTAACCCATTACCACACAGTGACTCTTTTAGACTCCTCTCAAAATAATGACAATGAAAAACATGATGGAAAATGAAGAAATTGCTTGTGACAAGCAATTTCTTCATTTCCCAAAATGTTTTCCATCCAAAAAGACCTAAAAATTAAAAATTCCATTCACTTGAATTTGTCGTCTGCAGGATCTTTCAATTTGGATCACCCTAAAGTTTTGTCGTTTGGTAATGGGTTAATGAAATATAAAATTGATAGTTATTCTTTTAAAGAAAACATTGTGGGAAATGAAGAAATTGCTTGTCATAAACAATATCTTCATTTTCTGCAATGTTTTCCAAAGCTTTTATCTTGAAGGGCGTCAAAAAGTGTCAATGTTTGGGAAAGGGTTTTCAGAGTGGATAAAGGTATTCTAAATTTGTTGTTCCAAGGCCAAACACTATGTTGTGGGTATTCATTTGAATTGTCTCAATTTTTGTTGGTCATCAATACCTTCTTTTATCAAGTGCTTTTTAATCCATTACCAAGCGGCAAAATTAAAGACTGTATCACATTCAAAGATGCTCCAGGCCATTTTTTTTGTAGGAACATTGTGGAAAATAGAATAAATTGGTTGCTACAAGCAATATATTTTCAGTTCCGCAATGTTCTCCATTTAACCCTTTACCAAACGACAAAATTTTACGGCGGTCCAATTTGAAAGCTGCTGCAGACGACAAAATAAATTATCACAAAAGGCCAAAATGTTTGTGTTATAGCCAGAAAATATTGAGGCAAAAGGAGAAACTGCTGGTTATCAGCAGTTTCTTCTTTTGTCTCGATGTTTTCCCAAACCAATTTTAATAGGGACGTCAAAACCAGGTCTTGTTTGGGAAAGGGTTAACATTTATATATTATCACATCAAAAAGCAACATTAAATGGTTAAAAGTTAAAAGACCATTAGCATTCAGCAAATCCATGGCATTTTCCCACCTGCTCTGCTTCAACAAACCTCATAATATTTACACAACTATTGAAAAATATCAATTGAAACAAGAACTGTTGCAAAGCGGACGAATACCCCCCACTAGGGCCATATCACTGAAAAAGTGCTATAGGTCAAAAGGTTCTTGACTTAGAGCATGGAAACAGATTTTAAACAAAGTCCAATTGTGACCTTGACCTTGGTGACCCAAAGAACAATAGGACACCTCCTTGGGTCATGGGCAGCAACTGTGTAAGGTTTCATGATCCTAGGTAAGGTTTCATGATCCTAGGTCAGAACGGTTCTTGACTTAGAGCATGGATACGAAATTTTAAATTTTGACTACTCCCCCCCCCCCCCCCCCCTTAAAAATTTCAAAGTGGCATAACTCTAAAACTAATGACTGGATCAAGATGAAAATTGCAGGTGCACAACTTCATATGATAACAACCTGATTAAATTTCAGCAAAATTGGTCAAAAACTGTGGGAGGAGAAGAGGACACAAAATTATGTCCACGGACGGACGGACAGACGGACAACCTGATTCCAGTATACCCCCCCCCCCCATAACTTCGTTGTGGGGGGTATAAAAAGATGTGTTTGTGAAACTTGAATGCCCCCAATATGGCCATCTTTCTAAAATGTTAAGTTTTCGTGTAAAGAGTTGATAAGGGTTAACAAATATTCTTGAGGAAGGTCATATTGCATGGAACAGATATATCATTAAAAGAAAGTTATACATGTATACCAAAATTGAGCTTTGTATGTCGAATGCTTTTGGAGAAAAGGTCAATGTTAAGTTTTTGGACAGACAGACGGACAGACAGACCCGAAGAAAACAATATGCCTCCGATCTCTCAAAATGGGGGCATAAAAATTGTGTCACATAATTCAATCATCTCTAAGACTTCAATTATATTTTTGTAAAGGGTAAGAAGAAGGGACCAGCAAACCTGTGTCTTGTATAGTAGGCCATGATAACGCCTCTTTGAACAGATACTCCATTATTCTTTGTTCACTCTCACTCTCAATGAAGGCACTCTGAAACTCATCTTTTCCCTAGTAGGTAATAGATAACATTATGTACATTAGATCAGAGTTAGTCCAGACATCCTAAAATTCGTCAGTCTGTCAGACCAGTCTGACAATTTTTCAGTCGGACTGATGCTTTTTAGCTCCATGTCAGTCTAACTGTCTGTCAGTCCTGCAGGTGTCATTTTACTCATTTTAAGCCAAACTAACGACAAATTGATACTTTGTAAAGAATTCTTTCTTTCTGCCAAGGATTTCTTTGCAATTAGTTGTAAAATACACTATTTCTAGTACAATTTGTTTTTGTTTTAATTGATTTGGTCCTTCGATCTGACATACATGTATTCTTTTTTGGTCTGACAAATTTTCAGAACTCGTCACACCAAATGACTGAAACTTTTTTTGAACTTTCGGAAAGTCTGGCTACAGAATGATAAGAGGAAGTGAAGGCTTTTCAAAATATAATATTTCATTTATTGTACAAACCCCATGTTTTGAGCACTCATTCGAATCGTCTCGACGTGATGATTCAAATAAGTGCCAACAATATAGAGTTAGTTATTGAAACAAAAAAGTTTTTCTTAAGCTCTTGTTAAATAATAAACAAGAGCTTTGCAGAGTAGCGCATATACATCCAAGTGGGGCTTGTCAGTAAAATTAGCCATTTTTCAATTCAAGAGCAGGTTATTCAAGAACATAAAGAGTTATCTGATAATCAGAATTCCGTAAGTGGTGTGCACAACTAGAAGTATTTTGAATTTGTATTTGTCAGCTTGAAAACTAGAAATGTCTCAGAGCTGACTAATACCCCCCGCAGCGCCTTGTTTGACAGGGGTCTTGCTACCAATTTTTGTTTGGGGCCAGGGGCCAGTGAAATTGGGAAAAATAGCGTCGTTTTTACCTAAATTGGGAAAAACTAAAACAAGTTTTTATTCATACTGTCACTCAGTTTCAGCTGCAAATTAGACTGTAATGATGTAAAATGCATTTGTACACACTCTTGTATAAGAATCTACTCTAAAACTGTCTTCAAAATGTTTGTAAATGAAGATGAGGTCTTAACATGGGGCATTCTGGGTTCTCATTGGGAATTTTCACCAGAGAATTGGGAAAAAAAGATACTTTTTGCCATTGGGAATGGGGCCCAATAACGGCCCCAAATTTTGGCAAACGAGACCCTTGTTTGAGAAAATAAATTCACAGTAGAACCCTTGGATGACAAAGGGTTTTGGAGAAGTTGCGATCATGAGATATGAGGACAATAAAAAAAAAAAAACCAAAGTCAATTATCTCCCTTAGTTGACATCGCAGAGCTTCATGCACATCTCCATGTCATGTAAATCGTCCATGTCAATTTTCATTAAAATCTGTCAGGCGGTTTGGGAGGAGTTGCGATCACAAGAAATGTGGACAGACAGACAGACAGGGTGATTCCTATATACCACCCAAACTTTGTTTACTGGGATGGGGTGGGGGTATAATAATACGGCTTAATCTACAACAATTAGAATAGTTAAGACTTCAACATAAATTTGAGTTGGGATCACCCATTTCAACTCATGTTGGTATAACTCATTCCCACATAGCGACGCCTTTTGACGCCTCAATACAGGCTTTGGAAAACATTGTGGGAAATGAAGGAATTGCTTGTGACAAGCAATTTCTTCATTTTCCACAATGTTTTCTACCAAGAAACCTCTAAATATTTGATATTTCATTCTTTTGGAATTGTTGTCTGCAACATCTTTGAATTTGGGCAAGTCTAAAATTTCGTCGTCTGGTAATGGAGTTTACCTCTTGTAAGGCTTGAGTTTCCACACTAATATGTTCTGCATTCTGTTGATCACCAAATTTGTCTGCATTTAACTCTTCTATGAATCTGAAATTATAGCAGGTAAAAAAATATTTGTCATATTTGAAGCACACAACAAACTATTACTCAGTGATTATTTTACCTGCGCATCCTGCTACTTTTACTCATAATTTGGTCTCTGGGATGCAAAGTTATAATTCAAGCGAGTCCCAGGATGCAACAATTTTTACAGATTTCCTATTAAAAATAGTGTATTGGACTCACTAAACTAGTAGCTGGACTCATTGATATGGAATCAAGCGAGTCCTCAGGACTCACAGTCTGGAAATTATAAAAATATCTCTGATTACTTGCGTTTTTTATATGTGTATGGCACTAACCATCTTAGCTGCGATATCGTAGCCACAAACTTGATGATGGGTATTGGTTTGTGGCTACGATTCCGCCCTTTCGCTTCTTTGGAGCAAGGCAAACAAGTGAAAAATACATTTTCTTGCATAAATTTTTGAAAACCAACATATCCTTTTAGAAACTTTTAAATCCCATAAAAAGATAATCCGTGGCCCAAATTCGGTTAAATAGTATCAACAAGAATTTTTCTTCCAACAGAAAATTCAAGTCTCAGTAGAATAAAATGGGTGGGTACTCTGCTTCAAAATTAAATTGAACTTTATTTGAAAGTAATTTCAACATAAACCTATGCTGGATTGACAGAAAAATGGTTTACCTATTGTCAGGTAACATTCTTACTACATTCCATAGCTTTATTATGAAGTTTGACTATGCTAAACTTTGCAATGCTCCATTGCATGATAAACTATGCTCCATTGCAATGCATAGGAAGGAATTGTAACCGAAACCCAGGTCAAAATTCAACTAGAAAGACCTGAAGGTCTTGAGTCGCTCCACAGTCCTGAATTATCAAATCCAAGTTTTGACTAGATTTTTGAATACTTATGGTTCTAACAGCAAAAACAAAGTCAAAAGCAGCAATCATGTGGTCAATGCAAAAAGAAAGTAAATGATTGACTAATATTTTAGGGATGTTAGAGCGATAATAAAATTGAAAACTGTGATTTTGCCAAATTCAAAGACAAATAATTCAGTATGTATATTTACAAGAGCTGTCCGAAGACAGCGCGCTCGACTTTCTAAGTTGCTTAGTATAAAGGGGGCATAATTCCAAATAGAGTGGTCCCAGGGTCATGGGCCCTGATAGTAAGGTAGAGGGTGTGATGGTGAATAAGTATCCCAAGTTTGGGTTGAATCCCTTTGATAGTATGGAAGTTATTGATGTTTGAAAAAACTTTAACCTTGGTTGCAACGCCAACGCCGACGCCAACGCCAACGCTGACGCCGACGCCAACGCCCGGGTGACAGTATAAGCTCTCATTTTCTTCGAAAAGTCAAGCTAAAAATCAAATCGAAAACTAAACACATGCAAGATGTTATTGTCACTATCATTCTATTCAAATTTTGTCTATATTAGTCAATATTTGTGGCTTCAAGAGTGGAAAAAGTGTCGAAAAACTGAAATTTGTCAATTTCAAGGGCACATAACTCAGATTGTAACAGTGTGATAATGTTGAAAATTACACATAAGAAAGACCTTGTTGTCAACAAGATTATTTCCAAGTATCATCTTGATTGGTTAACATTTGTGGTTGTTAGAGTGTAAACAAAGTCGAAAATGGCAATTTTGTCAAATTCAAGGGCACATAACTCATGATGTAAGATTCCAATCAAGCTGAAAATTACACCCAGGCAGCATATAATGCTTATATATATTCTGACCAAGTTTTGTCTTGATTGGTTAATATTTATAGATTTTATAGTAAAAATAAAGTCAAAACCAGCAAAATAGAGCCAAAAATGGCAATTTTTTGCAATTTCAAGGGCACATAACTCATGATGTAAAATTCAGATCAAGCTGAAAATTTTACCAAGGCAAGATCTTATAGTCAGTATTATTCTGTCAAAGTTGTGTCTTGTTTAATCTATATTTGTAGTTGCTAGAGTGAAAACAAAGTCAAAATACAGCTGAAAATGGCAATTTTGTCAATTTCAAGGGCACATAACTCATGATGTAAAATTCAGATCAAGCTGAAAATTTTACAAAGGCAAGATCTTGTAGTCAGCATGATTCTGTCAAAGTTTTGTCTTGATTGTTCAATATTTGTAGATTTTAGAAGAAAACTAGTCAAAACCTGCTATTTTTGACATTCAAGGGCAGATAACTCAGGTTATACTGATTCAATCCATATTCTTTGAAGGAATCTGAGAGAGGGTCACCCAAGGATCATTCCTGTGAAGTTTGGTTGAAATCCATCCAGTAGTTTTTGAGAAGAAGATTTTTAAAGAAAAAGTTTACGGACGCACGGACGGACGGACGGACGGACGGACGCACGACGGACACACCGCCATGACAATAGCCCGCTGGCCTGAAAGGCCAGTGGAGCTAAAAAGGTTTCGGTTACATTATTGCAACTATAACCATCTTTGCAAGCCAAATCTATGACGTAATATCGTTTCTGTATTCACCCTTGGTGGATTTAGTAGGATTTTCTTGGTTTCCTGTTAAGCATTTTCATTGGTTCCAGCAAGGACTTTATGGAGCTTGTCAAATGCTTTTGAACTACAAGACCTGAAGGTCTTGAGTTGCTCCACAGGCCTGAATTTCATGTAATATTTAAGGGGGAATGCTCCAGTTTTTCGGAACACTCGGTCATTACTGTAGTAAATTAGATGTTTCGTACCATGATGTTTCGCTACCATATTTTCAATAATATAACACATCATTACAATTTACCATTTTCGACGGTAAAAGTGTATTTTTGTGCAAAACTGATTTCCTCAAGAAGAAAATTGATTATTTAGAGCAAGACAGTGGTAAGTGTGTATGCAGGTACCACTGTTTTGCGTCATTTTATTCCCGTGTAGCTGATAAAAATTGCTGTAATTCACTAATAAGTGCGCTGACCTATATATTTTCTTTTTGAATTATTACAAGAACATGTTGCTTAATACAATGAGGGAGTTTTATCAAATTCTATTATGTAGAACTTGAAATATTTCCAAAAATATGCAAATTTTGACATAAAACACTCCAGCTTCGTTGATCTAACCGAACACGTGAGCATGCTGTTTTATACATTTTCGCGATTATAATAGCACATATTTTGGGTTTTCTGTTCTCATTAAATGTAAGACGTTACTTTAAGTCCTTTTTCGTTACTAAACAATGAATATACAGCATTTTATCAGCATTTTAGTGACCTTGGACAGGTGCAAGAAATTGTGCATTTTTTTGCTGTAGGGGTATGTGATACGATTGCTTATAAAATTCAAACAAGATCGCTGACCATCCATTTTTATTTCATTTTTTAATTGGTAATAACATTTCATTTCAACATACAAAATATGATTAAATTCTAATATGAAAATAAGGCTGAGCCTCTAACCGGGGTCAAGATATAGGTCTAGTAGTTGTTATTTTCTATCATATTCAGGCATTTGCAAGGACGGATCCAGGATTTTTTCCCAGGCGGGTCCAAGCCCAAGATTTTTTTTCAAGGGGGCTCCAAGCCCAAATTATGGCTTAAAATGTAGTAAATATGTAACTTTACACTGAATTTATATAGTCAAAATTTAATTTTTGGCCAATGCCAGGGGGGGGGGGGGGTGGTTGGGGGGGGGGGGGTTCAGACCCCACGACCCTACCTCTAGATCCGCCCATGCATTTGTGATTCTTTAATGATAATCTGGTAGTAAAAGACAGATTCAGTGACGTGAAAAAAAATAGCTTTTGAATTAGTAAGAGAAGTCGTTTAGTGGTGTAGGTCCCAAGCCATAGCCTAATTATTATTGTATTTGGCCAAATGCAAGGGAAAAAAGGAAACCTCAAAACCTTGTTTCAATTTGAGTTCTCAAGACAACATTCTACGTTTGTCTAGTCTTTTTCATTAGCCTTCAGAATTGAAGAAGACAAAGACAGATCTATGATGTATTGGAAAGGGTTTGTTCATGATTGACGTGCAAACTCCTGACATATCAGTTAAAATTAGAATACGTTCAGTTTGGTCTCAATTTTCTTTTCTTTCAAATAAAAATAATAATTAAAAAAAAGAAAAAAAAAAAAAAAAAAAAAAAAAAAAGAAGAAAAAATCTAGCTTTGCAAAGTTCAATCCGGTCACTCATGACTCATTATTTATAATGTAGAATCACTATTTTTGTCGTCCAAGGTGACTTCTTTGACCCTTTCAAAACAAGACATGATTTTGGTGTCCCTTAGAGACGACAAAACGAAAAAAATCAGACAAAAGATATACTTGTTGAAAATCAAACATTTCTCATTTTGTCTGTATATTATCTGTGCTATATTGTACATTGATCGTATGCTATCTTTATCAACGGCGAATTCGTCGTTTGCAGCAACTTTCAAATTGAACGACCCTCAAATATTGTCGTTTGAGAAAGCGTGAAATTGGACCAGTAGATCTATATACTTCCATTATTTGGCCTAAAAACGTAACCCTTACTCAATTCAGTGATATTGTATGAAAGCTTAACGGAAAATGTCTATAGTTACTAAAACGTTGAGACAAGAGAAGAAATTTCTGATAACTAGCATTTTCTCCTTTTGTACAAATGTTTCCGAAGCCTTCCCCATCTCCATGATAATCGTCAAGAAGGTCTTGCTTGGGAAAGGGTTGACACGAGATGCTGAGATCTATGTATATTTTGCTGTGAAACAGCCTTTAGGCCTAATGAAGAATTCTCAAAATGATTAGATCTATAAATCTTTTCCTTCATTTTCCCCCAATATTTCCTTCTAGTCTATATCTAAAATATTTTTTGGTTAAAAAATGGAAAATCTATTTTCCTTTCAAATTAGCTGGCGCTTCTAGCTCCGATATAAGATAAACGGGTTTGAATAATAATTCACAAATCCTACACCCCGCAGACAGAATTGACGTGGACTAAAAAACTTCTAACGTCGTAGTCATTTGATAAAAGACGCGCGTTTTCAAACAACGCTACTTGACGTCTGATAACGCGCGGGAAATGGAACGTCGCGAGAACGCAGAAAAATCCATGTTGACGTCATATCGGCTAGTTATATGACGTCACAAAGTCAAAAACTGACTGGTTCACTAAACTCGGATATTTCAATGTCACGGGACCCCAGACAACGGAGGTAATTAGCACTAAACCAATTCACAATCTCAGTATCTTGGATAAAGCCTGGCAAAAGGACAACCGAGGGTGTCCGAAAACCGGAAAAAATTCAGAACGAGACTCGTGCAACTCAACCCAAAACACAATAATATGAAAATAAGGCTGAGCCTCTAACCGGGGTCAAGATATAGGTCTAGTAGTTGTTATTTTCTATCATATTCAGGCATTTGCAAGGACGGATCCAGGATTTTTTCCCAGGCGGGTCCAAGCCCAAGATTTTTTTTCAAGGGGGCTCCAAGCCCAAATTATGGCTTAAAATGTAGTAAATATGTAACTTTACACTGAATTTATATAGTCAAAATTTAATTTTTGGCCAATGCCAGGGGGGGGGGGGGGTGGTTGGGGGGGGGGGGGGGGTTCAGACCCCACGACCCTACCTCTAGATCCGCCCATGCATTTGTGATTCTTTAATGATAATCTGGTAGTAAAAGACAGATTCAGTGACGTGAAAAAAAATAGCTTTTGAATTAGTAAGAGAAGTCGTTTAGTGGTGTAGGTCCCAAGCCATAGCCTAATTATTATTGTATTTGGCCAAATGCAAGGGAAAAAAGGAAACCTCAAAACCTTGTTTCAATTTGAGTTCTCAAGACAACATTCTACGTTTGTCTAGTCTTTTTCATTAGCCTTCAGAATTGAAGAAGACAAAGACAGATCTATGATGTATTGGAAAGGGTTTGTTCATGATTGACGTGCAAACTCCTGACATATCAGTTAAAATTAGAATACGTTCAGTTTGGTCTCAATTTTCTTTTCTTTCAAATAAAAATAATAATTAAAAAAAAAGAAAAAAAAAAAAAAAAAAAAAAAAAGAAGAAAAAATCTAGCTTTGCAAAGTTCAATCCGGTCACTCATGACTCATTATTTATAATGTAGAATCACTATTTTTGTCGTCCAAGGTGACTTCTTTGACCCTTTCAAAACAAGACATGATTTTGGTGTCCCTTAGAGACGACAAAACGAAAAAAATCAGACAAAAGATATACTTGTTGAAAATCAAACATTTCTCATTTTGTCTGTATATTATCTGTGCTATATTGTACATTGATCGTATGCTATCTTTATCAACGGCGAATTCGTCGTTTGCAGCAACTTTCAAATTGAACGACCCTCAAATATTGTCGTTTGGGAAAGCGTGAAATTGGACCAGTAGATCTATATACTTCCATTATTTGGCCTAAAAACGTAACCCTTACTCAATTCAGTGATATTGTATGAAAGCTTAACGGAAAATGTCTATAGTTACTAAAACGTTGAGACAAGAGAAGAAATTTCTGATAACTAGCATTTTCTCCTTTTGTACAAATGTTTCCGAAGCCTTCCCCATCTCCATGATAATCGTCAAGAAGGTCTTGCTTGGGAAAGGGTTGACACGAGATGCTGAGATCTATGTATATTTTGCTGTGAAACAGCCTTTAGGCCTAATGAAGAATTCTCAAAATGATTAGATCTATAAACCTTTTCCTTCATTTTCCCCCAATATTTCCTTCTAGTCTATATCTAAAATATTTTTTGGTTAAAAAATGGAAAATCTATTTTCCTTTCAAATTAGCTGGCGCTTCTAGCTCCGATATAAGATAAACGGGTTTGAATAATAATTCACAAATCCTACACCCCGCAGACAGAATTGACGTGGACTAAAAAACTTCTAACGTCGTAGTCATTTGATAAAAGACGCGCGTTTTCAAACAACGCTACTTGACGTCTGATAACGCGCGGGAAATGGAACGTCGCGAGAACGCAGAAAAATCCATGTTGACGTCATATCGGCTAGTTATATGACGTCACAAAGTCAAAAACTGACTGGTTCACTAAACTCGGATATTTCAATGTCACGGGACCCCAGACAACGGAGGTAATTAGCACTAAACCAATTCACAATCTCAGTATCTTGGATAAAGCCTGGCAAAAGGACAACCGAGGGTGTCCGAAAAACCGGAAAAAATTCAGAACGAGACTCGTGCAACTCAACCCAAAACACAATATAACAAGCAGTTAGCACTGAAATCTATACGCCTACAATACCGTAAGCCGTGGTCAATTCCATTGACCCCGGTATAACAAGCACTGAAATCTATACGCCTACAATACCGTAAGCCGTGGTCAATTCCATTGACCCCGGTATAATAAAGTTATAATATGAAAAAAGGCAAAGCCTCTTAATTTAATTAACAAAGCATTAGAATTGAGCTTTCGAATTTGTAAGAAATCGTTTTGTGATGTAAGTCCTACGGTAGAAGTGCCGAGCCCAGATATCTCTGTAAGTGACGACATAGTCTCAATCTATGAGCCGCGAGTTCGAACCCCTGCTCAGTGCTCGACCAGTACTCTTTCTGACATCTGAAAAAAGTCCTTGAAATCTTTCAGCCCTAACCTACGGTTAAGCGCTCTCACGGGTGGCTAGCTCCAAAAAGAGTCAACGGTATTTCGTTGCCTCGTGACATATCGGTACTTCCGAGGTAGTTAAATCGAAGGAAAATCGGCAAACAAAGGTAGGTGTTGAGCACATTTTTCTTAGATTAATTCATTTATGACGAGTTATGGAAAAAATACGGCGATGCTGTAATATGAAGAAATGGTCCAAGTTTGTTGTGCACAAGAATAATATACGGTGTTAGTATAAGCTGGGTTTTAAAACAATCATTTTAGCATACCAATCTCACAAAATATAGCCAATGATATATCGATTTAACATTTAATTGACTTGCAAACTCTCCAACATCCTTAAAATGATAAGAATTTGTATTTTCTAATACGTAAATGTTAAATTCTGGTGAAAATTGGGCGAGTGCAAGTTGCCTCGACGAAAGGTTAGTTGAAATCGAAATTTTACCTTCCATTTGATGATGTTTTTCAATAATTGTATTAAAACCATGCTAACTAACACCGTATATTCTTGTGCACAACGTACTTTGTCCATTTCCTCATATTACAGCGTCGCTGGATTTTTTCCAAAAATCTCTGAAAAAGAAATAATTTAAGAAAAATGTTCTCGACACCAACTTTTATGTACCGATTTTCCCTCGATACAACTACCCAGAGAGTACCGGTATGTCACGAGGCAACACAATACCGTTGACTCTTTTTGGAGCTATATTCTCCGTTTAACACCCGTGGCTCTGGACAGCCTCTGCGAAATTACCATATCAGTTGAAAAATGCACACTGTACACATATCACATCTGTATCAACAATTAATTATTTTATCATCAACGGCAACTTTTAAATTGGACAATCCTAAAATTGTGTCGGTCGGGAAAGGGTAAATTTGGACCAGTCTATACTTCTGCCACTTTGCAAAGATTTAACCCTTACCTTTCGAATTTTGAAAATCCTAGCGGATAAAACTTAAGAAAACGTGGAGACAAAAGAAATTGCTAATAACTTACATCTCCCTTTTTCTTTTCTTTATAGTATTTATACAGGTCCTATTTTTATCAACAGAGCTCTGTTTTGTAATCTATTAAAGACTCTGGGTGTAAAAAAGATCTTCTATGTGTAGTTTGCCTTTTTTAAGTGACATTTCACATTTATTTTTCACATATTTTACTTTTATTTTTATCTGAAAGAGTATATTTTCTGATGAAAATTTTGAAAATTTCAAGCCAAAATATTGCACCGTTTACGAGAAATATATTTTCTATTCTAAAATTAAACAAATTGTTGTAGACAACAGTTCAGATTCAAATGGAATATGTCATTTCTGTCTCAACTTTAAAGGTGTTTTTTCCGCATATAAGCAACAACTTCAAAAAAAAAAAAAAAAAAAAAAAAAAAAACCTGATAGCACTTCTACGCATTAGAATAACCAATCTTTGCATCAAGACATACTAAAAAAATGAAATTAGAATTAGAATGTTATGTCCCTAAACACTCTTTCATCAAGTATTCTAAAATAATGAATTTTGCTTACATTTTCCCTCAATATTTCCTTTTAAAAGATTTTTGAACACTACCATTTGTTTGCAAAAGCACCCGCACAATAACGTCGCTTGACGTTCTGATAATGCGCGGGAACGTCAACGTCGCGAGAACGTAGAAAAAATTACGTGACGTCATATCGCCTAGATTTATGACGTCACAAGTAAAAAAGTTGACTGGTTCACTGAACTGGCATATTTTATAGTTACGGAGCTTCAAATAACCAATGCAATTTACACTAAACCAATTCCTAATCTCAACATCTTGGATAAAGGCCGGCAAAAAGACTACCGAGAAATCCGATTGCCGGAAGGTGCTTCAGAACGAGACTCGTGCAACTCGTCCCAAAAACACAATGTAACAACCACTGAAATCTATACGCCCACAATACCGTAAGCCGTGGTCAATTCCATTGACCCCGGTATTATTGGGAAAAAATTTAGGAAACTGGAGCATTCCCCCTTAATCCAAATTTTGATTAGATTGTTCAAATGCTTGTGTTTCATAGAGCAAAAAGAAAGTTACAATACTAGATTGTTCAAAATGTGTGGTTCTTGAAGCAATGAAAGTAAAACTATATGTAACGTTTGCCATTTGAGAAAGGGTAAAAGAAAATTGGAGAACAATCCAGCTTAGGATGATACTGTAACCCGCAAATAAATATCGTATCGACTACTGTGGGGATTCGATCCTGGGACCTCTCACACCCTAAGCGAACACTCTACCACCGTACACGTCGCTATAAAAAATAGCTTGTACGGCGAGATAGTATAAGTGCCCCTTATACTACACCCGGCTACAATACTAGCAATTAAAATTTTTCTTCTTCCAAACAGATCTAAATTAACACTTCATTGACTACTCCAAAATATTTCATATTTCTAGAAACAAATTTTGAGCTACAATTAGATTTTGAGCTAAAAATAGATTTGGAAAAATACCAATTCCAAAATTAACCCTTTCCCAAACAAGATCTGGTTTTGACGTCCCTAATAGAAAATGCTTGGGAGCAACACTGAAACAAAAGAAGAAACTGCTGATAACCAGCAGTTTCTCCTTTTGTCTCATTGTTTTCTTTGCTATATTATTCACAACTTTTACATTTTGCTACATTAATTTAGTCGTCTGCAGCAGCTTTGAAATTGGATCACCCTAAAATTTTGTCGTTTGGGAAAGGGTTAATGCAAATGGCTATAATCAAACCTGAATTTCTTGTAATATCAATTAAGTCCAAGTTTTGACTAGATTTTTCAATACTTGTTGCTCTTAATAAATAGAAATAAATAGTAAATAGAAAGCAGAAAATACATTCATATAAGATCTATTGATTAAGCTTTGTCTTTGTTAGAGCGAGTTTGGCTGTTAGAATGTAAACAGTCACAATTAGCAATTTTGTCAAATTAAAAGGCATATAACTGAGGATTTTATATTCCTATCTAGCTAAGAATCACACTAAAGCAAGATCTTAACTTCACCTACATCTTGTTTAAGTTTTGACCTGATTGTTCATTATTTGTGGATGAAATAGAATCAGTCAGCATTACGTCATAGCCTCACTTTCATTTTTTCATCGAGGGTACTTCCTCGGTCTTTATCGTTACGGGATACCATTTTTGAGGCAGAACATTTAAAAAATCCATCCTTAAAAATCATAAACAAAACTCTTTCTCTTAAGAATGTGATTTAAACTTTCTATCTACCAACGCATTTTTAATAAACACTTAACAGGTGTAGTCGTCGAGATATTAATGCTGAAAGTTGGTAATGCGTTAAGGAAAAAGACCGCAGCTTTCACCTCCACAGAATGAGTGCAGGTTCGCACTTTATGACTGACAACGTTTTTGATTGGCTGAAGGGATTGTGCCGACCGAATCAATCAAAGTCGCAAGCAGCAATTTTGTCAAATTCAAGGGTAGATAAATCATGACTTACAGGGATTTCTTTCCTTCTATAACTAGTACCGGTAAAAGGAACCTTTCCCAATTACTACAGGCTCTTCCCAATTTTAGTACATGCCGTTTCCCAATTTCCATATCTACCGTTCCCAATCAGCTTATGTGCCGTTTCCAATGGCCAATGCATTTTAATTTGGCTGGAAATATCTCAATCAATGCTTAATTTTAATTGCCAATACATCCAAACACTGAGAACTTAAATTCTTTTTAGAAAGATCCAAATCAAAAGTTCTAAGCAACAGACCACTTATACAATAGCTAGAAAAGATAGAGAACAAAGCAGATTTAGCATCTAAAAGTGTTTTGTATTTTCATCCCATTTTTCTTTAACCCTTTCCACAATGTAGTTTTGGAATGGTCAAAAATGAAAGGAACTTCCATGCAGACAACAAAATTAATGTTTCTTTAAATGTAAGGCAGAGTTTGTATATATAACTACATCCAAAGTATTGATAGAATTGGAGTGAATGCTAGATTTCAGCATATGTATAGATATTCATAAGTCTAAAACCTCTTAATATATGTTCACTAGTAGCTTCCTAGACCTTAAAATGGTTTGTAAAGATTGTTGTGCAGAATTTAACCCTTAATGATAGAATATAAGATGCACTTCAAAGATTCCCTATTCATTGATTTTGCAAATAAATCTTTTCCTAATTTGAAAATTTCGCGGCTCGATTTTTCCCCAATTTTGAAGAATTCGCGATGTGATGCGGATCATTCCTGTGAAGTTTGATTGAAATCCATCCAGTAGTTTCTGAGGAGAAGATTTTTTAAGAAAAAGTTGACGGCCGGACAGACGGACGGACACAGCGCCATGACAATAGCCCGCTGGCCTGAAGGCCAGTGGAGCTAAAAATCTAGCAGCATGACATCTGTCTGGCCCATGGTATTGCATGACGTAATGTCTTGGATGGTGAGTATGAGTTGCGTCTCACAAGACCTTTTTTGTCTGAAGCCGTCAAGCTTGTGACAGACTGATTAATTATTTGGAGTTTGAAAACAATTGACAATATTATTTAACTGAATGCACGGAAACTGGATGTACATCCAGGGCTAATGTTTTGGTTTGACAGGTAAACCGTTTGACAGATACGAAAATTAATGGGTACGAATAAGCTTATCACTTTTATTTCGCGCATGATGCCGAATCAATGCGTTTTATTACGTCATAATTCCGTACATTTCTTTTTGTAAATATTTCTAAAATATTAGACAAATGTATTCACCGTTTAGAGCTGTCAATATACATTTTTTATTAGAAATTATTTTCTTCCTTGATTTCAAACCTCCGCCAAATGCAATATAGACTGGATACTTTATAGACTGGCATAGTAGTCAAAACTACACAGCAAAATGTGTTTGCTCATTGAGATGAGGTCAAAATCTAATTTTACGTCAAACCCGTTCCCAAACGACATCAGAGAATGAAAAACTAAATATATTTCATGATCGATGCCAAAGTTTTCCAAGGCAATGAAAACACTATATAAGTGGACAGAAAAATATAGATCTTTTTTTTTTTTTTTTTAAAAATAGAAGAATGGTCAGATACATGGCTCCTCAGGTTCAATAAAGAAAAATGCAAACATCTAAAACTTGGTAAAGACAGACCTACAACATACAAAATGTCAGGAAGCAATATTCAAGTAGATACAACAGAAAAGGACCTGGGAATACAAGTAGACAATAAACTGAACTTCAAAGAACATATAAGTAATATGAAAATAAGGCTGAGCCTCTAACCGGGGTCAAGATATAGGTCTAGTAGTTGTTATTTTCTATCATATTCAGGCATTTGCAAGGACGGATCCAGGATTTTTTCCCAGGCGGGTCCAAGCCCAAGATTTTTTTCAAGGGGGCTCCAAGCCCAAATTATGGCTTAAAATGTAGTAAATATGTAACTTTACACTGAATTTATATAGTCAAAATTTAATTTTTGGCCAATGCCAGGGGGGGGGGGGGGTGGTTGGGGGGGGGGGGGGTTCAGACCCCACGACCCTACCTCTAGATCCGCCCATGCATTTGTGATTCTTTAATGATAATCTGGTAGTAAAAGACAGATTCAGTGACGTGAAAAAAAATAGCTTTTGAATTAGTAAGAGAAGTCGTTTAGTGGTGTAGGTCCCAAGCCATAGCCTAATTATTATTGTATTTGGCCAAATGCAAGGGAAAAAAGGAAACATCAAAACCTTGTTTCAATTTGAGTTCTCAAGACAACATTCTACGTTTGTCTAGTCTTTTTCATTAGCCTTCAGAATTGAAGAAGACAAAGACAGATCTATGATGTATTGGAAAGGGTTTGTTCATGATTGACGTGCAAACTCCTGACATATCAGTTAAAATTAGAATACGTTCAGTTTGGTCTCAATTTTCTTTTCTTTCAAATAAAAATAATAATTAAAAAAAAAGAAAAAAAAAAAAAAAAAAAAAAAAGAAGAAGAAAAAATCTAGCTTTGCAAAGTTCAATCCGGTCACTCATGACTCATTATTTATAATGTAGAATCACTATTTTTGTCGTCCAAGGTGACTTCTTTGACCCTTTCAAAACAAGACATGATTTTGGTGTCCCTTAGAGACGACAAAACGAAAAAAATCAGACAAAAGATATACTTGTTGAAAATCAAACATTTCTCATTTTGTCTGTATATTATCTGTGCTATATTGTACATTGATCGTATGCTATCTTTATCAACGGCGAATTCGTCGTTTGCAGCAACTTTCAAATTGAACGACCCTCAAATATTGTCGTTTGGGAAAGCGTGAAATTGGACCAGTAGATCTATATACTTCCATTATTTGGCCTAAAAACGTAACCCTTACTCAATTCAGTGATATTGTATGAAAGCTTAACGGAAAATGTCTATAGTTACTAAAACGTTGAGACAAGAGAAGAAATTTCTGATAACTAGCATTTTCTCCTTTTGTACAAATGTTTCCGAAGCCTTCCCCATCTCCATGATAATCGTCAAGAAGGTCTTGCTTGGGAAAGGGTTGACACGAGATGCTGAGATCTATGTATATTTTGCTGTGAAACAGCCTTTAGGCCTAATGAAGAATTCTCAAAATGATTAGATCTATAAATCTTTTCCTTCATTTTCCCCCAATATTTCCTTCTAGTCTATATCTAAAATATTTTTTGGTTAAAAAATGGAAAATCTATTTTCCTTTCAAATTAGCTGGCGCTTCTAGCTCCGATATAAGATAAACGGGTTTGAATAATAATTCACAAATCCTACACCCCGCAGACAGAATTGACGTGGACTAAAAAACTTCTAACGTCGTAGTCATTTGATAAAAGACGCGCGTTTTCAAACAACGCTACTTGACGTCTGATAACGCGCGGGAAATGGAACGTCGCGAGAACGCAGAAAAATCCATGTTGACGTCATATCGGCTAGTTATATGACGTCACAAAGTCAAAAACTGACTGGTTCACTAAACTCGGATATTTCAATGTCACGGGACCCCAGACAACGGAGGTAATTAGCACTAAACCAATTCACAATCTCAGTATCTTGGATAAAGCCTGGCAAAAGGACAACCGAGGGTGTCCGAAAACCGGAAAAAATTCAGAACGAGACTCGTGCAACTCAACCCAAAACACAATATAACAAGCACTGAAATCTATACGCCTACAATACCGTAAGCCGTGGTCAATTCCATTGACCCCGGTATAATAAAGTTATAATATGAAAAAAGGCAAAGCCTCTTAATTTAATTAACAAAGCATTAGAATTGAGCTTTCGAATTTGTAAGAAATCGTTTTGTGATGTAAGTCCTACGGTAGAAGTGCCGAGCCCAGATATCTCTGTAAGTGACGACATAGTCTCAATCTATGAGCCGCGAGTTCGAACCCCTGCTCAGTGCTCGACCAGTACTCTTTCTGACATCTGAAAAAAGTCCTTGAAATCTTTCAGCCCTAACCTACGGTTAAGCGCTCTCACGGGTGGCTAGCTCCAAAAAGAGTCAACGGTATTTCGTTGCCTCGTGACATATCGGTACTTCCGAGGTAGTTAAATCGAAGGAAAATCGGCAAACAAAGGTAGGTGTCGAGCACATTTTTCTTAGATTAATTCATTTATGACGAGTTATGGAAAAAATACGGCGATGCTGTAATATGAAGAAATGGTCCAAGTTTGTTGTGCACAAGAATAATATACGGTGTTAGTATAAGCTGGGTTTTAAAACAATCATTTTAGCATACCAATCTCACAAAATATAGCCAATGATATATCGATTTAACATTTAATTGACTTGCAAACTCTCCAACATCCTTAAAATGATAAGAATTTGTATTTTCTAATACGTAAATGTTAAATTCTGGTGAAAATTGGGCGAGTGCAAGTTGCCTCGACGAAAGGTTAGTTGAAATCGAAATTTTACCTTCCATTTGATGATGTTTTTCAATAATTGTATTAAAACCATGCTAACTAACACCGTATATTCTTGTGCACAACGTACTTTGTCCATTTCCTCATATTACAGCGTCGCTGGATTTTTTCCAAAAATCTCTGAAAAAGAAATAATTTAAGAAAAATGTTCTCGACACCAACTTTTATGTACCGATTTTCCCTCGATACAACTACCCAGAGAGTACCGGTATGTCACGAGGCAACACAATACCGTTGACTCTTTTTGGAGCTATATTCTCCGTTTAACACCCGTGGCTCTGGACAGCCTCTGCGAAATTACCATATCAGTTGAAAAATGCACACTGTACACATATCACATCTGTATCAACAATTAATTATTTTATCATCAACGGCAACTTTTAAATTGGACAATCCTAAAATTGTGTCGGTCGGGAAAGGGTAAATTTGGACCAGTCTATACTTCTGCCACTTTGCAAAGATTTAACCCTTACCTTTCGAATTTTGAAAATCCTAGCGGATAAAACTTAAGAAAACGTGGAGACAAAAGAAATTGCTAATAACTTACATCTCCCTTTTTCTTTTCTTTATAGTATTTATACAGGTCCTATTTTTATCAACAGAGCTCTGTTTTGTAATCTATTAAAGACTCTGGGTGTAAAAAAGATCTTCTATGTGTAGTTTGCCTTTTTTAAGTGACATTTCACATTTATTTTTCACATATTTTACTTTTATTTTTATCTGAAAGAGTATATTTTCTGATGAAAATTTTGAAAATTTCAAGCCAAAATATTGCACCGTTTACGAGAAATATATTTTCTATTCTAAAATTAAACAAATTGTTGTAGACAACAGTTCAGATTCAAATGGAATATGTCATTTCTGTCTCAACTTTAAAGGTGTTTTTTCCGCATATAAGCAACAACTTCAAAAAAAAAAAAAAAAAAAAAAAAAAAAAAAAAAAAAAAAAAAAAACTGATAGCACTTCTACGCATTAGAATAACCAATCTTTGCATCAAGACATACTAAAAAAATGAAATTAGAATTAGAATGTTATGTCCCTAAACACTCTTTCATCAAGTATTCTAAAATAATGAATTTTGCTTACATTTTCCCTCAATATTTCCTTTTAAAAGATTTTTGAACACTACCATTTGTTTGCAAAAGCACCCGCACAATAACGTCGCTTGACGTTCTGATAATGCGCGGGAACGTCAACGTCGCGAGAACGTAGAAAAAATTACGTGACGTCATATCGCCTAGATTTATGACGTCACAAGTAAAAAAGTTGACTGGTTCACTGAACTGGCATATTTTATAGTTACGGAGCTTCAAATAACCAATGCAATTTACACTAAACCAATTCCTAATCTCAACATCTTGGATAAAGGCCGGCAAAAAGACTACCGAGAAATCCGATTGCCGGAAGGTGCTTCAGAACGAGACTCGTGCAACTCGTCCCAAAAACACAATGTAACAACCACTGAAATCTATACGCCCACAATACCGTAAGCCGTGGTCAATTCCATTGACCCCGGTACTAAAGTAAAAACAGCCAACAAAATGTTAGGACTAATAAAAAGATCATTCTCATTCATGGACAAAAGTATGTTTGTTATTCTATACAAAAGTCTAGTCAGACCGCATTTAGAGTATGGATCAAGCATTTGGACGACAATGCACAAAAAAGACCGAATCAAATTAGAAAATGTACAACGCCGTGCTACTAAACTATTACCTGAACTAAAAGAAAAAAGTTACAGTGAGCGACTAAAAATACTGGGACTACCATCACTAGAATATCGTCGAAGCAGATCAGATGTAATACAGGTGTACAAAATCATGAACGACGTTGATAAATTGGAGAAAGATAAATTGTTCCCAAAAAATCCTAACCCTTCAAACACAAGAGGCCATAAACACAAAATTCATAAAAAATTCTGCAAGTCGAACGTTAGGAAATTCAGTTTTACGCAACGTGTGGTAAACTCGTGGAATGGACTGCCAGAGGATGTAATTTGTAAAACTAGTGTAAATAGTTTTAAAACCGCCTTAAATAATACATGGAAGAATATTCCAGTCAAGTTCTCTCCAGAGTGCTACAGGCCGGGAGTCACCAACAGAGAACTAACACAAGAAGAAACGGGCCATAGAGGCGAAAGCCTATTAACGGCTTCGAGGAACAGGTAAACAGGTAATTAGATATCAACCATTTCTTTGTGGTTATTTTTCCAAATGCTTTTCAAACTTTCCATAGATCGGTTTTGCACACAGTCACCGAAAGTATTCCCAAGCCGGACTGTAGGACCAGATGGCTTTGGAGAGAGGGGGGGGGGGGGGACTAACCCCACCGCCAAAAAGTAGACCAAAAATGCAGATTTTTCCTTATTCTACACTAAAAATTTGGGGGGAAATCCAATCAAGACTCTGACTCCCCCGTATTCAGACACAGGGGCTCGAGCCCATCCGATATGAATTTTCTTCCTACGGACCTGCAAGCAAGCCTAGTTTTTGTGACCATAACAGAGATAGGGTTTTCAAAACATCTTGAAAACACATGAGAATAGGCCCAAGATCTAGGCTACGTATCATTTTCCTCCTTTTCACCAGTAGGCCCTATTTCCAACAATGCACCATACACATTTTCTACGTTTGTCGCCTGTCACTGGTGGTGAACTCGGACAAAGCGAGGAACATTTTTCATGAACACAAGGTACAGATACTTCATGTTTAAATGCGCGTTTAAAAACCAGTTTTACTAGTTTGAGCATGTACACAACGATTTGCACGTGTTTATCCGCCCAAAAACAATATGGACGAATCGGAGAGACACTTAGAGGCTATTAAAAGTTTTGTTATTTTATTTCTCTAACTGATTCTGAAGTTGGTATTACAATTCTTGGAGTAGAAGTTTTTTTCCGATGTGAAAATCGTAGTTAACGTTTTTTGAAGGGGACTTGTACGGTTTATTTATGATACCGTGAACATTTTCAATGGCTGTTCGAATTGCAATGACTTTTGTCCTAACAATAGAATGGGTTTTCGGTTAAATATGGATAAATCGTAGGTGTTGTTATAAAATCCCGTAACTGCAGCTTCAATAAAGTTGAGTTTGTGACGTTTTAGATTTACGCCGACGAAGCACTAGTGTTTGTCCGAAAAAACGTCACTATGTCTAATTATACCGTAGTAGATAAAATTTATTCTTTTTCAAAGACGAATTAATGGTATACAATAATCATTTCCAAAACAATAGGCCTATCTGGTATTGCAGCCCCCAATTAGAAGGCTTTCAGTAATGACCACCATATAGATATAGTGCTTCGTTTGCCCGTCCGTCCGTTTTTCTACCCGTCCGCCAATTTGTCTAGCTGACTGCTCTAGATGTCAAAATACATTGATTTTATATGTTGAGAAGTTAAAATGTGTGTACTAATTAAGAAAATATGAAAGAAAAATAATAAGAAAAAAGGAGCCAAATTATTTTCAGTATAGATCTATTCTTCTTTTGATTCAATGTTTGCTATACGCACTTCAACGTCAATTACACAAAACGTGGGAAAGACGTCGTATTGTTTGGCGGCGATGTTATAAAGTCATGAAAACAGATCATGAGCGTAAACTTTTGTTTCAGGAGAAATGTAGTGAGACGTCTTTTTTTTAACATTTTATCTTTAAGAAATCTAAAATATTGAAACAAATGGATTTAATTATAGTAGCACAAATATACTCCCCGTCATAAGAAAGTAGCCACTTGTCTAATGCAAATGGTCGCCAATTTTAGGATTATTCATAAATGTACCGAAATTAATACAAGAAATTGAAGCATGGCAAGTAAATCGAAAACAGTCAAATTACCCCATTAATTAGACTGTTTTCGATTTACTTGCCATGCTACAATTTTGAGACGATTCCAACACATCCAACGTCTACACGTGACGTCATTCCGACAAGACAACCATTATCGGAACGACAACCTGTGAAATCGACAGAAAAAGGCAAACGTTACAGATAGGCTAGATTGCTTCCTGAGTTGAGTTCTATCAGCAGTAGAGGCTGATTAACGGATTAGACCATCCGTTTCAGACGTCTTGCGATACCCATAGTCTTGCTACGATGTTATTGGCAACATTACCTTCAGTGGGTTAGACAGCATCTATTGTTTTCTAAGGACAATTGCATAGCATGTATTAATACCAACGGTGTTCACACTCGAAAATGTCTTGTAAAAGCGAATCTTATCCTTATCCACTTTCAGGAATTGTTACGGTAATAACAAGTATAGTAATACATTGACAATTATTGAAAGTAAAAGATTAAATGTGCATTTGTAAAATTTTATTCATGTACCGTATGCAGTCAAGGTGTTAATTGAAAAGGAAATGTACACAGTTAACTTTTCCCGTTAGTATACTTTAGAATGCATGCCCGTAGAAAGCAATTCCATATGGGCCCTGTCTGGGCCAGTGTCTAAAATTGGGGGGGGGGGGGGGGCTATATTAGATTTGCCATAAGTTTTAAATGTGAAATGATGAAAATTCGGCATTTTTGCCAACTATGGGGGGCGGCTCCAGAGTCCCCCTGTTCGTACGGGCCTGGGATGTGTGAAACAGTGGATCCTCCTTAGAATAAATGGTGATAATGGTAATGACAAACATTACAGTATAGATCTGGAAACGTTCATTTAGGCTTTTGCGACCAACATGGATCCAGATCAGACTTTGCATGTGCACTATCTGATCAAGATCCATCTTGTTCTCATTTAATAGCTTATTCTCCACCTGTACCAAATTTAAGAAGGCATAACGAAAATCTTACCGGTGAAACTCCAAGGTAACGATAAAAATGATGATGATGATGATGATGATGATGATGATGATGATGATGATGATGATGATGATGATGATGATGATGATGATGATGATGATGATGATGATGATGATGATGATGATGATGATGATGATGATGATGATGATGATGTCATCTAATTGTCATCACCTGTCAGTAATTTATCTGAAAGGGGAGTTAGGCAGTACAAATTGATATATATTGAAACAAGTACCTGGTGCTCGAATTTGATACCGGAAATCTATGGTTAGATGCTCAAATCAGTGCGATATTACCGAATAAATGTTTAAATGTGCCGTTAAGTCCAGTGCAATCGATTAATTTATCAAACATGTGGTCATAAAACACCGTAGCTGGAAAAGAGAACATCGCAAACATGCTGTAACGTTGTCACGAAGAAACCGCACAATGATTTTCAATGACATGACACCAAAAACTGCCATTTACAGCCTTTATTTGTACATTTATATGTCTTTTTTGTTTACTTGCAATGCAAGTTGATAAACATAAACAGTGATATCGTACCATTTCGTTCGGGCGATTAAGATCAACCCACATGATCTCAATATGCGCTTTGTGCACTTGCAATCCGTTTATAACATTTGAAAATAATGATCGATAAAACTGATATTTTCGTGCGTATTATAAATCATATCTACATACCTTAGTAACTTCCATTTGAGTGCATCCTTTAAAAAAAAGACGGAAAGAGAAGTAAAACAAAATACCACGTGTATTGTTTACAAAAATCCGGATGTGACATGAAGTATCTGTAACTTGTGTTCATGAAAAATGTTCCTCGCTTTGTCCGAGTTCACCACCAGTGCCTGTAGGCCTTTCAGAATAAGGCCCGGTATAAAAATATTTTTTATTTTAGAAAGCGGTTTTAAACCAAATGACGATGAAATATATGTAAAGGAATTCGACCCGAGGACTTTGTGTTGGCCTACAATTCAGACAAACGTTGCATGATTAGGTGCTTATAGCTGCTTTTCAACGAAAACATCGTAACTGCAGCTTAAAACAAGCTGCAGTTACGAGGTTTTGTTGAAAAGCGACTTAATACTGTTCCGCACGTAGAGCCATATTTTTTAATGCAACTGTAGCCTAATATTAATCACAATAAATCAAACTTGTTACCAGGGACCAGGGAGAATCGTGTGTTTTGTGAATTTATATGCTGCATTAGGCTTATGTGGTGTGGCACGTGAAAACAGACAAAAAAGAGAGGGAGGATGGAATTAGAAACAAGAGTTGTCCGCGGACAACGTAGCTCGCCTGTACAAGAGCTTGTCACAAAAACGGAGTCCAAGGTCAAAGGTTAAGGTCACTAGGTCAAAGGTCATGGTCCCGAATGAAAGGTCTTTGCAGGAGGTATCTATGTGTGAAATATCAGGGCTGTATATGTAATAGTGCATGGGATATAGGCCAAGTTAACGTTTTAAAAGTAGGTCAAACTACAAGGTCAAGGTCATAAGGTCAAAGGTCATGGTCCCAAATGAAAGGTCCTGGCAGGAAGTATCTATGTTTGAAGTACCAAGGCTGTATCTCTAATAGTGCCCAAGATATAGACCAGGTTAAAGTTTTTGAAGACGGGACGTACGGGGACGCCGGTCGACACTAGGGCTGTGACATTAACTCCCCGGACATAAAGTCCCGACTCGCTAAAAAGGAAACCTACTAGATCTGTTAGAAAGGAGAAAAGAAAGAATCAAGCTAGCCAAAACGATGGCAATTGGCTATTGTTTTAGAATTACACACAATGCACTGTCATTTTTTGCTGAATTTGTATGACCATTTGTGACCCGTCACGCTAAAAGGGACCTTATCCGAACTCCAAAAATCCAAATTTCGACAAACTTGACAGACTCAGCACAGGTCAACCAGATCCCGTATGTGAAAAGTGAACATATTGTAAGATAGGGACAACATTCCAGATTTAGAAAATTACATAAAAATGAAAAGTGTCGGTCCTAGTCTGGCTGCGCGGACTGCGCAGACAGGATAGGGTCGATATTTTTCACACAGCCGATAAGGTCCCTTTTAGCGTGACGGATCACATTTTCAATTCGGAGGGGAAAAAGCTTCGAAGCTGACGAGTCTCTTCAGAATCGATTGTATTTAGTAAGAGTAACGTGGTTTATATAGTCTCAAATGTGCGAACTAGTTCATATTCAAGATTGATGCTGTCCACATTCGCAAAAGGTCACTTTTCACATGATTTTTCACATTTTCGCACCTCGATGAGACAAAATACTGATAGAGTGACAAAAAGTAAATAATGTAGATGATAATACATTATAATATTTTGACTCGGTGGGAGATGCCATAAAATAAGTCAACACAAGTTTGCCATGGCATGGAAAATGACTACTTACATTTATTTCTGGCCCATGGCCCATCGACGGACAATGGGTTACAAAAAAGTAGGGTCTTTTTTTTTAAATCTACAATCGACGACGAAGAAAGGCATATAAAACATAACTATGGTTTTGTTTTCATCCACATTGAACGTCCAAAGCATTTCAGAGGAAAAAGAAACATCATAAACATTATCAAGAGAAAAAAAGTAATTTCTTTAAAAAGCAAATTGATGGTAAAATATCAATTTTTTATGACCATAGCGACAGTTTCGCAAATAATAATACATGTAATGAAAATAAAAAAAAAGGAAAACGATTTATCTAAATAGAGTTAATAAACGAAAATAAAATAAAATAAAATACGACAAAAAGGAAATATTATAAGAACATAGGCATAGGCCTATACGCTAAATCACCAACTTTAAAAAATCTAGCATCGATTTACGACAATGCATTTTTCTTCTCAATTATGTTTGGTCTTTTTTGTAGTTGATTGCTTGGGTGTAAAAACTTTGTGCTCAGCATCCTCCATTTTTTTTTACGACGCATAGATTCTGTGATCTAATTCCTCGTAGAAAAACAAAACCATTTGAGCCAGGATCTGGAAAAACGTCCCTTAAGGCTTTTGAGCCAAACGTAGATCCAGATCAGCCTGTGCATACGCACAGTCTGATCAGGGTCTATGTTGTTCTCTAATAGCTTTTTCGTGACATTTGGTAACTTAATGAGAGCAGCGTGGATGCATATTGGACTGCATCTGACAACAGGCTGATCTTGAAACTCGATTTAAAAAAATGCCATAAGGGACGTTTTTCCAGATCCCGGCTCATGCGCGGATCCAGAGAGAGAGAGGGGGGGTGTCAGGGGGTCATGACCCCCCTGGAATTTGGCGAAAAAAGCCGTTATCAAAAAGATAACTGGTTATGTCCCAAAATAGCTGTGTCATTCGTCCCTGTGTGCCACCACAAACTGTTGTTACATTTAGTCCTTCATGGTATCTGTATGCGCGGATCCAAAGTAAACCCCTGACACCCCCCCCCCCCCCTGGAATTTGGCAAAAAGGGGTTAAAGATTGGTTGACCCCCCTGGGAAAAATACCTGGATCCGCGCTTGCGGCTCATTTTCATTGTGGACGTATTTTGACCAAGTAGAATTTCATTGTCATGTCGCCTCTTTTGTAGACTAATGACACATTTTCTGGTGCCATTAGAAACAAATAAATACCAAGCACTACGTTGATATTGACACAAACTATGCTCCAAAAATGGGACGTACGATTCTTATTTTTCTGACATGTAAGTTATTTCCAGATTTCAAAATAATTACACAGTTTGGCAAAGTGAATTTTTATTTATCTTAATTTTGAACCATCTAAGCCATTTTTTTCAGAATCCAAAAAAAAAAAAAAAAAAAAAAAAAAAAAAAAAAAAAAAAAAAAAAAAAAGAGCCACAAGATTTCAAGAATTAGCCTACACAAAGATTTCTTGAGCACGACATTATATAGAGGAATGACCAAGAAATAATAAATTAAAACATTAATTCCCACTTTAATTGTTAAGAAAAAATGTTACAGATAAGATGGGTTAACTTTATGCGTTCTTAGAATTTAAATCAAAACCCTATGTTGCGGGTACTCATTTAAGAGGCGATCCCAATGAGTTCCTACAACATAGGTTTTGATTAACAATAATTCAAATTTTGCTTTTTAGCCCATTATCACACAGTGACGCCTTTTGACTCCCCACATGATAAAAGATGTGGAAAACAGTGCAAAATGAAGAAATTGCTTGGGACAAGCAATTTCTCATTTCCCACGTATTTTTTTCTATCCAAAAAGCACAAAAATGTAGAATTTTATTGACTTGAAATTGTCGTCTGCAAAATTTTTTTGATTTGGAAAAGTCAAAAATTTTGCCGTTTGCTTATGGGTAAAGCTATATACTCCTTCTCAATATATTCTGTAGCTCTCGTCTAATATCAATTTCAGGGACCATTCATATATTCACTTTGACAGAAACTAGGAAGGTTCTTGTGACTAAAATTCGGTTTAGTTCGGTTCCCGATCCACTGATTCATAATGTAACAGCAGTGCTAGATCACGATTCTGAACCAGTCCAGGACACACAGGAATATTTTGATCTAAATAGACAATGGAGGAAACATGATGGATTTTCAACTGACACAAATCATCCTGGTCGGCTTACATTTGGACCACAGAGACCACAATTGACAACGACAGAAAATGTTAGCAAGAGCAAGGCAAAGAATATGACCTCGAGAAGAAAGAGCAAGTCAGTAAATAACAACATGGATGCAAAGTTAGATCCTGATTGGTCTGAAACAAGCGACGCACGGAATGAAGATGGTAAACGACGTGCCAATGACAAAGGTAGAGGTAAGCGATACGTGTATTTGTGATTAGAAGGTTGAAAAAAAAAAAAAAAAAATAAAAACCACATGTATTTGTGATTAGAAGATTAAAACATAAAAAACACATGTATTTGTGATTAGAAGATTAAAACATAAAAAAACACATGTATTTGTGATTAGAAGATTAAAACATAAAAAACACATGTATTTGTGATTAGAAGATTAAAACATAAAAAACACATGTATTTGTGATTAGAAGATTAAAACATAAAAAAACACATGTATTTGTGATTAGAAGATTAAAACATAAAAAAACACATGTATTTGTGATTAGAAGATTAAAAATAAAAATACATGTATTTGTGATTAGAAGATTAGAAATGAAAAAAAAAAAAAAGGTTTTGGTTAATCTATTATTTTAGTATGATGTGTAATTGTTCGTAAAAATTGTTCGAAATTGTATTGACAAAGTCGTGCATGTTTTTCTAACAAAAGAAGTTTTTTTTAGCAACGTTTATAAATGTTATAATGCAGATCTAATAAAATTACTAGATCTTTCTGATAAAAAGTCGAATAATCAAAGGTTTTTAACATAAGTTGGAAATCTGATAGAGCTTTAAAACGTCTTGGTCTTTCAGTTGCAAACCCCAAAATAGTTGGCGGAAGTCAATCATCGCCAAATGGGTGGCCTTCGGAGGTTTCCATACAATATTATGGTATGGATGGATATTGGTACCATTTCTGTGGCGGCAGTTTGGTTCATAAAGAATGGGTGGTGACCGTGGCTCACTGTCTCGTCAAACTTGAGTAAGTGATATTTTTGGCACAACTTGTGATATAATAAATGAATTTGTATAGAAAACATCACTATTTTTATCATTATCATGATTGACGAATGGATGGCCCTCCGAGGTTTCCATACAATATTATGGTATGGACGGATATTGGTACCATTTCTGTGGTGGGAGTTTGATTCATAAAGAATGGGTGGTGACCGTGGCTCACTGTCTCGTCAAACTTGAGTAAGTGAGATTTTTTTGGCACAACTTGTGATATCATAAGTGAATTTGTATAGAAAACATCACTATTTTTATCATTATCATGAATGCCGAATGGATGGCCCTCCGATGTTTCCATACAATATTACGGTATGGATGGATATTGGTACCATTTCTGTGGCGGCAGTTTGGTTCATAAAGAATGGGTGGTGACTGTCGCACACTGTCTCGTCAAGTTAGAGTAAGTGGCATTGTTTGTCGCAACTTGCGATATCATATGGCGCGCGAATAGGGTCTAAAGTCAATATAGCCCTAGACCTATTATTGAAATAGGGGTAGACCGCAAAAAATAGCGGTCTACCCCTATATTTTTAGCGGTCTACCGATAAAGATATCGGTCTTCCCATAAAATAGGGGTAGACCGCTATTTCACTTAACGGTCTAGCGATAAATTACCGGTAGACCGATAATTATTTTTGACCCTTCTGCTCAAAATCTCATTAGCCAATCAAATGGTTCGTTACATCCTCAACCCACCGGGAATATCAACGACCGTATAGTACAAGCTCTGTGACTGGCTATCGAAAAAAAAAAATAGGGGTCTACCGATAAAAATAGCGGTCTACCGGTAATTTTATCGCTAGACCGTTAATTGAAATAGCGGTCTACCCTTATTTTATGGGTAGATCGATATTTTTATCGGTAGACCGCAAAAATATAAGGGTAGACCGCTATTTTTAGCGGTCTATCCCTATTCTAATTATAGGTCTAGCGCTATATTGACTTTAGACCCTTTTCGCGCGCCATAATATCATAAGTGAATTTGTATAGAAAACATCACTACTTTTTTATCATTATCATGAATGCCGAATGGATGGCCCTCCGAGGTTTCCATACAATATCATGGTATGGACGGATATTGGTACCATTTCTGTGGTGGGAGTTTGATTCATAAAGAATGGGTGGTGACCGTGGCTCACTGTCTCGTCAAACTAGAGTAAGTAATTTGAGATATTTTGTTTGGAACAAACAACAACAACAACAACAACAGCAACGACAACAACAACAACAACGACGACGACGACGACGACGCCAACCTACGAATTTTATGAACGTTTTATGTGAAACTTTTCAATTGTAGGCCAACAGTAGGCCCTAATAAGTACAAAAAAAATAAGCACTTATTGATGGCGTTTGAAGAAATATCCATTTTAAAAATGCTACGAACTAATATTTTTAAAAGCGTTGGTATTTATAAAAGCGTTGGTATTTATCATAAGGTATTCCGGCCATCATTAGATACCAAACTTTCTGTGCATTTTTGGCGTCATTCTTGGCAATGGAAATTGAAGAGGGTATCCGGATCTTGAAAATCCGGATATCTGCTTCAATCTCCGAAGTCACGGAAAATGCCGAACATGGAGGCGGAATTGTATGAAGCGTTAGTTATATTATAATGACGGAAGGAATGCACGTATATTCGTTTATTCCAGGGACTACATGATACGTGTTGTACTTGGTGACTATAGGTTAGGAACACTCGATGGTAGGGAACAGATCAGGCTGCCTAGTAACATACTTGTGGTAAATACTCATACGGAATTATTGTCATTTTGACTAGTAAGACAATACAGGAGATTTCTTTGTGCTTTTGGCAGGCAGTGTAAAGGGTGAATTCAAATAAAATGGCACCAAAAATTATTTTTTTCCAATTTTTAAATTTCAATTGATCATTTTGGTCTATATGTTCTAATATTGTACATAGATCAAATTTTAATAATCTAAAACAGCATTGAAAAATATTTGGACATAAAAAAGTTTCAGATTTTTTAATTGAAGATAATCAACAAAATAAACGTGAAAATACATATATTTACAAAGTAGTGTAGGCCTACCCTCACATAATGATACGAAAAATAATATTTTTTTCAATCCAAATTGTAATTTGTGAATCAATACGGAATTCTAAGCAAAAAACCTAGTTTTTCTTTCATGAATCTGGTGAAAATATGACCTTTTACACAAAATTACTAGTGATTTTTCACACATGGGTCAAAAAGTTTTTACTATGATAAAGTTTGGCCTCATATAGACTTCACACCCAATTTTCTCAGCAATATAATGAATTCAGAACGTGTCTGCAAAAAAACTTGTACAATTGTCATGTTTGAACTAAAATCTAGACAATCCAAAACTTGCATCTTTTTTGTCACAATTTTTTGCACTCCAGACATTATTAACCTATTTGACTTATTTATGATCCTCCTTGTACTTCTTTTTCAAGTAAAATGGTAAAAATAATTCACAAGATTACTATAACAAACAATTTTATACTCTTCCATGTATTTCAAACAATGAGTACTTGTAATCATACGAAGATAGTTCAATTTTCTAAGAAAATCTTTAATTTCGTGAATATTTTTTCTAAATATGCACTGGATAGGTATACAAAATTACTTGTATTATACCTTGACATGTAATAAGCGCTAACTAAACAAGAACAATTAATTATCTTACATAGGTGTGCTATAAATGTTGAAAAATGAAAGTTCTTTTCTTTTAAATAATTTGTTGCACTCCAGACATATTCACATGTTGACAATATTGGCTAATTTTTGATACAATTCGCACTTCTTTATCAAGTAAAATGGTACAAATAATTCATGTGATAACTATTACAAGCAATATTACTCTTTTCCTTGTATTTCAAACAATGAGCAATTGTAAACATACCAAGATAGTTCAATTTTCTAAGATTTAAATATCTAACCCCTAAAATGAAAACCAATCGCAAAGATGACACAAATTTGCGCCTAAATTGTTTAAATATATGCCCTCTTTCAAAAAAACAATATTTGATGATAACACTTTCTTTAGATCAGGTCTTTTTTAATTAAGCCAAAAAACTTGTTGCACTCCAGACAACATAAATACTTGTCTAAATCAAACACAAGTCTGTGTCTAAACTGGATTTCTGATGTGAATAATCTTTGAGTCTATGTTATCTGAAAAAGAGCACAAAAGTTCATTAAAAAGTAATATATGGTGAAAGAGGGGTTGTTAAACTTCAAATGCTACACTCCAGACAAACATGGGTGAGTTTATTTAAGGAACAGTCAGGAGTTTTTGTCCTTATGCAGGTATTCAAAATCATATTTGTTCAAGGCTATAAACATTTTTGTACATGGATTATCATAAAAACTTGACTTTTCAGTCAAAGAAATCCCACAGTATTCAATTATTTCGAGTTTCTCTATATTTGCCGTTGCACTCCAGACAGCGCACGACTTTTGATCTTGTGTGAACCTTAGCGAACCCTTTGCACACAAACACTAACCACATACAAAATTCAAAACTCAAGATGTTTAAGTTAATGTAAAAAGTCTTACTTTTACACACATATTGTTATTCTTTTATTGCTATGTATTTAGAAAAAAAGAAAGTTTTTTTCTGTTTACAAAAAAGCGTTTCACTCCAGACATTTTTGCATGTTTTTTGGGCATAACTTTAAAACCGTTAAAGATATTTCA
The DNA here is from genome assembly GCA_963680895.1 of Fragum sueziense. Classification (NCBI taxonomy): domain Eukaryota; kingdom Metazoa; phylum Mollusca; class Bivalvia; order Cardiida; family Cardiidae; genus Fragum; species Fragum sueziense. The sequence goes on along the minus strand of OY804602.1, from coordinate 44,078,684 downwards.
ATAAAATTTTGCATGAACAGACAATACACTAATTAACATCACATGGTCCTTGCAATTTGATCAAATATTCTATTTTTTTTAGTCTAGATGAAAAAATATGCTTGGTGCCATTTATTTTGAATTCACCCTAAAACAATATCAGCTGCACATACGTGCATATCAGCTGCACATACGTGCAGTCTGATTTTGTTTTACACCACCTGCTTATTTTTTTAAATATCTCGTGGCAATGTATGCTTTTGTCTTTTCTAGAGATGCATTGGGCGACCATCGGTTAGGAACAACTGATGGTAGAGTCCACATAATGCTTTCAATGACTAGAAAGCTTTTACTCGAAAGCTTAAAGTTTTTTCGATCAAGAAATACTTGTACACTTAAGTTATGATCGCATATTAAAGCGTCTCTTTAACCTCGAATCATTCTCTGCATTGGAATGTTTTGTCGTCTACGTGTAATGAATATATAATTAATACTTTTCGGACACAATTTAGAATGGAACAAAATCTACTCAAGCTTTCCATTCGAACCTGTGATTAAACCTGTAATCACTAGATGAGTTAAAATGGTATATGAAAGTTATATCTTAAGTCAGTGGTTATGTTTGAATTGAAATATACATAGGTATATCTAGCAAAATAAATATACATGTGCATAACAAAGAGCTAAAACTTTTTACGCCGATCATTCTAAGAAAACCATGCGACTTAATCTGGGGTCATTCGTGTCATTCATGTCTTTTCAGCACAGCTACTTCAACCATCCGGAATGGACGAAGGACATCGGCATGATAAAGCTTCAGACCCCTGCTAACCTAGATAACTACGTCCAGACCGCTCTGCTAGCGACCGGTGATATGGAGCCATTCAGTCGTGACCATGAATGTTATGTGGCGGGGTGGGGAAGCATATTTGGTAAGTATATGTGACACGTCACGCTAAAAGGGACCTTATCAAAACTCCAAAAATACAACTTTTGACAAACTTGTCAGACTCAGCACGGGTCAACCAGATACTGTATGCGAAAAATGAACATATAGTTAGATAGGGAAAACATTCGGGATTTAGAAAATTACATAAAAGTGAAAAGTGTCGGCCCTAGTCTGGCTGCGCAGACTGCGCAGACTGACTAGGGTCGATATTTTTCACACTTCCTATACGGTCCCTTTTAGCGTAACGGGTCACATATATTATAGGGGTTATGCAACACTGTTGTCAAGACAGCCATAATTTACACGTGTTTAAGGTAGTCCACCCATAATGAGATTCATGCGACGTCGTAAACATTCGGCGGTGAAACATGCAAAAAGTCCGACGTCGCGTTGATTCCATAAGGGGTAGACTACCTTAAAACAAATTTGCATTAAACACACCAATATGTACGAATATGTTTGAGTAATTCTGCAGATTTTTTCTTGACAAAATTTTGTATGATATACCTTCTTATTCCACTATCCCTTACTATAACTACGTTCAAACTGCATTGTTATCAACCGGTGATTATGAGCCATTTAGTCGTGAACATGAATGCTATGTAACGGGGTGGGGAATCATTTTTGGTTGGAACCAATGTCTGAAACCCGCTTATTTCCCGCATCTATAGGCGACAAAATTGTCTATGATTCTAGTTAAGATGCGTACTACTGACACTGTCTTAACATCACGAACAAAAATATTGCAAATCGTCGGGTGTTATTACAAAACCTGAAAACTACAGCTTGATTAAAGCTGTAGTTATGAGGATTTGCAATAATATAGTGCTCCCACGATATTCTGAATCCCGCTAAACAATAAAACATTTATCAATTTACTAATCATAGTTTACGAAGATGAAAATGAAACCAAATTGATGATAATCAGTATTTTGATGTAATATTGACAAGACGATTTGCATGTGCATCTTTACAATAACATGTTTTTACAGGTTAAAGGTTCGTTGATAAATATCAGAAAAGCGTGGGACACCTATACGAGGGGCGTTCAATTAAAAGTGGTACTAATGGTCCACCATACCTCACGGTTCTATAGAATAAGTGGTGCTTGCGACTATTTGACGGAAAAATTACTGTCTATACTTGGTCAAAATATGAGACAAATTCGTTGACTATTTCAAAAGTTATTAAACTTTTATGTTGGTTAAGTCATATACACTGGCTATTTCGCTGTGCGCAAAATGGAAAACGAACTGAAGTAGGATGTACGGGTCTACATTAAAGGTCGCATATGCTTTGAAATATCTGCATCACATGTATATAATGAACTATATTAGATTCGTATACATTCGAACGTTGAATATGCGTCAGTTTTTAGGAAGATAATGAAAAGTAGATTTGGTAAAACTGGCCTGAATGATGCCCCCTCTCAAGCAACCCGGGTAGAGCTGGTACCAAAGCAAATGTTGCTGTAGATTCCGACATGACCGAACAAGAGGCATGGTTCAATGTGCAAGAAATATCAGATAAAGTTGGTTTTTCATTGGGGACATGTTATACGATTTTGGCGAAAGGGTTGAAACACAGAAAGGTTTATGCCCATTGGGTCCCCCACCTTCTGCCTATGGACAGAGAGCCACCCGTACAAAGTAAATTTTGAAATAATGCAATAGATGCAACAATTGTGGGCTTTCTTAGCTTTATACATATAATTGAATAATAATCTACTATTATGAGCACCAATGACGTGCCATTAGCAAGCGATGGCTGCGAAATGATCAGGCGAGGTCCGTTATAGCCAAAAAAATTAAAAGCGCGGCAAAAGTTTTGTACGCGGTATTTTTTCAATATATATATATACATACGAAAAGAGCAGGGCCCCGTTTTACTAACGAACGTACGATTATTTTTTGCGTAATTACTTGTAACAACAAACCTGATTGGCCTTATCCGATTTTTCGTGCAATCAGATGCCTTGTTACACAGTTTACACAAAAATATGATCGTAAGTTCGTTAGTAAAACGGGGCCCAGGTCTAGAACCGGCTAAAGAGGCATGTACCAAATCCATGACAGCGGAGCTGTCCACAGGTGTCATCTTGTCCAATACTTCCTGAAAGAGACACATGCTGCATAGCATCTTCATCCACCCTTATAGCCGGGCTTAAGTCCGTGTGGGTTTTTTTGTGTTCCCCATGATGACAAAAAAAGCCTCTGGTCGTCGGTATAGACCTTCATATTCCATGTGCAGTGCAATTTTCCAGTGTCTGCGAGGTGTTCCAAAAGAGGCCCATTTATTGGCATATACATTAAGTAATGAATGTCAAAACTTCAGAATTGTGTGGGAGTCAAAGAGGATTACTTCGAAGGATTGAAGAAACTTAAAATTGAATTGCGACATAACTATGGCTTATAGAACCCCAGTTCCAAAATTAATTGAACGTCCCTCGTACAAACGAAATTACAATACTTGTAGTAGATCTATGAAATTTTAGTGAAAGGAGGAAGTTCAGATGAATGCTCATGAATCCGCATCTGTACATTTCATTTTTAAAGCAACGATCCCTTTGTCGACCAGAATGGATAGTAAGATCGGGGCTTATGGACACCACATTTAATCCTTTTAGTGGCGTTTCTAACAATATTGTGCATAGAATCAGAGAAAAAAGTCCCAATGATCAAACTGTGTAACTGGTGTAATCCCTCAATGTAATTTTGACACACAAAATTAATTGCTTTCTATTGGCACTAATGAATGAATTTATTTCACAAGCAATTAGGTCCTTTCACTTACGTTTTAGTCTGTACCCACAGAACACACTTCCGGAGGCAAAAAATGGGTTTATGGGAAATTAACATTTCATACATGAAAATTGTTGCTAAACTAGACATAAATCGACATTATCAAAACGAGGCTCCCTAGATATGTGGAGAAAACAATGACGACGCACGTGCATTTAATATACAGCGATGAAGAGCACGTGCATTCAACATTAAAACGCTTTGGGTTCGAGAGTATTGTTACCAAAACGCTTTGGGATTGAGAGTAGGCCTATTGTTACTATAAATAACAAATACTAAACGTTTGAGCGGCGTTTTAAGACTACAAGGGCGACTTCCGGAGGCTGTTGTGTGTGTGTGGGGGGGGGGGGGGTCTTAGATGAAATAACCTTACACCCGACTACACATAGCAAACTCCAATGACGGTGATTGGAGAATAGGATTGTACTAGGAAAATTTAGACTCACATTATGTGCATTGAGAAATGATTTAACATTTGCATCATATTGTGTTAAGGTACTGAAGACAATCTCGTGACCCCCGACTACCTACAGCAAACACGAATGACGGTGATCGGTGAACAAGATTGTACTAGACAGCTTCACATAGAGAATGTTATTATAGACTCGCATATTTGTTTGGGAAACGATCGTGCATCCGTTTGTATTGTAAGTATAATTATTTAAGCTAGGATTTGGAAAAGGGACCTTATAGTTTATCCTTATGATATGCATATGAGACCAACATGGATCTAGATCAGCCTGTGTATACGTAGGCCTACAGTCTGATCAAGATCCATATTGATCTCTTAAAACTTCTTCAAAACTCAATCGGACTCGTAGTACAAGATTGTACAATGTAGCCCCACATACATGTATAAATGTTCTTCAAATCATAGACTCACACTCTTGCAATTTATCGTATGTTCGTTTGTAGAATCTATTGTACTTTTTTGTTTCATTACATTCTTTCTTCCATTACATCTAGTCAATGACTTGAAAAACAAATCTATACTCCAAGTGCAGGTTGAACATTGGCTTTGTCGTATGGGTCCCGATAAATGACATGGCGTCTAGTATCCCTATCTATTATTAACTAGAGATGTTCTACCAGGTCATTTACCGAAACCTACTATATTGTTTTCGTTGATATGTTTTCATTGGAGGAGAAGACATAAAACGACAATGTTCGTAGAAGGGAGACAAATTGAGTATACTCTTTATTTAAACTTTCCAAGTCTAATATCCCTTTAAAATTTACATCATGTCGAGAACAGTTGTATCCTTTTATTGTCTGTCCAATCGATATGACGAGTAGATCATTTTTTTCTTGTTAAGAAATGAACTCTGCATACCAATTATATACGAGAATATTCCTATCATGCATAATTACATTAATCAAGCCTTTTTACCACGCGTCTTATTCTACAAAGCCTTTAAGGTGCGATTTTTAGGGAGACAGGGCTAGCGCACTACAATGCAGCGTTGGTGGACATTGAGTGCTTCAATGATCGGGGATGAAGACTGTAAACCCGCCATACCAAACGTGTTCACTAGATCCAGCATAATTTTCATTTTTCATGGGCGAACAGAATAGACCATGGCCAGTCTGCGCATTTGGCGCAGTCTGACCATGGCCAATTCTTTTCGCTTTCTTGTTGTAACTATTTTTCATTTATTTTTATCAAATGTGTTCATTTTTATCAAACAATTTTATTATTTATGGAGACAGTGGAAGTCCGCTACAATGCCGAGTGGATGGTCGATGACTTGGCGTCCTGGATTTACGACGAAGATTGTGTGAACAGAATAGACCATGGCCAGTTTGTGCATTTGCACAGTCTGACCATGGTCAATTCATTCACTCTCCTGGCTGACTTTGTCTTTCTACGAATATTGACCGAATATTGATAAATTGTTTTGAATATTTTGTTATGTTTTTAATCCCGAATCTATTTTATACAGGGTAACAGTGGTAGCCCATTACAATGCCGGGTTGACGGACACTGGGTGGTGGCAGGTTTGGCGTCATGGATATACGATGAAAATTGTGAACCCGCCATATATGTATATCCAACATGTTCACTAGATCTAGCATACTTTACATTAGGCATTTTTACATGTGCGAAAAGAATAGACCATGGCCAGTCTGCGCATATAGAGCAGTGTGACCATGGTCAATTCTTTTCGCTTTCTTGTTATAAATATTTTTCATTTATTTTTATCAAATGTGTTCATTTTTATCAAACATTTTTATTATTTAGGGAGACAGCGGGAGCCCATTACAATGCCGGGTAGATGGACACTGGGTGCTTGCAGGTTTGGCATCCTGGATCTACGACGAAAATTGTGAACCGGCCATTCCTAACGTGTTTACTAGGATGTCCTCGTTCAACGGCTGGTGTCAGAGTGTTATGGAACAGTATCGACATTGAAATACAGATCATAATTGTTTGATGAAAAGATTCATTTTAAAAGTAAAATATGAATACATCTTTCATACTTATTTATGATATAGATAATAAATCCTTATCCATCAAATCTTATTATATCGGCCCTACATGTAGTTCGAATTAAGATAATTCGGCGTCGAGGCGTACATGTAGATTGGTTACTTTGGGAAACGCCTTTTCGAGTCCTTTGTGTTCAAATGTAGACGGAGATACAATGTATTGGTATTTGTCGGATTTGTTTTTCTGTCTTTCTGCATTCCCCAACATACATTCGTCAAAACTTTCAACCATTTTAATCTTGCGTATTTCACGCTTGTTTCCCTAGGGCAATTTTTGTGTTGTGTTGCTAACGTTATGTTCATCCAGTGAGGTCAAATTTTAGGGTCACATTCATAGAAAACTCTTTGAAGACATCTGTAATTTTACAAAAAAAATGTTGCTTGAAGTTGTTGTGGAGAGGTTTTGGCTGAAGGCCGACATAATAATAACGTCGCTTTTCTACGAAAACCTCGCAACTGCAGCTTGTTTTAAGCTGCAGTTAAGAGGTTTTCGAAGAAAAGCAGCGATAATTTACAGTCAAGGGACATAATTATTCGCCACCCTGCTGATTTTTGCTTAAATTTTACGCATAATTTTAGACTAAAACTGCTGTTATATCATCATTTTCTTACACACCACAAAATGTTTGATATCATTCAAAAGTATAACCAATTGCGGACAAAGTCTGTATAAAAACTTTTTTCAAATGTTTCAGAGACATGGTTGCTAGGCAACTTAAGAAAATTGGTGAAAATTTCTGACCAGCCTCCATAACATCGTTGCCATGGTAAAATAGGTTTCACTAAAGATTTAATGATAAATTGATTTACAATAGATACATTATTTAACTATTATGTTTGCTGCAATATCCATGAAGTTTCCTTTGATAAACAAATGTTTGAAATTTTATTTTCGTTGTAAAAATACCAAAATGCAAAATTAACATAGGAGTGAATGAAAGCGTTGCATTTTTCTGTGGTAACTTGGTCAAATAAAATTGTAGTACTTTGTAAGTAGCTATCCAATCTCATGAACAATTTGTCACTTTTATTATCTATACTCAGTTCCAAAAGAAAGTGTGCACGTTCGCTGTTTGATTTTACCTTAATTTTTACAAAGTTTATGGTAATTTAGGGTGTAAAAGTGATATCATACTTCAGATTAGATCTTTAAAGAAAATTGGCTTCAAAACAGATACAGATAGAATTGTTCATACTGCATACACGCAGCCAGATCATTATGGTGTTGATGGTGTTGAGATTTGTACTCCTTGCAGATTCTTCTGTGGAAAGAGTTACACGCTTATATGCCTTTGTAGCCACCATGCCTTAAAAAGCCACTCCCGCGCTAAAGTTTGAATTTTCCTGTAGACGTTACGTGTACGTCAATGTTTGTAATCGCTACGTTAGCACAGTCCAGTAGCAGTCCAGTAAATTGTCGTCTAACGGTGCAACAACGTTCTACAACAAATGTGTATGCATTTAAGATACCATACAAATTGACACTTACTATTAAAACATAAATACCGCATAAATTCAAATTTGTTGGGGGCTTTTGTTTCTATCAGGTTCGGTTTTGTTAATCGACGTTGATAGTAGTTCGTTTCCCGCTAATGCGTTGTGTACATATGTAATGAAAATGTAGGCTAATTTTATGCTAAGTTATGCCAAAAGGATTGCAGTAAATGCAATTTAGGATCGATAACTTATCCAGCACGTGAGGCATACGTTAAACACTCAAAATGGAAAGCTGCAACTCAGCCGAAAAATCATGCGTGCTATGTGGTTTCTTCATCAATATATCGTTCGTCAATAGTCTTGAGATGTGTCGTACAAAATTTCCTGACGGTAGACAGTATACCTTTCGAGATATTCAAAATTTAAAAGTGCACACTTTCTTTTGGAACTTAGTATAGTATGTTGTGCATATTTTCATCTGCTTAGTTATCAAAAAAGTCACAATCTGATGGCATGGATTTTACGGAGGATTGACAGAAATTCTCACCAATTTTCTTATGTTGCCTAGCAACCGTGTCTTTGAGTCATTCCATAAGAAATTTCATGCAGACTTTATTAGGTAATGTTTACACTTTTGAATCATATCTATGTTTTTCTGCTAAGTGAAAGAATAAAGGTTCTGTGACAGTTCTAGTCCAGAAAATCACTCAATTTTTCAATGAAAAATAGGTGAGTGGCGAATAATTATGTCCCATGAGTGTACCTTTGAATGACCCAAGTCATGGGATTTAAGCTCTGTTTACTTTTCGCATAATTTTACGATAGAATTGCATAAAACGCTTGACCTGGTTGTTCATAATGGAAATTTTATTTGTTCGTCGTATTAACTAAATATTTAAATTTCAATAAATTTCAATAAATCTTCAATAGGATGCGAGGGTTGATCATTTTAACGTCAATATTTCTTCATAAATATGATATCGCGTAAGCTTTTTATCCCACGAAAATACTTTTGTGCAATTCACGAGAACATTAAGAATGTGAAATGTCATGCAAAATATATATACCTTTTCTTATGGGTTGACAAAGAAAAACTATGCTAAGTTCGGTCTTCATACATTGCAACGGGGAATCATATGACTTAGCGTATTTGAAAAATACTATTAATATACGTCTCGATTCTGCTTCGTGGTGAATGCGCCAGTGCTAGTTCCCATTTAGGCATTTGAAATGTTCAGGACGAACATAGGCCTGCACCACTAGGGATCGAACTTATGACCCTTTTGATCTGTACTACTGTACAAATGAATTCAAACCAATTCAAATCGGTCCCGTATCAACAAAATTATTGAAGATTTTCTGAAATTGCTGTATCACGGGATTTTCCACCGTGCTTGATGACGATTCTGATTACCAGTATTTTCTTTTTAAGTAATATTATCCGATTTCTCTATTATAGAGTCAAAGCTAATTATTGTTGGGAAAAATGTTAACCACGTAGCATACAAACAACAATTATTAATGATACGTAGCAATAGTAGCAGCAACAGCTTTTTTTAGCAGCATTCCTCTTTTACCCTTTCCCGAACAACAACTAGATTATTTTTTTTACAACATTAAAACACTTTAGAATAGCCCAGTATGGACTATTCTGGTTTTAGATTAGACTGGCTCCAGTCTGACCGATCTGATTTTTAATAAAATGTACGTAAATAATGTACATCTAATTTACCATGTGCACTATCATACTCTCTGTAAATGTTGATCGGACAGACTGGTAAAGTTTGCATTGCCCCTAGAATATTAGTACCGTTAACAGGTTATCTAAGGTCATTACCGCAAGTAGCCAGCCTCTTAAAATAACAAGATTTTTATCAGGAGATGGTCTGATTAGCCATGGTTTATTCAATCTCTACAGTTATCTTTCATCAAAGCTCAATTTACACATCGGCCAAAGAAGTGGTCATTCTGATTCAGAGATTCTTTCATTATTATAGACAAACATAATTGGAAAGTTTTTTTTTTGTTTTTTTGTTTTTTCAAAAAAAAATGTTTTTATTCATAGAGTACATTTTGATTATTATTATTTTTTTCAATCTTGAAAATGCTGTAAATTGTGAATATTGAAAGACAATGGAATGTAAAAGCATGGATTTTAAGACCTACTTAAAGGTTTACAGACCCTTAAAAAATCATCACTTTCTAGCCGTACGAAATGCACCAAATTACACACACTTGTAAATACACTTCAAATAAGTTGGTTGATTCATCGTGCCGGATTTCAATATCGTGCTTCAAGAAGAAAATAATTTACAAATATTATTTTACTCTATATTCATATGCAAGGGAGGTAATTTTGAACATTTTTGTCAAATAGTTCCATAAGTATGCATTAATTCAAAATTCTAAACGGTTCAAAATGCTTAGTTTTGTACTTGATATGGAAATGTAACACAATTTAGGAATTACTGGCACTTTTCAAATTTTACTTCTGGGTCTTTGGTGCTTTTAAGCGTTTGGATACCTTAAGTACAAATTAAATCTAGCAATTAACATCATCTTCAAAACAATTTACATGTGCCCTTTGTGAGGAAAGGAAACTTGATCGGAAAGACAGATGAACACTCATGCGAGGATCAGACAGATCAGATGTGTATGTTTTGATAGAAAACTATTGCATATTAAGATGACAGAAGAATATCATAGTGATGTCTGTTGCAAGAACTGTTTGAGTTATGGGGGTTTTACGCCGTTTTCAACTGCCAGGGTCATATCGCGGCGGCTGGAGCACCTACCCATGCAAGAACTGTGTGGGGCGATTAGTTACCGTTAACAAGTCCTAAGAAATATTTAAAGCTTCTTATGAGTCAACCTTCTCTCTTAAAACGACGCTCAAACGTTATAGTACACATGCACTAAACGATTTCAAATGATAACAAATCATGAGCTCTGCTTAGAGGGTAGAGTCAACCAGGGCCAAGCTGAAGGAATCACACGGTCAAAAGTGTCAAAACGAATGTCAGTGGAATTTTTCCTTTTTTCTAAATATTTTCTATGCCATGTTGTGCACAATTCTTATCTTTATCAAAATTTATTTTTGTCTTCAGCAGATTTCGAATTTAGACCAGTGTTTCCTGGCCTTTTGGAATGGGTAAAGCAGAGAAAACACCAAGAAAAGACAAAACTCATTTTTTCTATCTTTTTAAATGCTTTCCATGGTATTTTTTCACAATAAAATATGTCAAGATCAAATTTGGTTTGGGAAAGAAATATTTCAATGGAATAAGATGGATACTTACTACTTTTTGATACAGTGTGCTTCATTAATAAATACTGCTCTCAATTCAATACCTTGTTCTTGGACATCTCAATCACTGTAGAGCGGTAATGTCCAAGTAAGGACTCCGGACTTGTGAAAATTAAATCATATTGTCCAATTGAAAAATTGTTTGTAATTTCTTTACTTTCACTGGTAAATACATTTTCCTCGCCCAAGTACACGGTACGGAAACTACAGAGACAGAGCCATTGACTCTGCCGCTTAAATCCTCTGGGGGGGGCTTCCGGCCATGTGTGGCTCTGTCTCTGGGGTCGTGATTTTTTGACAAAAACAGGTGAGTGTTCAACTTTGTTGTTCATTTATTTTCTTCTGGTGCTTAAAATCGAAAAACCGGGAATGTCATGCTCCCCTAAGACCATTTATCTGCCTGTTCTAATTCTGTGGGCTTCAAAGTCGGCAGGGTTTTCACAGGATCATTGTCGTCGTGGGTCGACCCTATGTGATTTTTTCTTGTTTACATCATGTATTCATGTACATTTCAACGGTAAATAGCCAATTGCTGCAGCCAAAACATGTGATATACTAATCGAGGGATAATCTCGATCAGACATTGCTTTCCCATGTAACAAACCCTTAGAAATGATTGGCAAACGTAAAGTTTGATCAATTTCTATCGGTGGCTCTGTCTCTGGCGGCTGGCTCTGTCTCTGGCGGCTGGCTCTGTCTCTGCGTGCTTGGTGAAAAAAAAAATCTATCGCAAAATTCGTGTCGAAGTAATTTACTCACACACTGAATAGATCATATTGTGTATGGCGAATGGTTCAGTCACCGATTAAACCCTTTGCAAAACATCGAACATTCAGCGTTGTTCATTTTCAAAGCTACAATTAAACAATGTCCTTTGAATGATCAAAGATCAGCGTGTCTAAATTGACGGGGGAAGAGGGATTTCGATTTAAGTAAATATGTGACTCGGAACCGAACATCCTGTGATAAAGACATCGTACTATCTGGAGACAGCTACTGAACTCTCACGGCCACCGCGCAAAATGTGCCATTATTCGCTTTTATTCAGTGGAAAACATGCGTCTCTTCCAATTTACATGTATTGGAATATACACTAACCTTTCGTCAAGGCTCATGATTCTATGTAGTACTGTACTTAAGGCGACAAACTGGGTGTTGACAAAGAAACAATTACACGATGGGTAATCCACGTGATTTGGGGAAAGGTCCACACCGAAAAATTGTCTGTTTCAAGTATATTTTGTTCTATATCTCAGTTTAAGCTCTGCGTATTTTGACGAGCAATTGCACCATACGCGCCTTTGAGAGGGTCATTCCTGAACCTCTTTATGCAAAGTATTCCATAGTTTTATTTAAATGCAACCAAAAACATTCATTTTGAATGTTTCGAGAAACCATGGGATTTGATGCGGAGTGAGTTAGAACCGGGGAATGTCCCTCTCAATGACGCGCGTGCGGTGCACTTTATCTCGTCAAAATCCGTCGAGTATTAGCTGAGAAAATACACAAAACAGACTTTAAGCAGACGATTTTTCGGTGTGAACGTCAGGGGCCTGTTTCATCAAAACATTTTTAAAAGAAGTAATTTTGACTTAACGATGTCTTTAATATCGGTTAAAACAACAATCGCATAATCCAGGGGCTCGTATTTTCAACGATCTTACGACAAAGTTTTTGTATAAAATGTGTAACAAAACATCTGAGTGCACGAGAAATCAGATTGGACCAATCAGGTTTGTTGTTACAAGTAACTACGCAAAAATTAATCGTACGAGCGTTGATAATACGGGCCCCAGGTCTTGATAAATTGGTGATACGCGTTTCTTGTCCAAAACTTGTCGTAAGTCATCGGTAAGACAAAGACAAAAAATACGTCTTAAAAATGAAACTGGCCCTTGTTTTTTTTTCTTTTTTTTATTTGCACCAATATATCCGACATCTTTCCATTTAATCCTTCCCAAGCAAGACATTTTTCTGGTCCATTGCGAGAAAAGAAAATTGCTCATAACCAGCATTTTCATATTTTTTCTCACAGATTTCAATGATACCTATTACATATTTGATACTTCGGAGCTATGCGCAGATACATACATGTCTCTCTCATGAGAGGGGGGGGGGGGGGGCGCCCATCTGCATCCTTGCATGTCTGGACATCATTTTGAATTGGAGCAGTCCTAAATAAGAATTATATGTATCACCTAATATGATATAATACCCCGCCATTACATTTGTCCGGATAAGTGTTTTTGTCGAAAACAAAGGACAGTGACTCACAAAATAAGAAAGGAATATTTATGCTCCTTTGATACAGAACTTGTCTTTATTGAGATATATCTACCCATGAAATTTCATGATCATAGCTTCGATACTTTCAGAGATATGCTTTGGACAAGTATTTTGTAAACAGACTAAAATTAACCGACAGTTCAAAGCAGAGCCAGCCGCCAGAGACAGAGCCAGCCGCCAGAGACAGAGCCACCGATAGAAATTGCTCAAACTTTACGTTTGCCAATCATTTCTAAGGTTTTGTTACATGGGAAAGCAATGTCTGATCGACATTATCCCTCGATTAGTATATCACATGTTTTGGCTGCAGCAATTGGCTATTTACCGTTGAAATGTACATGAATACATGATGTAAACAAGAAAAAATCACATAGGGTCGACCCACGACGACAATGATCCTGTGAAAACCCTGCCGACTTTGAAGCCCACAGAATTAGAACAGGCAGATAAATGGTCTTAGGGGAGCATGACATTCCCGGTTTTTCGATTTTAAGCACCAGAAGAGAATAAATGAACAACAAAGTTGAACACTCACCTGTTTTTGTCAAAAAATCACGACCCCAGAGACAGAGCCACACATGGCCGGAAGCCCCCCCAGAGGATTTAAGCGGCAGAGCCAATGGCTCTGTCTCTGTAGTTTCCGTACCGTGAAGTAAATGGCTTTGATGTTTTTCTTTGTAAGAGTCTCTACCTGATACCGCATTAATACGCGAAGAGGTGATACTACAATCACTGATGCATGTTCAGACTGGTCACAATTAAAGATATTTAAATGAAAATGGAGCAATTTCAAGAGTCAAACTTTTCCCACTCCCAGTTGGTGAACAAAATAATACATCCCTTCCTTGGAGATAATTTTCAATCACTGTTTCTTGGTTTTGTCTCAAATATTCATAACCAATTTGATTCACACAAACTCCGTAATGTTTCCCAAACTTTATTCAATGATGGACATAAATTGGTAACCAAAATATGTATTGTAAATGAAAGATAAATACATGTTCTATTTAAAGTGACATTTCAGATTTTTTTGTCATAAATTTTACGTTTATTTTTATCTGAAAGAGCATAATTTTATTTCCTTATAAAAATTCTGAAAATTTCAAGCCAAAATATTGCGCCGTTTACGAGAAATTTATATTTTTGTGTTAGAATTGAACAAATTGTTGTGGACAACAGTTCGGAATTCTATGCAATTTATCGATTATGTCTCAACTTTAAATGCGTGTTCTCGCTTATTGGCAACAACTTAAAAAAACTAAGTAATAGTATTTATACTCATTAGAATAACCAATCTTGGCATCAAGACATACTTTAAAAAATTGAAATTGGAATGAAATGTCCCTTTAATCATAATATAATTTTATAATACTGCAAAATACACACACAAACGGATAGGTCACAAAGACACTTGGTAACATAATTAGGGTCTATGAAATTTGATATGGATGATTAGAACGCGAGTGGAATGTGCTTATCAGTAGGTTATATCAACAGAGCAATAATTGCACGGCCCCTCAGGGCCGTGCATATTAAGGTTGTTTTTGACATGTGAGTGGGCTCGGAAATGAAAGGAAATGTTCCTTTCAATGCTCAATTTATTCATATTTCTCACAAACAATCATTACAAATTGCTTTTTGTTTATTATTTGTTGAAAATCAAGAAAGGGGTAACTGAAAAAGAGTCTTAAATCATATTTTTTCAAAGATTTTTGGATTTTCACTGTGCTGTTTTGAAAGCCGACAATCCTTTACAACATGTGTTAAAGGTCAGGGGTTAAGCAAATTCCTCAGATAACTTTGAGGGATGTTCTAAATATCATTAGACATCAAAAACCATTACCACAGTTTTCAATTATCAGCGAATGTTCGTAGTGCACGGATTTTTTATTTTATTTTTTTTGTTATGTCGCAAGGGCTTATAAGAACAATGACCGTATTTTAGATACTACTTTCAATCTCTACTATAACAACAGTAATGCTTTAAATATGAATAATATGATATTTATTCTTTTACTTCATACACTACATTTCCTCTCCTTTTTGAGCAAAACCTCTTTTAATGTAATATTCCAATATATATGTTTTTGTTGAAAGCATCTTAAAAACATTGTTACATTTTATCATGAAGGAAATGACTGGTCATGAATTTATCTACGCCATAAAATATTTCATTGTTGTCCAGACATCGAGAATCTATGTTTATCAAGATTATCAGTATTCTAGGCTAAAGTTACTAATTAACAACAGTTACTGTCTTCATAAAAAGACAACGAACTGATGAAGAAGAGCGTATTGCTAATTTCAATTGACATGCCACAACATTAGCTTTCTTTATCATAAAGTAAGTGCTTTTCCCTTAATGATAAAGTTAAATTGTATTTTCTATCATTCTTTTCATATTTGTGTACTATGATTCAAGTCTGTGATGTCACTACCTGCACACTACTTGCAAAATATAAACATATCTTTCGTAGAAGTAATGCCATGTCAAATTGAAAACAGTCTAACAATCCCTGTATTTCCACAAGAAAACTTATACACATGCAATGCTTTTGTATTGTACGAGTACATGTATGTATAGCTTGTATTTGCATTTTGAAACTGTTAATTTTGATATGTTAATAGAACTGTCTAACCCATCACCAAACTGCAAGATTCAAGAGTGGTCCAAATTGACAGATGTTGCAAACAACAAAAAATGGTTTCCTTGGGTGAAAAAAAAAATGGGAAATGAATAAATTGAAGAAAATGCTTGTCGCAAGCTATTTCGTCATTTGCCGCAATGTTTTCCAAAACTCTTTTTACTTGGGAAGTGAGAAACACTCAATGGTTGGTAATGGGTTAACATAATACCGTATAACTGGTAATATTTGCAGGTAATTTCTATATTAGTTTTTTGCAAATTCAATTGTTGTAATTCCTTACCCAAAAACAATTCTATGTAATTTTGAATTTCAGTTTTTTTGCAAATTCAATTGTTGTAATTCTTTACCCAAAAAACAATTCTAAACTGACGTCCAAAAGAAACATTCCAGTGAAATTTGTCGTTATTTTCCTTATGCCTATTACAATTTTATTGAAATGTATACTGTATATTATTATTTTTGCCGACAATTACGGCAAATGAAAAAAATAGGCGTTTCTATGCATTAACATGTCCATTTCCGGTGACTGGTCACGTTTTCTATGTGCGCTTCGTGTATGTATAACACGTGATGATATTCGTCACATTTTACACAGTAACATGTATGCGTTTTAGGATAGGCAACCACGAATTTAAAGATTTTCTTATGAAACATCCGAATTGAAGGATACCAAGACTTAATTCTGAAAAGGAAGCCCTTAATATGGCCATTTTTGAATGCGACAAATGCACACATAAGTCGCAAGACACTTTAACAGCTTGTGTTTCTCGATTCGGTGTCTTGATCAACGCGTTAGAGTTCCACCAACGTTTATTGATCGGCCACGCTCTTTAAACAAGACCTCATTTTACGCATGTACATTTAAGGTTTGTGACGTTGGGATCGACGTGTTGTCGAATAGTTGGTTAATGTGTCGACAAAAAAGTGTTTTTCTGGTAAATGTTGTTGTTGCAAGTAACGTTTGAAACAGACACACTGCTCGAAAAATAGAGCTCGTAGATTAGCCATTTTCAAATGCGGGAAAATCAAAAACATGCCGCCTGACGTTTTGACGTCTTGCATTGCATGATTAGGCATCTTGATCGACGAATTAGAGTTACAGAAACATTTGCCAATCGGCCAAAATCAGATAGACCTCATAAAATGCCTGTTATACAAGAAGTTGTCTTACGTTAACGTCATATGCGTTTCAGGTTTGAGACGCTGAAATCGACTTTGCGTTTAGTATTCACTAACTGTGGTCATCAAATAAGACGTTTTACGTCATCTTTTGTCGTCGCAAGTAAAGTTTGAACCATGTGCTACTGTTTTTCAAACGGAAATTCTGATACCGCTCTGTTTAAATGTGCCGTTTTATTCTAAACTGTGACAGTTTGATAATTTTTTATCACCATTTTTCAAGTACAGATAATCAAATTTAAAGATACAAATAAGTATTTGTAATTTCAAATCAGATTTACTAAATAATCGGACATTTATTATGACTAAGGCATTTCTTTTGGACGTCAGTATACGTTATTTTGAAAAAAAAGAAAACCTGATTGCGATTCCATCTGTCATTGATTTCTAAATGTCTTTCTAAATTCAATTTTGTTCCAGTCAACACCTATTAAATGTAAGAAAACTTACCTGTGAATTCATGAACAGTTTTTTAATCAAAGGCAGAATTTAGATGACCAATTAAAATCAATGTTCATAATGCAAATTATTAGCAACATTCCGCATTAGGTATTTTACAACAGAACTTACCGGTCAAACAGTCAGTATGTGATGCTTCTAAGTATATCTTTTAGATATGTATGTTTTTTTGTTTGTCAAGTTTGTAAATTGGGAATGCAAAGATGTTCAGTTTTTCAAGAGAAAAAAGCGAAAATGAACCAGTCCATCTCTAGGTCTAAATACTATCTAGTAGTTATTGCAAATCTTCACTGTGTATTCATCTCATTTTCTTACTTTCTCAATTTTCAATGTTCTTATCGGAAATACTTAAAAATGTTGTTAACTTTGTTATTTATATCAACTATTATATGCATAAAATGACCAGAAAAAAATTCTGGAAAATAATAAACAATAATAGAAAAAGTCGTGATAACAATTGTAACATTAAGAATAAAAACTTCTTTGAATATTTTAAATCGATTTGTACACATTTTATGATGATTCCATTAAAGAAGAGTTACGTAATCATGTTTCACAAAACCAGTATGTAGAGGCATTAGACCGAAACATTGAGATAACAGAAGTTGAGAAGGCAATTCATTTCATTCATATCGTAATAAAAGTGGTGGCTCAGATCTTCTCAAACCAAATTTTTCGTACACACATTATTTATAGAATATGGTCTAAAACAACTCATTTATCATATAAGTACACAATTTCATTAAGTTCTGCCCGTTAGATAAAGAGAAATTAGAGAAAAACTAATTTTTACATTATGGCCCCTTTTTCCATGACGCAGACTCAAATTAAAAAAAAAACGGAGAAAAGGGTCCCTAGGGATTATGCCAATGAGTTCACATGTGAAGTTTCATTGAATTTGGTCCAAGGGTTGCTGAGATCTGGCTGTGGACGGACGGACATACGGACGGACGGACGGACACACGGACGGACGGACTGCATGGCGACTATATACGCTTTCCCGAAATTTTTCGGGGTGCATAATAACAGTATATATCCATCTAATTGGTCGTTAGGTGTAATAGTATATTATATAGTTATAGGTATAGTTATAGGTATAGTTCCAATACCGAAAAAGGGCGATAAATCTGACGTAAATAATTATAGAGGAATTACTCTTACTAGTATTTTCTCTAAGGTATTTTCTATCATTTTAGAGAAACGTCTTAGACAATGGGCAGAATGTAATAGTCTACTATGCGATTACCAATTCCGATTTAGAAGCGGTTAAAGCACGATTGATTTTATTTTTGTCTTAAATTCTATTATTCAAACAGTCCCAGCAAACATTCCGATATCGGGCCGATATCGGCTGCACGTCGGAATATCGGCCACATTTTGTCGATATCGGGCCGACGTCGGGCCGATATTAGTTTGAAATCCGAATATCTCCGATATCGGGCCGACGTCGGGCCGATATTAGTTTAAAGTACGAATTTCTCTGATATCGGGCCGACGTCGGGCCGATATGTTGGAGCGAGTTATTATTTCATTCAATATAATCATTATTTTCTCATTTTAAGCTGTTAGATTATTAGAAATAGCTATCTACAAAACCTACAGCTTCTATAGGTGACCTTTCAACAGATATTTTATTTTATTTCTCTGTTTCATTTCATTTGGGCACTTGATAGATTCGATATTTCCAAGTTGTTTCTACATTCAAGAAACATATTAATAATTTAACTTTTGGTGATCTTATCTTATCAATTGGAGTGTTGTTTTTATCGAATAGAGACAGAATTAAAAGAAATGATTAACGTCGGCCCGATATTGTGCAATTGCTTACCTGATTGTAATAAAAAAAACTTGTCTAAAAATTTTGAAAAGACAATTAATTGTTTTCTTCTTTTTTATTTTATATTCATACATACAAAGAACGAAATTTGTATTTATTCGTATATTTTCGGAATAATATTTAATCATTTGCTCCGTAATTATTTTACTCCGTAAAAACAGGAAACGGACGAACCAAACGGCTGGTTCTCGAGTCGAAAATTTAAATCTATGAATCGCGGCGAATAGCGGGTAACCAAAATATTCGAATTTTTTGGCGCAATACACAGCTGCAATACATCGATGTTTGGGTAATTTTTTCTCTTTTTATTATCATATTGTGTTAATTTATTCACGAGAATGTTTTGTTGTTAGACATCTATTGTGCAGATCCCCCAAAATGTCCAGCATGTAAGGGTATGTATCGTCTCCTGCAGGGTTAATTTATTTTTATTAGTTCTGTGGGTCCTCAAATGCTTCTTCGCAGACAGACGATAGTTTGACCTAGTTTGACAGCCAGCAGATTCGTACAGTTTGAAGGTTTTTGAAGGAATGTGTATTATTCTCTCGATCTCACAACTATTCCTTTCATCTTCTGTCATAAAAAATAATATCCTACACATTTTCGTTTTTGTTTTGACCTACTTCTCGATTTCTGGGATGGACTTGATTGGGCCACTCCGTTTTACTATTGTACACTGTAAAAAATACCGCAATTTTTTATAACTTTTACAGTGCATTTGTAACGGTATTGAGCCGTAGCGAAAATTCACTGGACGAACCGTAAAATCTGTTGCATTATGGGTAAAGCGTGTTGCATTGTGGGTAGTAAATTTGAAGCGTGGACATTTTGCTGCAAGCAGACAGGTATTTTTCCCATTGAAAGAGTCCGTTTTTGCCTCGTCCTTGTTCTATTTCGGCCTATTTTTGACATTACACAACCGGTAATAGCATTTTTGTTCTAGATATAATGCATGGCTTTTGCATTTTCTTAAATAAGAAGCAATGTTTACCTTTCGGTCATGTGTTTCTTAACACTACCCCACCCACCATCTTTAAATCGTACCACAAACAGATCTTCAAATGAACCCCCCTCTGAAGCCTGATTATTTCATTTTCATGCAGAATGTCATTGTTATTCTAGGAAATGACCCCCTACTTGTACTTTCCAACACTCCAGTGGCGGATCCAGAGGGAGTTCGAGGGGGGGGGGTGATCCGACGCAGACGGGGGTTTCCCAAAACTTTCAGAATAATTTTTTTTTTTCGTTCCATAACCATTTGTTTTTCTGTTTTATGTTTAGCTAGATTTAAGGAATTAAATTATACTTTTCGCATGTTTTGTTACATGTTTTATTTAGATCTGTTGAAACAGCAATATTATAGGAAAAGGAGAAGAACTGTACTTTTATTGAAAATTTAGATTTTGCAGTATTGTTGTTGGTAGATTTACTTTAACAGGTTATAAGGTAGAATAGTTAGATGTATGATTTTCAGTAGAAAACCAACAAATCAAACAAACATATTAAACAAAGAAGAGGATTGCAATGGCAAAAAAGAAATGGACCTACAAGACAAAAATGCCAAAATTTTGCTCCAGCCGGCTACGGATCAACTACAGTATAGACCCGCCACGAACTGACGCGAAATGGTTAACGGCCGGTGCATGCAGATTTTATAACATACTGTCTGTATCGGTTGTCAACCTCTTTGTTAGTCAGATTCTACATCACTTATTGGTATCCTTTGACAATTTGGCTGAACTTTACCTGAAGAGATTGAATTTTATCAGCGGTGGCTAGAAAATATAGACTGCCAGGGATTTGATTTCATTTAGAAGGGAAAAGAATATCATTCATAAGAACATCAGGAGTCTAGAACTTGAATTTGAGGTTTTGTCCTAGCAGATGGATGACTGCCACAGCCACAGTGCCACAAAAATGCTTGGACGAGATAGGTACTACAACACATCTAAGCTCTGACAATTTGCAGAAGTACGAAATATGTATTGCTCGACACTCCCAGCAAACGATTCCAGTCCTAGACGATTATGCCTTTGTCCAATCTTAATAAGATGAATAAGAACACAGTGGTCTAAAACTAACTTCATCATGACAAGCCAGAGATTGCAACTGTTTTGTCTATTTCCTTTTAACCCTCTCCCAAACAAGACCTGGTTTTGACGTCTCTAATCGAGAAGGCTTGGAAAAATATTGAAACAAAAGAAGAAACTGCTGATGACCAGCAGTTTCTCCTTTTGTCTCAATATTTTCTGAGCTGTATCATGCATACATCTTATCTTTATCAACTTTCATTTTGTCGTCTGCAGCAGCTTTTAAATTGGATCACCCTAAAATTTTGTCGTTTGGGAAAGGGTTAATATGCCTCGGATAAAAAGTGCGATTGAGGGAGTAAATTTCCGATTTTCCCAGGGGAACATTGGACATAACATTTAGTACTTTATCATGCCAATCAGCCGTCTCGTTACTCAGAATGTCAACATGAGCAGGACACGACACATACGTAACCTAGGATACATTCCGGAGGCACTCATCATTTCGTGCCTTGATCAGTTCTACTAGATCAAACCTGGAGTTGTTTTTGTTTTTTACAGATTGTAAGGAAGAGAGAGTTGGATAGAACAGCAACTGTTGCGCGATATATTTATCATCCAATTAAGTTCATATTAGATAACTCTTTATTTTGCAGTATAATTGATGAATTGTTACAGTCTTTTTGTGTGTTGACCTTTTTTGCAGATGAAACCATTGCTGCAGAGACAGCTTGATTATCATCCCTGCTGCCATCTGTATAAGTTTCGAGGTGCTCAGTATAGTTTTATTCAATGTGCGCCTTGGTTTGAGGCATTTGTCTGTATGTCAATTTGTTTACAAACATAGAAATTAAACCAAAACGAACCATCAGTTTTCAACCAAATGTGAAACGTTTCAACCCAGATCAGCATGTTCATTCGTGCACATTTCTAAAGGACAATAAACCAGCTTAATTTAAAACCTTTTTCAGTAATTTCTTACAGGGAAACATCAAGAACACTATCACCGTAACGGTACCTCATGCCTTCGATATCTGGCCGATATCGGACCGACATCAAATTTCAATATCAGTTCGATATTGCCTTTGATGTCGGTCCGACATCGGCCTTCCATGTCGGTCCGATATCGGCCTTCCATGTCGGTCCGATATCTGCTGCGAGATCGGGCCGATATTGAAGGCCGATATCGGACCGATATTGACAATTGTTGCAAAACCGACATCGGGCCGATGTCGCAGCCGACATCGGGCCGATATGGAAAACGATATCGGGCCGATATCGGGCCGACATAGAATGTTTGCTGGGGTGTTAAATGTTGAAAACAAGAAATTGTATTGCGCTTTTGTCGATTACAGAAAAGCTTTTGATACCGTTTATAAAAATGGATAATGGCTGAAATTGCTAAAACTCGGTACCTCTACAAAATTTGTTAATATACTCAAAAGAAAAAGTTTAGTCAGTATTTTTGATGGTCAATTATTCGGCCAAATTACAACATATCAGTTTAAAATTTCACACAATATTTGTTCAATCAACGCTTAACAAACATCTTTGAATAATGTTGCTAAATTTTAGTTTTTAGGTTTGTGTTAAAAGAATTTCAAAATGTGACAGGTGCACTTGCTGCAGTTAAGGCACAAGTCTTTTTCCTGTATAAATGTATGCAAACCAAAGACAATAGCCCAGATACAAAAAATCGACAATAAAAATGGTACCAGCTTACATGATTTTAGCACCCTGACTTAATCAATTTGGCCAAAAAGGACAATGTTGGAAACCATCTACCTAACCTATAATCTCTGGCGGTTTCCTACAGTTTGAACTTGGCAAGCACTTTCAGTTTTAAGCATTTGTGTAGTTGTTGTCAAAAATGGGCACATGCATGAGATTTTGGTCATTGATACCTCTGAAAACAGCGTATATGGAATAAACGTTAATTGTGACGTCATCAATTTACGTCACGTCCAAACTGACAAAAAACATTGAAAATTGACTACACTGTAACCAATTTGTTCAATAATGACAGTTTGTTTTAAAAAGTCTGTCTTTTACTTGCCTGGCCATTTACCCTAGAGTTGGCTTTTCGAGCATTGGCTCAGCCAGATCTCAGGCATTTTTTGACAAATATTGAATGTCGGTTATTTTTTCTAATTGTCTGTCTACAATAAATAACTTTGTATCAGTAGTAAACAAGCTATTGGTCCTGATAGAACGATTTCTTGAAAACGCAGTAAAATGCTAGGAGCAACAAGTTGGGTGCGTAAGTCACCATAATCTACTGTAAATTCCATTAAAAAGAAGTTTTCTCACTCACAGTCAACAGAGAGACTTCTATTCTACCAAGAAATGATACAAAGATCGATTTTTCATGTCAATGACCAGGAATTTAGACTCTACAAAAAGTCACTCCTGAAGCTGTGACTTTTCAATTTGACCCCTTTTGGAATGAATTGTCGAAAAGAAGGTTAAGTAAAACATGGATGCCAGTTGAATTTCACCGACTTGTTCTAAATTGGTTGAAGAATGTTATGAATAAAAATTTTGGCATTGTAAAACGTTTTAGACAAAATTATTGACCAAAAACTTTATACTGACTAAACTTTTTCATCTCAGTATATAATAAAAGCAATGTATGTTAATGTTAAAGCTTGTGTAAAAGCTAAAGGCAAATGTAGCAAGAGCTTCGAGAGCTTGAGCGGTGTGAAGCAAGGTGAGTCTATATCGCCTCTGCTCTATATCCTTTTTATAAACGATCTATATGATAATTTGTTGAATAATAATGAGGATTACTTTACTATTGATAACATGAAAATAATTTTGTTGCTTTTTGCCGATGACGCTGTTTTATTTTCTTACACTAAATCTTGATTATAGTCAATGTTAAATTCTCTCCATCTATATTGTAATAAATGGGGTTTAGCTGTTAATACGAGTAAAACTGTAGTCATGGTTTGTCAAAAGGGTCGACCAAGTCGAGATCCTAAACTTTATTATAATGGAGAGCTCTTAGAATATGTTAAAACTTTTACATACTTAGGTGTTACGCTAACGTATAATTGCAAATTTTATAACGCACAAAAGAGATTGTCGGAACAGGGATTGAAGGCACTTTTTGCCTTGACTAAAACATTACAACAAATTTCTTTGAATATATCAGAACAATTAAAACTTTTTGATAGCCTTGTTTTACCCATACTTATGTACGGAGCTAGTATATGGGGCTACCATAAAGCAGACAAGAGCTGTCCAAAGACAGCGCGCTCGACTTTCTAAGTTGCTTAGTATAAGGGGGGCATAACTTCAAATATAGTGGAACCAGGATCATGGGCCCTGGTAGTAAGGTAGAGGGTGTGATGGTGAATAAGTATTCCAAGTTTGGGTTGAATCCCTTTGATAGTATGGAAATTATTGATGTTTGAAAAAATCTTTGTTGCAACGCCGACGCCAACGCCGACGCCCGGGTGACAGTATATAAGCTCTCATTTTCTTCGAAAAGTTGAGCTAAAATGTGGAATATGTCCATTTAAAATTCTTAAGACAACTTTAAGAAACAAACTCCTCAGGTAAGTGTTTACGGAGAGTTTGGAAGATACCTACTGTCAATACAAAGAAAAATAGTTATTGTTAAATACTGGTATCAAATACTTTGAAAACCAAAATGCTCTGATTTATAAAATTTTTAACCTAAAAGACGTAGAGCCTACATGGTAATTATACAAATTCATTCCGTATCAATTTAATGTCTCTATTGGATAATTTGGGATTATCCTATATTTACCAGAAACCTACTATTGACCAAACCGATATAAGTCTTGTTATTTCAAAAATTAAAGATAACTACATTCAAAGTTGGATTTCTGAAAAAGAGTCGAGCACTAAATTCCGTATCAATTTAATGTCTCTATTGGATAATTTGGGATTATCCTATATTTACCAGAAACCTACTATTGACCAAACCGATATAAGTCTTGTTATTTCAAAAATTAAAGATAACTACATTCAAAGTTGGATTTCTGAAAAAGAGTCGAGCACTAAAATTAAAGTATAAAATTTGTTTCGAAGGTGAAAAATATCTTAATAGTATCAATAACGTTAAACATAGAAATTTCTTCTCTAAATTTAGATGCTCATCACATAAGCTATTCATTGAAGAAGGTAGATACAGCAACATTCCTATAAAACATGAAAGAATTTGCAAACATTGTAATTTAAATTTGATTGAAGATGAATATCATTTTGCACTTATTTGCCCGTTATATTATGATCTAAGGAAGAATTTTTTGCCTAATTCCTATCGTACATGGCCAACCATCCATAAATTTAAGCTAATGATGACTAATGACAGAAAAGGATTTCTAATTAAATTATCAAAAATTTTATTTGAAGCCAATAAGAAACGTGTTCTCTACACTTGACTTGAGAAATGAATCATTTTATTCCAAACATACTTTTCCTTTAATGAAAACTACCCAAAACTCTTGACCATTACTTACAAATTCTATATGATTTATATGTTGATCTATTATTTTCACTATCTGTTTAATATGTTTGTGCACATCCTATATATTTTGTTAAAATGTATTTGTTGTATTGCAACAATATTGTGTAATATTATGCAATTAAAATTTTGAATTGAAAAAAATATATCAAATTGGAGCAGTCTTAAATTTCGCCTTCAACATTTTAGCAAAACAACCTAATGGAAATCTCAAACTTAGACATCTAGAAGTAAAAGTAACGCTAGTATATAAGTATTTACTAATATACTAGTGTTACTTTTACTTCTAGTTTACACTGTAGCATCTACATTCATTGAACAATCAAGAAAAAACTTGGTCACGAGGTTGGTGACCATAAATCAATTTCCAGCATGTTTGGATAAACATTACAGTTATGTGCCCTTGAATTTGACAGAATCGATGTTTCCAACTTTATTTCTATACAAACAACCAAAAATGCTGACCAATTAAGACAAGACTTGGTCACAATGTATAGGACCATAAGATCTTGGATGATTCCATTTTCCAGGTAAATGGGGCTTGTAAAACTTGGGTTATATGCCATAGACATTGACAAAATTGTCATTTTCGACTTTGTTTTCACTCTAACAGTCATAAATATTTATCATTCAAAACCTGAAAGATCATGAATGCAGTTTTCAGTTGGATCAAAATCTCGTATCTTATATTATGTGACCTTGAACTTGACAACATTGTGATTTTCATGCTATTTAGGTTAAGGCTAGCGATCAAGGACCTTTATGGTTCTCTTGTTGTTAGATATTATTAGCATACAAATTCCATTACATAATGTTGTTTTCTTGCTGTTTCGTATTATTTCAACACTATTTTCCGACCAGGTAGGGCTATTTCAGCAAAGTAAAATCCAATATCTCTGTTATGTTTCTTTCAATTTCATGTATACCACTCTTCAAAGAAGAAGTGGTATATTGTTTCTGCATTCTCGATTGGTTAGTTTTCTTAGACTGTTATTCTTAAAACTACATGTTTGACACCTTTGATGGCGCAGTGGATAGCTCATTCAACTTGAAATCAGGAGAGGTGTGTCTTCGGGAAAGACACTTACTAATCACCGCCACAGTCTACCCAGCTGTCTGAAAGGGTAGCAGCGAGTTAATTTCTAGTTTCTTACTGCCTCTCTTCTCGTAGGTGGTTAAATGAGTGGCAATGAGGTAATTTCGAGTTTTCTCTTTGCCTATCACAAGAGTTGTTGTAGATGCAGATAGATAGATACATATGCGAAAAGTCATTGTTAAGAGTTCATTTAGGCCGTGCTTCATCTGATGCTGCCTCCTGCAGCAATTTTGTACTTGTAAATCCAGTGGTCATGCTGATAATCAAACAAGGTGTCCCTGAAATTTCCCCGACATCTCATGCAAGGTTTACTAGGCCGTGAGATTATAAGGAGAAGGGCAGTAATTTGAGTAAATGATTTTTCCAGCAGGAGTGAAGTACCTTTGTGAATAGGCCTATATCGGCCTATTAAATATATCTGCCTACATAATTCTCACGGCCTAGGAGCCAGGCTAGTTTTAGATAACAAAGTTAGATTTTGTTTGAGTAAGGTTTGATAGGCCTATATAGCCCCCTTTAATGCCCCCTTATCACAACTAACGTATATAAGATATGCCATGAATCTAGAGATGAAGCAGGCAAAATATTCGCGACAACACTGGTCAAGCCTTTCCCAAACAAGACCTGATTTGACGTCCCTAATAGAAAAGGCGTGAGTAAACTTGAAGCAAAAAAAGAAAATGCTGATAATCCTTATTTTCTACTTCTGCCTGCTTTGCGCTATATAATGTCATAACAAATCTCATAATCTTCATTACCATCTATTTTCTTGTCTTCCAGCTTTCAAATTTGACCACCCTAAACTTTCGTAGTTTTGGAAAGGGTTACAATGTACGTCGTACATGTGGCGATAGTAGCAGTAACAGCTTGTTAATAATGTCAGCATTCCACGCAATTATAGCTTCAATTGCCAACATTCTAACTTTACAAACGACATCTGGCATTAAACCATAACTGCATAGTGACGCATTTGAGTCCCTTACAGGATAAAAGCTTTGGAAAACATTGTGGAAAAAAGAAGAAATTGCTTGTGACAAGCAATTTCTTCATTTCCCACAACATTCCTATCCAAAAATACCATAGAATGAAAAAAATCATCCATGTGAATTTGTAGTCTGCAACATCTTTGAATTTGGAACAGCCCTGTTTTTGTCGTTTTGGAAAGGGGCCATGCTTGCCTGAAGTGCCACATAAAATGACCCTTTTGGCGTTTCCTTTTCACCAACAAACTTTAAAGGGACAGGTTGTCAAGCATACAACCGGGTTGAAAAATATTATACTGAGAGGCAAAAATAAGTATACACCCTAGTTATTCCACGTATTCTAAGAAAACGATGTATAGATTATTACGATTTCTAAACGCCACTGATGAAGTCCTTTGTTTTATGTACACTTCTTCGCCTACCCGTCTATCTGTCCTTCCTTCCGTTGCGACTGTTTTTTTCCTATCATACAGCGGCATCGAAAAAGGGGATTTAAGAATTAAATTAACACAATAATTCACGTTGACACAAACCCTACTTTTATGAACGGATTTGGATGAACTGTTTGCAGAAAGAGCCTAGTTACTTAGAACCATGCGTATATTGTTAGTGCTTTCCATATTATGATGCGTCATGGCTAAAGGGGGCTTGATACAAACAAGTTATCTGACATAACTCGTTCTAAATTTATAGACGGATTTTGATAAAATTTGCACAGGATGTTCCTATGCTACCTGAATAAGTGTAAATTGTGTCACGTTTCTTTCGTATTACGCTGCGTCATAGAAAAATGGGTCTTAATGGCAAAAATTGGTATGTTGATCGTTTTCTACCAGCCATCGAGAATTGTGTTATGATGTTAGAGAAAATTTGACGTTGTGATTTGTTGTGATAATTGATAAAGAATTCCAATAAGGATTAACAGCAATATTTGATGCTCCACTAAGTCGGACGTGCACAATTTGCAAGATCGGTATGTAGCAAGAGTGCAGGTAGTCAAGCAATTTCAGGTAAAATTTAACAAGACTGCATTATTGGTCTATGAGTAGGAATAATTAGTGCAAAATTTTGAGTCGATATGATGGAAATTAAGAGAGATATCGAAAATCAAAAAGTGTATACTTTCTTTTGCCTCTCAGTATATATGGATTGGTCAACCTGTATGGGTAGATCATTTCTACTATACCAAATGAGAATTCGAATGAAGTTCATTTAGTCCTTTTAGCCCTTTCCCAAACGGCAAAATTTTAGGGTGATCCACTTCAAAAACTGCCACAAATGACAAAATGGAAGTTATTAAAGATAGCATTTGTGTAAAATACGGCACAGAAAATATTGAGACAAAAGGAGAAACTGCTGATCATCAGCAGTTTCTTCTTTTGCCTCAATATTTTCCCAAGCCTTTTCCATTAGAGACGTCAAAACCAGGTCTTGGTTGGGAAAGGGTTAAACCAAGTCCATTTCTAACTTTACCTACCCGCACATTCTAGTATTTGAAGTAACATTTATGGTAACTGGACAATGGTAGATCTAGTGAAAAACTTGCCACTACCGCCAAGTTCCCTTCTATTTGGCCCTAGACAGTGCATTTGATCATCGCTAATCATCAGCAATTTCTTCTTAAATTCTGTCAATATTTTCCCAAACTAGGGACGTCAAAAGCAAGTCTTGTTTGGGGACAGGTTTAACAGAATATATCCCATCAATGTAGCGAACCCCCTATGGTGAGAATTATGACCCCATAACCTTTTCCCAAACAAGACTTGGTTGTAACGTCGTCAGAAGTGAAGGTATTAGAAAACATTGAGACAAAAGAAGAAACTGCTTGCAACCAGCAGTTTCTCCTTTTGTCTGAATAATTTCTGTGCTACATTTTTACACAATCTTATCTTTATCAACACTTATTTTTTTCATCTGCATCAGCTTTCAAATTGGTCCACCCTAAAATTTTGATTTGGCAATGACTTCGGTTTGTAAACTTACAGCAGAGCACTGTCATTTCTTTTGGTGTGACAGTTATCAAACTTCAAATACCTTAATACTTCGTTAGTAAACCCGTGATATCGTCCCTTGATTGCCAGAAGGGGCTATCAGCACTTTTGGGCGAAAATGACATTTTAACATTTATTAAGTCAGTGGCGTGATTTCTACCTATGAAAAAATTTTGGTACTGATATTCCAAATAAAAATAATTAAAAATTGCATAATATGATTAGGGTCTATCAGCAACTAGCCAGATTGTTTCCGACCAGAAGGGGCTATCAACACCAGCTGGGCTGCCAGAAGGGTCTATCAGCATAGCCCCCTACTGATAAATGGGACTCATGTAAACAATTAACCGGTCATTTTATCTGCCTTATTGTCCCATAACCCTTTCCTAAACAAGACCTGGTTTGGCGGGTCCTTATTGAAAAGCTTTTGAAACATTAAGGGGAAAAAAAGAAGATGCCCATAACCGACGTTTCATCCGTTTGCCTGAACATTTTCTAAGCTACAATGTTGTCAAGGCTAGATTTTTTAACATTAATTTTTTTCGTCTACTTTAAATTCGAACCGCCCTAAAGTTTTGCTTTTTTGAAACGTTTAATGTAAGCAAAGAAGGACATTGTGTGAATTTGTCATGACAATTAACTTAATTAGTGGAATAATCCCAGTAATTTTAAATAGATCTACAGTGCGACATAAGTTTTAAACAAATCGGAATAGTCTAAAGCTATTATTATGTGAAAAGGTAAGTGAATTTATATTGTTATTTGTGTTGTTAATCAGCACTTTCTATCAATGAAGTATTTGTAGTTTTCAGTTAATTCATCAAAGCAATAACCAAAAAAAGTTAAACATAATATTTATTAGCGAAGTTCGTTGATAGCGCCTTCTGGCTGCCGATATCTAAAATTTTGATAAAAGCATTTTTTACTGTCCGTTTACATGATATTTTTAAACATTGCATGAACGAAAAGTAATATATTTAACTAAATATATAGAATTTTGTCTCAACAAACTCCTTAGAATAGAAAGAAATGAGTTTCATTTTTCTGATAGCCCCTTCTGGCAGGCTGATTTTTGCCTATTTCGGATAGAAACTTCAGAATGGTCAAAGATCATACTTTAGAAAAGAACAGGAAAGAATAAATAAAAAGACACTGAAAAGAAGGATGCGAAATGTAACACAAAACTCTGTATGTAGCGACCTTTGACTTGCAGGCCGTTAGAACGGCAAATCGCCATGCTCCAACTTGTCAAAAACACTTTACAAACGAAAGTTGAATCGCTACGCTGTATTTACTGGCAGACAATAAAGGGACCTGAATGAGGTTCATGGCCAGCGTGGACCATAAGAAATGGGTACTTGCATAATGACACATCTTAATTCTACCATTAAGGTTTACGAACTGAGAATGAAAACACCACTTTCTAGTCATACGAAATGCATCAAATTACACACACTTGTAAATACACTTCACATAAGTTGATTCACCAGGCCGGATTTCAAGATTATGCTTCATGAAGAAAATAATTTACAAATATTATTTTACTCTATGTTCATACGCAAGGGAGGTAATTTAGAACATTTTTGTCAAATATTTCCATAAGTATGCATTTATTCAAAATTCTAAACCATACAAAATACTTGTGTTTGTATTTGGCATGAAAATGTAACACAGTTTAGGAATTACTGGCACTTTTCAAATTTCGCCTCTGGCTCTGCATTTCATTCTCAGTTCGTAAACCTTAAATATATAATATATACACATGTTTACATAAGCATGTTATACTGTATTCTGACTGCTGTTCCGGACAGAACAGAACCAGATATCTGGCCTCAGGTTTGCTTAAAGTTGTATCGACACGGCCTAATATAGAAGTGATTTAGCAGTAACATTTGGAGTCCGGACACACACAAGTGGAATGCTATTCAATGCATTGAGTAATAGAGCATCCCCGCCAAAACAACAACAACAACAACAACAACAACAACAACCGGAGATCACTATACGTTCCCCAACAATGGGACACCATATTTTAAATGGTCAGACATTATAACCCATACAGTGAGTCAGGGTTCTCCGCACAATAGTTTGAGTCTGGATTGGCGAATTATATAAGTCTCGGTAAACCTTGAAACACAATATTTATGCAAAGGATTGTGAATAAAAACATAACGAGAAAAGAAGAAATTGCTCTTTTTGAGCAATTTCTTCTTTTCCAATTTTTTGTAACCAATTATCGTAATTACAAAAAAATGCATTATAATCAGCTTTGAAACGAAATGCATAAAACTTCTCTTTATTGGTGACCATTTTGAAGAGAATAAGCTGTGTGTGTAGGCCTACTTTTTAAGCTGTAAGGACATTACACTGATTTACATGAAGATGTGTAGTGGGGTCGATGCATCTTTATCGACTGGCAACTTTTTTTATTGAAAGCGTTAAAACGTGCGCTGATGGCAGTAGAATAAACTAGCACAAGGTCAATGTGTTGAAAATGCAAAGAAGCTATGCCGATGAAATATTTCATTATATTTGCTAGATACAAATACATGTGGTTTGATGAAAGCATAAACACGCAGTAAAATGTGCAAAAATATATTATTTATGAGAATAAATGATTTTAGAACAATACATGTCTTGCTGTTGACTCCTTTTGGCAGAAACATATCCTTTGTATTTTGTATTTTTTCCGGCAGCCAGAAGGGGCTATCAGCATATTTTTACCAAAAAAAGGCGTAAATCATTGGAAATGAAGGTTGATAATATGTATGTGTATAGTGGCTATCATGTCCTACCCATAGGCCAAACATGGTATTTGACCATTAAAAACCTGATTTTTGACAAGCTTTCAAAACTTTAAACGCGTTTTTCTCAAATCTATGAAAAGTGCTGATAGCCCCTTCTGGCAATCAAGGGACGATATATTTACTTTACCCCTATCCAAAACAGCTCTTAACTTTATCTCTCATCTAGACGAAGAGTAGGGAAAACCATAAAGGGAAATGAAAAAATGCCGGGGACAAGCATTTTCTCTTTTTGTCTCAATATTTACGGTGCTACACTGCATAAAAATCTTTCTTTGTCAACGTACATGTTGTCGTCTGCAACGGCTTTCAAATTGGATTCGTGCAAAAGTTTGTCGTTTCAACCAGCATTATTGTCGCTTTTCTGCAAAAACCTCGTATCTGCAGCTTGTTTTAAGCTGCAGATACGAGGTTTTCGTAGAAAAGCGACGATATTGTCTTACTCTCTTTGTAGAGCAAGGGAAACGTTATATAGGAAAGAAGTAAATAATAATGATCTGTTATTCTTCCTTTTCTCTCAATATTTTTGTACCATTTCATAACATGTTTTCTATAATTTGTATAGTGCATTGCTACAATTTGGTCCAGTCTACAAATGTGTTGTGTTGGGACAGGGTCAATTCTGTTTACAAATGCACTTTGATCCGTGATAAAGTTTGACATGGGTCAAATATTTGTTCTAAGACAGAGACTTCAAAACGAGTTCAATGTTTATAAAATTCTTGTGTAGTTATGCAGATTTTGAGCTTTATATATTAGCTCCCCTTTATTGCCCTTTATAGCCAATCTTGCCGAAATGACCGTATCAATTAATCGATGATAAATCGATTCAGCGATCGTTATTTGATTACCATCGTTTTTCAATAAAATCCTCGTAAATGCAGCTTGTTTTAGGGTAGTTCACCCCTAATGAGATTCGCGCGACGTCGGAATTATACGGGCGTCGTCGTAAACATCCGGCGGTGGAATGTTCCACCTCCGAGTGTTTTCGACGTCGTCCGAATAGGTTTGGATACGTAACGGATGTCGCTCGAAAAATTCCGACGTCGCGCGAATCTCATTAGGGTGGTCTACCTTAGGCTACAGTTACGACGTTTTTGTTGAAATGCAGCAACATCATGATAAATTAAAGCTATTTTGAAACGATGTTATTTTTTCAAAAATACCAATACCTTTGGAACTCCATTTTTATGCCTGACTTTGAAACTTGACCTCTTTGTTATGATTAATGGAAATGTTTTTCCACCATGTGGGAAATGAAAAATCCTATCATATTCGGTTCGATGATCAAAGCTATTTGAAAAAAGTGTTTTGGAAAACATACTCGTACAAACAAAAGTGAAAAATATAGACAAACTTCATCTTATCTATAGCTGCTTTTCAACAAAAGCCTAGTAACTGCAGCTTAAAATAAGCTGCAATTACGAGATTTTTGTTGGAAAGCGACGGTATACTATTTTGACCAAACCATTATATTTTGTTGGTAGGTCTATTGGAATGGACAACGATAGAAATTCAGTGCCTATACCTAAAAAATTGTTAACGATGTATCGCGATTTTATGACATAGCTGTGACATCATATAGGAGCTAGACTTTAAATCATTTCTCAAATTATTCTTGTTTTTGTTTATCAATAAGGGGAAGGTTAATTAGCACTTTTGTTTAAGTTTCATTTAGGCTATTTTGTAAGATGCAAGTCCTTCAAGTTTCAGCATAACGTTGGTGGGGAGTCAAAACATCGCAACTACAGCTTGAAAAAAGCTGGAGTTACGAGGTTTTGACTCCCCACCAACGATAATCATAAAATTGTCTTCTGTGAAACGGTTCTGAGATAAGTTTGTCAATTATAAACTTGGGTTAGTCGCTTTTTATATTTATTTAACGTCCCTTAACAGCCAGAAGTGGCTATCAGCAGTTAAAATTTAACTGCTGATAGCCACTTCTGGCTGTCAAGGGATTAAGTCGTGTCTATTTGATGAAAGCTAGATATGATCTTTCCTAGTAATTATTAAATCAAACAGTAGATATAATCATATACTCATATTTAATTAAAAACATGATTCTATACATGAAACGGTTAGATACGCATAACTAGATCCAAATTGAAAACTCATGATTGCCCACGACAAATATTATTACACTTTGACATACGAAAATGAAGCAGAAAAGGTTAACATTTGAAGACACGGTACATATTTTGGTCACCAGCATTTTTCAATCATTTCCAAACGTAAAATTTTCAAGTTCGGACAAATCCTTAATTGTTAGGAAGAATGGTGAAATGATTGACGCACACAACAGGAGAAAGGTAGATCATCAAATAATTCAGATTCATTGCATATCTACATGCATGCATTCATTAATATTAATGCAAATTAAACATTGATTGATACAAAACAGCATTGTAATAATATGACGGAAAATCATGTAACAAAACAATTTCATAAATTCTTCTATAATTCTGCTAATTTTAAATGAATTTGAGCCAGGATCTGGAAAACGTCCCTTAAGGCTTTTGAACCCATCATAGATCCAGATCAGCCTGTGCATACGCACAGTCTGATCAGGATCCATGCTGTTCTCTAATAGCTTCTTTGTGACCTGTAGTAACTTACAGAGAGCAGCATTGATGCATATTGGACTCCATTTGACAACAGGCCGATCTTAAAACTCAATTTTTAAAAATGCTATAAGGGACGTTTTTCCAGATCCCGGCTCATTTGAATTTGGTTTGCTGTAGAGAAGGTAGGAACGCTAGCAGCATGTATTAGACTTTTCTAAAAACCAGCTTATTGATGATCAACTAACACGGTGTATAATCACGTGACTTAGAATTTCCGATAATCTTCAATATCTTTTTTAATACTTGACCAATTTCGATTCGGTTTGAAGCAGCGAAGGTGGGAAAATGCCAGGAATAAGCTGGACGTGTTGGATTTTTTAAAAATCAACTGATAAAAAAGTCATTGAAGATAAACCAAAATTTTGGTTTTTCTTCAATAACTTTTTTTATCAGTTAACTTTTCAAAAATCAACCACGTCCATCTAATGCGTGACGTCTGTCCACATTCTCTGCTTCAAACCGAATTCAAATCGGTCCAGTATTTACAAAATTATTGAAGATTTTCTGAAAATATTGTATCACGTGATTATCCACCGTGACTAAGTACATTTTTTATCAGTCGAAAATGTTGTGTCTCGTGACTCTCCGCCTTGATTCGAGACATTTCAAACAACAAGAGGTACACACATCGTCAATTCATATGCCTATCGTTAATATTCCATGCCACACATATGATAACGAAATAATAACACCTTCCAATGGCGTTTGTAGGGGCGGATCTAGAGGGGGTCGGGGATTGGGTACCCCCACTGGCATTGGTCGAAAATTACATTTTCACTATTTAAATTTAGTGTAACATTGTACATATTCATTACATTTTAAGCCATAATTTGGGCTTGGATCCCCCCCTGGAAAAAAATCTTGGGCTTGGACCCACCTCCCCCTGGAAAAAAATCCTGAATCCGCCATTGCGTTTCCGTTATATCCAAATGATCAATATATGTTGGAACTAGCTTTCAGAATGCAATAATCACTTGACCGATTATTATCAGAATTATAATCGTATCAGAATTCGGTTCGGTATGCACTTCAGTAAAACAGATATCATTATAACTTGTCTACTACCGCGCCGTCTTATATGTGAGAGTTCCCATGCTCTGATTTGTGAACTGTCTACACGTCTCACTAAGACAAAGACCATTACGATTTTCAACGAAAACCACGTAACTGCAGCTTAAAACAAGCTGCAGTTAAGAGGTTTTAGTTGCAAAGCGACGATTAGAATCAGAAGTTCGCTGACACTTGTCTTCGACCGCGCCGTCTTCTATGTGAGAGTTCCCATGCTCTGATTTGTGTACTGTCTTTACGTGTCACTAAGACAAAGACCATAACGCTGCTTTTCAACTAAAATCACGTAACTGCAGCTTAAAACAAGCTGCAGTTACTAGGTTTTAGTTGACAAGAGGGCCAAGATGGCCCTGCATCGCTCACCTGAGAGGACTTTGAAACAAACAGCTTGCAAACTTCAAACTCGCATGACCCACCTTTTACGTGACCTAAACATCATCAAGATAAACATTCAGAACAATTTTCACAATGATGAGTAAATATTTTGGTTCTTAGAGCAAAAAACAAGATTTGACCTTTTGACCTAGTTTTTGACCTAACATTAGCCACTTTCTACATGACCCATTTATCATCAAGATAAGCAATTCTGAACTATTTTCACAATGATGAATTAATATGTTGATTCTTTTGGGCAAAAACAAAATTTGACCTACGTTTTGAACGCCCATCACTTACTTTATACATGCCCCAGATATTGTGAAAATAAACATTCTCAACAATTTTCACAATGATAAAGTAAATATTTTGGTTCTAAGAGCAAAAACAAAATTTGACCTAGTGACCTAGTTTTAGACCTCGCATGACCCACTTTTCACATCACCAAGATATCATCAGGATAACATTCTGGAAACTTTCACAGTGATAAAGTAAATATTTTTGGTTCTTAGAGCAAAATCAAAATTTGACCTAGTGACCTAGTTTTTGACCTCACATGGCCCCCTTTTTTTTTAATTTTGACCAGATATCATCAAGATGAATATTCTGAACAATTTTCACAACGATAAAGTAAATATTTTGGTTCCTAGAGCAAAAACAAGATTTGACCTAGTGACCTAATTTTGGACCTCGCATGACCCACTTTTCACATCACCAAGATATCATCAGGATAAACATTTTGAACAATTTTCACAATGATAAAGTAAATATTTTGGTTCTTAGAGCAAAATCAAAATTTGACCTGGTGACCTAGTTTTTAACATTGAATGACCTGCTATTCATATCACCAAGATAAACATTCTGAATTTTCACAATGATTGAGTAAGTATTTTGGTTCTTAGAGGAAAAGCAAAATTTGACCTAGTGACCTAGTTTCTGACCTCACATGACCCATTTTTAAAATGACCTAGATTTCGTCAAGATAAACATTCTGAACAATTTTCACAATGATAAAGTAAATATTTT
Organism: Fragum sueziense; assembly: GCA_963680895.1. NCBI lineage: Eukaryota > Metazoa > Mollusca > Bivalvia > Cardiida > Cardiidae > Fragum > Fragum sueziense. The sequence goes on along the minus strand of OY804602.1, from coordinate 44,040,817 downwards.
GGTTCTTAGAGCATAAACAAAATTTGACCTAGTGACCTAGTTTCTGACCTCACATGAAACTCTTTTAAAAGGACATAAATTTCGTCAAGATAAACATAAACAGTTACATTCTGAACAATTTTCACAATGATAAAGTAAATATTTTGGTTCTAAGAGCAAAAACAAAATTTGACCTAGTGACCTAGTTTTAGACCTCGCATGACCCACTTTTCACATCACCAAGAAATCATCAGGATAAACATTCTGGAAATTTTCACAATGATATAGTAAATATTTTGGTTCTTAGAGCAATATCATAATTTGACCTATTGACCTAGTTTTTAACCTCGAATGACCTGCTATTCATATCACCACGATATCATCAAGATAAACATTCTGAATTTTCACAATGATTGAGTAAATATTTTGGTTCTTAGAGGAAAAACAAAATTTGACCTAGTGACCTAGTTTCTGACCTCACATGACCCACTTTTAAAATGACTCAGAGTTCGTCAAGATAAACATTCTGAACAATTTCACAATGATTGAGTAAATATTTTGGTTCTTACAGGAAAAACAAGATTTGACCTAGTGACCTTGTTTCTGACCTCACATGACCCACTTTTAAAATGACCCAGATTTCGTCAAGATAAACATTCTGAACAATTTTCACAATGTTTAAGTATATATTTACGTTCTTAAAGCAAAACCAAGATTTGACCCAATGACCTAGTTTTTGACCTTACATGACCCACACTTTGTACATAACCTAGATATCAAGATAAGTATTTAGGATAGTTTTGACAAAGTTTTTGGGCAAAATTGGCATCTCTAGAGCAAAAGGAAGGATCTGTAATATTTGACCTTGTGACATAGTTTTTAACCTTGCATGACCCTCCTTTGATCATGACACATATATCATAACGATAAACATTTAGAACAATTTTGACAAAGTTTGGACCAAAATTGCCACTTCCAGAGCAATAGGAAGGATTTCACAAGATTTGACCTCATGACCTAGTTAATGACCTTGAATGACCCACTTCTTGACATAGCCTAGATATTATCAAAATAAACATTCATGACAATTTCTACAAAGTTTGGACCAAAATTGGCACTTCCAGTGTAAAAAGATGGATTTTACAATATTTGACCTAGTGACCTAGTTTTTGACCTGGCTTGACCTATTTTTTATCATGACCTAAATATTATCAAGACAAATATTCTGATCAATTTTCACAACAATTGAGCAACAAATATGGCCCCTAGAGCAGAAAGAAGATTTGACCTAGTGACCTACTTTTTGACCCCATTATGGCCCCGATTCAAATTCTTTGAAGAATTTTGAAAAAGCATGACCCATAGATCATATGTGTGAAATATGATTGAATTCTGCCCTGTACTTTAGGAGGAGAAGATTTTTTTGTGAAAAGTTGACGGATGGTCAGATAGACAGTTAGACATACAGACGCCGGACAACAGACCGATCACAATACCTCACCTCGAGCACTTTGTGCTCAGGTGAGCTAAAAAGTGACGATTAGACTCAGAAGTTCGCTGACGCTTGTCTTCTACCGCGCCGTCTTCTATGTGAGAGCTCTGATTTGTGTACTGTCTTTAATTCTCACTAAGACAAAGACCATTACGCTGCTTTTCAACGAAAACCACGTAACTGCAGCTTGAAAAAAGCTGCAGTTAAGAGGTTTTAGATGAAAAGCGACGATAAGAATCAGAAATTCGCTGACACTTGTCTTCTACCGCGCCGTCGTCTGTGCGAGAGTTCCCATGCTCTGATTTGTGTACTGTCCTTACGTCTCACTATCGGAATTACTTCCCCTTCAGCGATATCCTGAGAGTCGTCAGACTTGACGTCATTTCCGGCGTCCATTTCACCCCCAGTGCAATCAGGGACGTCTTCCCAGACTTCTGTATTGCTGTTGTCATCGACAGAATTTTCTTTGTCAATGCCATCAAGATCTTTGTCTGAATTGTCTTCGTAATCCGGGCCTCTCAGCGCACTTCTTAATTCCGCCAAGTTGATACTAGCGCGTTCTTTACGACGCCGTTTCTTGTATATTTTGTGCAATTGCTTCTGTACGCTAGATGCTTTTATAACGCTAACAGTCATTGGTTTTGCACTGCTTTTTCGTCTCTGTCTTAAGAACGTTGTTGGATTTGGAAGAAAATTGTTATTTGTACAACTTAAACGTCTGCCGTTTGTTGGCAAAATTGCGACACTACTTCTTCGACCAGTTTTCGGCATTGCTGGGGACGTAATACTCGCATAGCTCATTCGGCGTCCTCGGTTCTGTGTGTTATTTTGTAGAGTCTTTGGCACCGTAACAGAACCTCGCCGATTTTGATTTGTACTTGGAGCCGACAAGGCGAAGCAACTACTCCGCCTGTTTCTGGTCGTATTATTATTGAGTGCTTTATTATTCAATGCTTTGTCTATGAGATCATCGTAAACTTTGTCAGGATTGGTGTGCGATAAGTTCACATCTTGGAGAAGATTCTGAATTTGGTTTATCAAAGTTTTCCTCCATGTTTCGTCCTTATTGTTGTCACAAATTTCACTAGTTTCACCTTCCTGTTTATGCATTGTTTCATCGCCGTCCTCTGATAAACTAGCGAGACGTTTGATGGTCGACGCACACGTATTGCCGTTTCTGTCCACTAAAAGTTTGTTACTGAAATGGTCCATTGAGCATTTTCTTGCACGCGAATTTGTACCCGCATTAGTAGACTGGAAGACTGGAGGCGGATCTTGGTTTAGTAGAAGTTCGGAAAACTCCATGTTGCTTGTTTGACCCTGTCACTGAAAATAGAAAATGAAAATATTGAAAAAAGAGGTTGACTTTTGTACGATCACGTAAAAAGAATATTCTGAAACGATGCCATAAGGCATAATTGTTTCTCCTGTGGAACAAGGTTTTTTTTCTGAACTACAACACATTCTGAAGCTATCTTTCATGCTAATTCACAACAAATCCTGACCATGCTTTACTGCAATTGTGGTCCACCCATGATAAGATTTATGCGACGTCGGAATTTTTCGTGCGACGTCGTTTAGATTCGTTACGTATTCGTTACGTATGTACAGATAATGCTCCAATAATTCATGACACAAAAGTAAATCATTTACTTTATGCAGATGATTTACTTTTACTTTCTACATCGCAAAATGAATTACAAGAAAATCTCTCTAGAGTTTATGAATATTGTAACAAATGGGGTCTGAGAATAAATGTCGATAAATCTAAAATTATGACATTCACCAAAGGAGGTCGTTTACAGAAAGACCTTAAATTTTATGTAGGTGGGTGCGAATTGGAACATGTGAAGCAATATAAGTATTTAGGCGTTGTTATAACTAACACAGCAAAATTTTCTGCTGCTGAAAAATCACTTAGTCAGAAAGCGAGGAGAGCTCTTTTTTCAGTTAAACAGAGTATATTTGATAAGGATGTGAAACCATCCGCTATACTAAATATATTTGATGCGCTCGTGAAACCAATCTCATTATACGGAAGCGAAATCTGGGCAGCTTATAAACCATCTTTTAAGAACAAAACATTGGAGGAATTGTTTGAGTTATCTGTTAAAGGAAGTGACGAATTTGACAAAGTTTTGATAAAGTTTTGTAAGTATGTACTAGGAGTACACTCAAAGACCTGTAATATTGCTGTTTTGAGTGAATTGGGGCAATTACCAATGTTGATAACTATCTTAACCAGCTTTGTTAATTTCTGGTTACATGTTATTGATTCCAGTGAAGATTCGTTGATTTACAAGGCATACCTAGAACAGTTGAATACGTCCAGTAACAAAGCAATTTGGGTGCAGTTTGTAAAGACGAAGTTGCAAGAATTAGGATTCTCTCATATTTGGAATAATCAGTTTTCTTTTAATCCAAACGCTTTCCTAGATGCGTTTAAACACAAATTAATAGATAGATTTGTATCTCATTGGAAACGTCGCTTCTCAAACACTGATGATTTGAGAAAATTACAGACATATAAGTTACTAAAATCTGAATTCAAATTTGAATCTTACCTTGACGCTTTATCTGATAAAAAATATAGAAAATGCTTAAGTTCATTTCGAATGAGCGCGCATCGACTTAGAATAGAACAAGGCAGATACCATGGTGAATCTGAAGAACAAAGGTTGTGCAATACATGTAACAAGATAGAAAATGAAATGCATTTTTTATTTAGTTGTACTAAATACGCTGCTCAAAGACTAGTTTTATATGAAAATTTAAATACTACAGACTTTATTCACAGTGATGATAACACCGCTACATTTTTAAGAATGTTGAACAGCAAAAATATGCGAGTTTTACAATCTGTCGCATCTTTTATTCACGATTGTCAAATTGTTTAAGCCTTGAGCTCCAGACCAGTTATGATTTCCAGCAATCTGTTGTTGTTGTTGTTGTTTTTATCTATACATGTATGTTTCATTGAAAACAACATACTGTGTTTGTTATGTATTTAATTGAATGACATGTATTTTCATTAACCCTTTCAAACAACAAAATATCAATTGATCTATTATCTTAAGAACAATATTTAAATCTTTTACAGAAATGTTAATAGATTTAATAGCCTACTTATTTCTCACTAAATTAAAAAAGTTCATTAATCCTGAAACGAAGGGCGGTAGCTGGCAACAAGCTTCTGCTGTTCTCTTAAAGGTTCTTAATTTACCATGTTAACTAGGCAAAATCAGGTCTTGTTTGGAAGAGGGTTAATGATGTTTGTACATATGCTTAATATGTGTTTGTGTGTTTGTATGTGTAAATGTATGCCTTTAACCCATGAATGGGTAAAACTGAGCAGTATTAAATATTCTTATTCTTATTCTTATTCTTATTCTTATTCTTATTCTTATTCTTATTCTTATTCTTATTCTTATTCGTATCCGAACGCATTCGGGCGACGTCGTAAACATTCGGCGGTGGAGGGTTCCACTGCATAATGTTTCCGACGTCGCCCGAATGATTCCGACGTGGCGTGAATCTCATTATGGGTAGACTACATTAAAATCGCGTTTGATAAAGATTATGGAACAAGCGCTTTTTAGATCCGATGTTTGCATCCTTCGCATAGGAAATCCAGAATGTTTACAAAATCATGAGCTATAAAAGTTTCTTGTAACGTGTATACTGGAATTTCTAACATGCTCTTAAATTTCACCAATAAAAATGCAATAAAAACGAACAGCGTTATATATCTTATTGACACTTTATGTGTTTTTACATAAATTGTGTTCCGTTTTACTCTTTCATTATTCAAGCATTCAAATAAGTCAGGATCTGGAAAAAACGTCCCTTAAGACTTTTGAGTCCAACATAGATCCAGATCAGCCTGTGCATACGCACAGTCTGACCAGGATCTATGTTGTTCTCTAATAGCTTCTCCGTGACCTGTAGTAACTTAAAGAGAGCATAATTGATACATATTGGACTGCATTTGACAACAGACTGATCTTGAAACTCAATTTTTAAAAATGTTATAAGGGACGTTTTTCCAGATCCCGGCTCAAATGTATCCAAGTCCACCTGCCCAATGCCTTCTAGCTTATTTTGGATCGTGTCACGCATTTCTTGTGAAACATTTCGACAAAGATCGGTCTGTGCAGTCCACGCAGTCTGATGAGTATTTGAACCGTCGAGGCTTTCGTTATTTTGCTAGAGTTTTAGAATATTTGAACCGGGCAATGTAATTTATGCAAAAACTTTTAGATCATTCCCCAGAGCAAGCTTCGACTTTGACGTTAATGCTTGAGTGGGCGTTGAGGAACAGAATGAATGGGAAATGCTTACACCCATCATTTTCTTTTTCCACTGTGAATCTATGAATATTTCGACAAGTTTTGAACAAAATCATTGAAAGATAGACTAAACCTTAAAAACTCTGGTAAGAATTTCGTGTCGGACCGGTCTCAATTTTCGCCATTTTGGAACGTTTAACCCATTCGTATAATCAAAGTACTGAAAGTACTGTTTGGAAGCAAATTTGTCAATAATGTAGAGTACTTCGATTATCCATTCGAATACCTTGAATACTTTGATTCGTAGAGTACTTTGATTAGGTACTTTGATTATCCAGAATACCTTGAATACTTTGATTCCATGCTGAAGTTGTATCTATTTTTAGCACAACTTCATGCATATTAATCGTTTGTATAAGCTTTGAATATATTTCATAGTTCAGTAAACTTGACTGACCCATTTACAAGGAAGGCCATTGGACTGATCTTTGAACCATAATAAAGCAAATTACTACGTCGATCTTTTCTTCTCTTAGAGACATGATTAATTGAATGTTTCATTTTCAGTCACACAATTCAATATCAACACATAACTTCAGACTTACATATTGAATATTCGAATGACTGTTACCTCATTTATCTTTGCTTTTGATAGAACTATTTATAGTGAGGAGGACTGGAAGATGTTGTGTGGTATGCAGAGAATGGTAAAGTGCAGAGACAGGTGACTGCAAAGAGAAGCAAATTTTGCAAAATTTGCTTCCAAAAACATAAGTTTATGGTGAACTTATTTAAAAAGCTGCAAGGGAATGAATAGGATAAGTGTACAAAATTAACTGAGAAAATGTTGAGGATAAATAAGAAAATACTGATTTTCAGTATGTTCTTTTGCTGCAATGTTTTCCAAAGACTCTTCTTTAAATGACACAAAACCAGGTGTTGGTTACGAAAAGGTTAGAAGATGATCCATTCTGATCGACATATTTCTTACCGATCAATCTTTTTAATCCATTAAAACACAGTGACTCTTTTCTTCATTTCCCACAATGTTTTTTATACACAAAAAGACCAAAACCGCGAAACTACATATTCTTTTGGAATTGTCGTATGCAACATTTTTGAATTTAGACCAGTGTAAATATGTGCCGGTGTAACGTAGTAAAGTGACCCCCATAGAATACTGACCCCCCGGTCACTATTCTATATAGAAAACTGACCCCCCGGTCATAATATTATGACCGGGGGGTCATAGTATTATGACCTACCCACACGTAGAAAAGTGACCCTTCACGTAGAATTGTGACCCCCATAAAAAACCGACCCCCTTCATCGCATACACACCAAAAGTCTTTCTCTAATATAAACCCAACTATGGTAGACGTACAACATAATTATCTTCATCGATAGGCATCAGAGGTGCAATGGCACTCGTCCGTGCATGCGCCTGTCCGTACATACAGAGTGTTTTGACCGCAACTTTTCATTCATTATTGGGCGAACCCGATTCAAACTGGCTGGTTAGACGCTTCCACCGCATCTGAATTGATTTGATTTAAACTCCACGCTGTTTTCAACTGTTATGGTCATATTGCGGCGGCTGGAGCACCTATTATGGATTCCTGATATACTTCGCACCCGTACTACCAAAAAATACAATCAAACCCTCCTGCTGCTCTCTCATATAGATGATTAACACCCATTGGTGAGAGACAAATGACTTTTATCAAATGTTAGAATGGCTACATGCCGAGCTAGTTTCGAACTCACGACCCCTTGATTGGCAGACCCCGACGTTACCAACTAAGCTATCCGGTCTCGGACCAGCTGTATTGGTTCTTAATCGTATGCACAGTAAGCGTACAGTATGTTCATGGATCGAACTACTACCGATGTATATTTGTGTGGAAAAGTAAATAGTTTTAAAAGGTTTCTGACCGAAAATCACTTGTCCCTCAGCGTTGTGAGTTCGAAGCCTACCAGAGTTATGTATGTGTGTCTGCCATACGCACTTTCCTACCTGGCGGTTGCATATTAGAGTGATTATGTTAACATTTAGTCACTTTAAATAGCGAGATAGTTATCTATGCGTCTCAATCTGATTACAATCCTGTGTTGACTTGACAGTAAATATGACAGGCACCAGCAGGGGTCATCTTCTGTGACCCTTTTTCTGATTAATCAAATAAACGTTTCAACGATAGGCGAAGCGATTTAATCCGAAAACTAGGTCACGATGATGTCACATTTCAGTGTAGAACCCTGTGTTTGTCATGGGAAGGTATTAATAACCCGTCACGCTAAAGGGGACATAATGGGAAGTCCATAAAACTTAATTTAGAGAAATAAGTCCGACTAAAAAGGTGTCCAGCAGCTGTCGCAATTGGAAATTAAAGATGTAAGATATGGAAAAAAATGATTAATCGTAGGGGACCTATATAGAATTTCATTAAATTCTATCTAGATTAAAAGAAATATGAGAAAAACTTCTACAATTAGGCCCCTTTTCCTATAACACAGCATCAAATTGAGAAACAGAGAGAAAAGGTTCTTGACAGAATTTCACGAAGTTCATATTGAAGCTTCATCCAATTTATTTGGTGCAAGAGTTGTGGAGATTTTGCTTCGAGCAGTCCTAGACGCAATGTTATTAAACATGTAGTCCCCTTTTCACTTGACAGGATTTTTGTACATGAATTATTAATCATATAAGCTCATTTATCACTGAAGAACAAAATTTCATTAAATTATGTTCATTGGATGAAGAGAAATTAGAGAAACACTAATTTCTACATTAAGGCCCCCTTTTCTGTGACGCAGCCTCAATTTGAAAAACAACAACCCCCCCCCCCCCCCGAGAACACAGACTCAAAAGGTATTCAGGGATTACACATGTGAAGTTTCATTGAATTTGGCCTAAAGGTTGCTGACATCTGACTGTATATAAAAGGACGGACAGACAGACGGACGGACGGACGAACGAACGGAAGGATAGCATGGCGACTAAATGCTCCCCGAAACTTTTTTCAAGGAGCATAATAAACACGGATGTGATTTGAAGCGATATGTATACATGTAGTGTATGTTAAATTAGCAATAAACTAGGTGGGGGTCAGTATTTTATAGATAAAATCAGGGGGTCGTTATTTTACAAGGGGGGTCAGTATTTTATAGAAAGGGGTCAGTATTCTATATAGTAAAGTGACCGGGGGGTCAGTATTCTATGGGGGTCACTTTACTACGTTACACCGGCTGGTAATGGGTTAAAACTTTAGTTCTCCCTTTCGTGCTCGTTTAAAAAATAGTAGTAATGAATTAAGGGGGGAATGCTCCAGTTTCCTTTTTTTCCATCAATAGAATTTTATTTATATTTTGTTGAAAACATGTTATTACCAACGGAAAAATAAAATAAAAATGGATGGTCAGCGATCTTGTTTGAATTTTATAGGCAATCGTATCACATACCCCTACATCGAAAACATGCATAATTTCTTGGACCTGTCCAAGGTCACTAAAATGCTAATAAAATGCTGTTTATTCATAGTTTAGTCCCGAAAACGGATTTAAAGTAACGTCTTACATTTACTAAGAACAGAAAACCCAAAAAAAATGTGCAATTATAAACGCGTAAATGTATAAAACATCCTGTTCGATTAGATCAACGAAGCTGGGGTGTTTTATATCAAAATTTGCACATTTTGGGGGAGTATTTCAAGTTCTACATAATAGAATTTGATTAAACTCCCTCATTGTATTAAGCAACATGTCCTGGTAATAAATCAAAAAGAAAATGTATAGGTCACCGCACTTATTAGTGAATTACAGCAATTTTTATCAGCTACACATTAATAAAATCACTGTGTTGTAAGCTGTCCGTTAGGTTTGTGCAGTCATTCAAAGATGGCGACAACTATACAACATGAGAGGTAGGTGTCGTAGTTTTTCATCGATAAATTTCTTAAACGATGGTATTTTGCCTTGATACTGATATCATTATACAGGGGAAATGTATACCTATCAACGGTTCTATATATCAAAGTACCAGTGTTAACCTATCTTACTCAGTTGTTGTGCAAAGACAGCCCAACACGGAAAACTTTTTTCGAAGCGAGAAAGTTGTCCTTTTAAGGATGATTACACAGTAATCAACGAACTAGGGAACAAACTATTGCTCTAACTTGGATATTTTTAACATGCTATTTTCTGTGGTTACCGTTATTTTACACAAAAATGTCCAGAATGACCACAAACGCCGTGTTTACTAAATGGCCAAACAACGGTGTAGTCACAGTGAAAATATGCGGACACAATGGTGCAGTTTCTGCGTTTTATGTACGGTGTGGTTATATTTTCATAACAAAATGTGAACGGTGTAGACATAATGCAATTGTGAACGGTGTAGACTTGAAGCAATACAGAACTTATTATTTCTGGAATGATAATATTGTAATGTTTAATGATAACGTTTTCATGGCTGGGAATCACGTATTACAATTACTACCGAAATTCTTCAACAGTTATGTTAATATGTGACTGACATGTAAATGCTCTGCAGCAAAGAAGGTGACAATATGTCTACAAAATATACTTTAATCAGAATAAAGAAAGAATCTAGTTTCTTCGCTATTTGTCAAAGCAATTCCGTAAGGGTCAAATAGTAGAAAATACCAAGAATCTGCCGGCGTATGTTTTATTCTATCTTTTATTTTCAGTTCCATGCTGTCCAACTGTTACTAGTGTCATTTCGAATGAAGTTTCGAAAAGGTTGTGAAGCATTCGGAACAGGACCATTCCAGCCAGAAATTAAAAATGCGCAGGAGGGAGATCAATGATCAGACAGGCCAAAAAGGTTTGAAAACTCTGAACTTTAGTATAATTCCGGATATCATCAAGAAGTCAGACTAGGACATCATCCCCATTTGCGAGCATAGAATACAGACATCATCAACGTAGAATATCAGGATTTTGGAATTAACAATCTTTCTATAGATGATATCCCCGATTTTGTATACATGAGTCCTGTACATAAAAATACGAAGTTCAACGCCCCATAAAGTCGTTCAAAAAGCTCCGACCTTAATTCCTGATAATACCATTGGACGTGCTGAAACAGATGATACGGATAGGGACTCACGAGACATGGAAATAATGGCTGAAATGAACAGTTTGTTCCTAAATGTGATTAAGTCATTGAGAAGTATTGATCAAACTGGTAATATTATCTTTTCATAAGATGGTCAAGGAAGGTCGGTTTCCGATGGAAACCATTGTATTTCATTTATTTATTAATGCGTGTAAGGTCTGTTCTCTTGGAAGTACTTCAATGCGTTTTACTCCAATAGTCAAACGGTTTTGGCGAATAGGATATTGTCTTTTTCATTGCAAATGGTTACATTTTATGAGTGGGCCCAAAAAATTTTGGTCAGAAAATTGCCAGTCCTGAAGAAGAGGTTAATTACGTCTGAAAATGCCAAAAATAAATTTTGCAGTTCAGTAATTCTATTTTCAAGACTTGATTACTTTAAGTCGAACAAGACGAAAAAAAGGCCAAATGTTTATGAAACAAATTTATAATTTATGTTTTGTTATTTATAATTTATGTTTTGTTGATGGAATCCTTTATTTTGGGTAAATCGGACTTTTCAATCAGGGGTCAAGTTGAAAACAAGATACACATGTCGATAAATAATTATCATACTCCATGGGTTGAAATCATTTCATTAATTACAAGAATTGATTGCAATAACCAATTAAACAGTTGCAAAGAAAAATCAAAGCCAGGGCCGAAATTTCGAATCTACAAATCAAATGAACGGATGAACAAGAAACTGGCCATTACACCCACATCTAAAATGACGTTTACAGCATGTCTTGTTTAATATTTTGTGATGGTATTCCTTGTGATTATCATGTCCGTCAGATGTTAATTCAATAACAAATAATAAACAATGTCTTACGAAATTCAAATTAAACATACATTGAACTGTTTAAGGCTTAGGTGAATGAAGAAAAGAGAAAACGGCATATTTCCTTAACTTTTGTTTTCGTTTACTTTGAGGATGGCGGCGTTTTCATCAAGAGAGAAAACTTGGTTTTCTAAGACCAAAGTATTTGAGGGAGATAAATCAGAGCTGCATATGATCTGCTAGCTGTTAGAGCTAGTTCGCCCTATAAAACATACCAAGTCTACACCGTTCACAATTTGTTATGAAAATAATAACTACACCGTACAGATAACACAGAAACTACACCGTTGTATCTGCATATTTTCACTATGACTGCACCGTTGTTTGGCCATTTAGTAAACACAGCGTTTGTGGTCATTCTGGACATTTTTGTGTACAATTACGGTAACCATAGAAAAGAGCATGTTAAAAACATCCAAGTTAGAGCTATAGTTTGTCCCCTAGTTCGCTCTTTACTATGTAATCATCCTTAAAAGGCCAACTTTCTCGCTTCGAAAAAGGTTTTCCGTTTTGGGCTGTCTTTGCACTACGACCAAAGGCGATAGGACAACACTGGTACTTGGCTATATCGCACCGTGAATAGGTATACATTTCTCCTGTACGGTGATATCAGTATCAAGACAAGATACGGCCATTTAAGGAAATTATCGACGAAAGACTAAGACACCCACCTCTCACGATTTTCCACGGACGCCATCTTTGATTGACCACTCAAAACTTCCGTACAAACTACACAAATCTAACGGACAGCTTACAACACAGTGAAAATGGCGCAAAACAGTGGTAACTGCATACACATTTACGACTGTCTTGCTCTAAATAATCGATTTCCATCTTGAGGAAATTAGTTTCGCATAATAAATACACTTTTACCGTCGAAAATGGTAAATTGTAATGATATGTTTTATTATTGAAAATATGGTAGCGAAACATATTGTTACGAAACATTTAATTTACTACAGTAATGACCGAGTGTTCCGAAAAACTGGAGCATTCCCCCTTAAGTGGTAGCAGCCATTATTTTATACCTTATGGTAAAATATATTTTCTATAAAAATGCCAGACAATAAATCCACTGTCTTTTATCTCAACTTAGCGACATTTTGCCTCTTATTGGGGAAATTGTCAAAAGTTCATATTGCCTGCTTCTTATTTTTTGACAGGTCTAGTTGACAGATTTGATTTGATAATTCAGAATATTGTTCCGCCATTGTTTATATTAGCCCATTTTGATGTAAACATGTAAGAGTTATTCGTTTTAGCAAACCTTTTCCTGAACATATTCATTTTTGGACCGAATTCTTAAGGCTGACCAAGTCATTTTCTTGTGAAATGTCATTTTGCTCATGGCTTCTGATATAAGTCACATGTGTTTTATATCAAAGACAAGCATTTGAAAAATCAAATGTGTCTCCTCTGTAATCAAAATCGTTTTAAGTATTAATCTTAACAGTCAATTGGTGAGAAGGGTAAATTCAGACTTCAAAGAATAGTTCCTAAAGGACAATGACAGATGACTCTTAATTTGAAACTTTCGGTTGTGTGAATGACATGTTTAGGGTCACATTTTCTCAACACCCTGGTATATGAAATAAGAGCAAATTATGAAAACGATGTCGCTAAGTAGGTAAGAGGCTGTCGCCTCTTACCTATACTTACATGAAGATTGGCATCGATGCGATCTTAATAAATGTCCACAACAATGGGTTATCTTTTATTTTGTTTCATGGATAAGCTCAAAGTTTCCAAAAACTGTTAGAGCCAATAAAAAAAAAAAAAAAAAAAAAAAAAAAAAAAAAAAAAAAAAAAAAAAAAAAAATTCAAATTCAGTAGTTTATTTTGTACACAGAAATAATTATGAAATTATTAGAATTAAATCCACTTTTAATCAATTGAACGAACACAATGTACTCCAATGTTCATCACTTTAAACAAAGAGCGACTATGATTATGAATGCAAGGGAGGGTAAAAAGCTGTTACAGTTAAAGTTGTACTGGCTGTCAACTTTGAGTTTACGCTTAGCGTTATTTTGACATGAATTTTTGCTATCCTTTCCACATCGTACTTATTTTGGCTACGTGAAAAAATCAACTTATATCTGAATTGAGTAAAACGTATAAAGAATCGATTTAATAATTTCCAACATGCATCGCAAACTGGAGTATGTACGCTATGGCGCTAGAGGAGGGCAAAAAAGTTGTTTCCCAAAATTTATGTCAACATTTTTAGACGCGTTCAATCCAAATGTGTCGAAATGAAAAAATGAATGCTCCTGTATGCCTACCAAAAGTAGGAAATACAGTCGACACTCATTATGTCGACATAGGATAAGTCAAATTTTCGCTTAGGTCGAAGTTAAAATATGGCCCGGTCGTCCTCGATGGACATCTAAAATGCTAAACAAAGTCATTTTGAAATATCTATAGGCATTGAAATATAGTAGGAAAAGGATAGAAATTGCTCGTCTCGAGCAATTTCTTTCCCTTTCCTACTTTATTTCAATGAAAAACAAGAAATGGCAAAATATTATTTCAATAAAAAATGAACAAACATCGGATGAGTCGACCTTCGGATAAGTCGAGGTATTTTGATGGTCCCTATGACTTCGACTGTATGTAGGTTATGTTTTAGCTTTGAAAACCTTTATGGATAAGAAGAAAATGCTGGATTCAGAATTTTCTTCCTTTTCCAAAATGTTTTCAAAAACTTTTCAAACGACAGGACGTCGAAGCAATGTCTTGTTTTGGGAAAGGAATAGAAGCCTACATTATCGCTTTTCAACAAAAACCTCGTAACTGCAGCTTAAAACAAGCTGCAGTTACGAGGTTTTTGTCGAAAATCGGCGATATAGCGATATATCAACCTTGAGTTTACACTTATTTTGACAGGGGGTTTATATCCTTTTTAATAAAATTAATGTGCTGTAAAATATGATTAAAAATTATGGCTAATGATAGAAATATAGATAATAATGTCGATTTGTATCAATTTTCACTGTGATAATGATAGCAATAATGATAATAATAATAGTTAGGTCTTAATATTAAACTAAAATAATAGCACTATGCTATTCCAGGTGCGTGCACTTAACCCATTACCAGACGGCAAAATTTTAGACTCGTCCGAATTCAAAGATGTTGCAGACGACAGTTTCAAGTGAATGGAATGTATCCCATTGTTGTCTTTTGGGGAAGAAAACATTGCGTAAAATGAAGAAATTGCTAATCACAATTGTCACAAGCAATTTCATAATTTTCGACAATGTTTTCCAAAGTTTTTATTTTCTCCTTTAGGGAGTCAAAAATAGTCAATGTGTGAGCATGGGTTACCCCTTTCCCAAAGAGCAAAATATTTAGACTCTTTTGTATTTGAACACTGTTGTAGACGTCAAAATAGATGTCATTAACCTATTACCACACATTGACTCTTTTTGACTCCATACAAATTAATTTCTTTGGAAAGCATTGTGGAAAATGAAGAAATTGCTTGTAACAAGCAATTTCTTCATTTTCAACAATGTTTTCCATCCAAAAAAGACCTAAAAAGTAAAGATTCCATTCACTTGAAATTGTCGTCTGCAACATCTTTGAATTTGGAGCTGTCTCAAATGTTGTCGTTTGGTAATGGGTTAAAGGTAGGATTGTGTACAACATAGCACAGAAAATGTAATATGACAAAATGGCAAAAAAAGTTTGGTTATCAACTCAACAAAATTTATGCTTTTATGACGAAATAATGACGAATCCTTTGATTATTATAATAAAACGGAAATGAAAACGTTTGGTATTCAGATGAACGAGTTTTGCTTCAAAATGCAAATGTATGTACGTCTGCTCGGATTAGATTTGACATTTTCCCAAACAAGACCTGGTTCTGCCGTCCCTTGCAGGGATAGTTCATAAAAACATTGAAAGAAAAGAAGAAAGTGTTGTTAATCTGCAAAATTACTGGTATTGAACATTTTCTTTTTTTCTCTCAATATTTCATGTACTACATACAAATGTAAGTTTTCATATAAATCGTCTGCAACTCTTTCAAATACGACTTGTGCACATTTCGCTGTTTGGTAAATGTAAATACAAACTGAATAATATGCACCGGTATAATTATAATCAAGTCAAGTGGACTAAACTTGAATTTAAATTCCAAACGTTTAATCCGTGACATGATAATCCCATGCCGTTCCTGCTTTTCCACCTGCTTATCCCAAATCCAGGTGTCAAATTTGAGACAGGCCAAAATTTCATAACAATGAAAACGAAAAAGTAAACGCGAACCCTTTCACAAACGGCCAAAGGATAAACTGTTCAAATAAGAAAGCTGCATCAGATGATAAAATGGATTTTTTTTTCAATAGAATAGAAAATAGAATATGTGCACAGTGTAGCACAGAAAAATCAAAACAAAAGGAGAAAATGCTGGTTATCAACATTTTCTTCTTTTGTAGCAATGTTTTCCAAGGCATTGACTAATGGGAATGAAAGAATCAGGTCTTGTTTGGGAAAGGGTTTAGAAGATGGCAGTGTTCAAAGAATTAACTATTTTGAGCGTGCACAGGTTAAACGTAGCTTTTAAAAAATCTCGTAACTGCAACTCAATACAAGCTGAAGTTTCGAGGTTTTTGATAAAATGCGGCGATATGTTTTTTTTACGTAAGCCTACATGTAACCCCGCGGGGTCATGGTATAAGATGAAATGTTGACCTCATAAATTAGTTAGTCAATACACCTTATCTTTTTTGTGAGTATAATTTTGTAAGTTTGGAGAAATTAAATACAATTTTCAACGTTTCAAGTTACAACGAGGTGCCTGTACACATTGTCATGTATTTTTGTGTGTTCCGAAACGATAACAAGAGGACCATGATGGTCCTATATCGCTCACCTGAACCAAGATGATATGAGCCACAGTTATGTTTGAATCAATTAATATTTGTGACATTAAGACTGAAAACAAACTAATGGTCATCAACATTATGTCCCTGTTTCCTCTTTATAGGTCAATATATCTGGTTGTAAAGAGTGAAAACAAAGTCAAAAACGAGATTTTTTTTCCATTTCAAGGGCAGATAACTCAGCAACTGCTTGTCTAATTGTGCTGAAGTTCAAACTCATCCATGATCTTAATGTGATTAACCATTATATCCAAGATAAAAGTTTTGTCTTGATTGGTCACCATTAAATTTGTGGTTGTTAGAGTAAAAACAAAGTCGAAAACAGCAATTTTGTCAAATTCAAGGGCAGATAACTCAGGACTTTCTATTCCGATCAAACCAAAACAAAAACTCATCCAAAATCTTATACAAGGTCACCAACATTGTGTCCATTTTTTGTATATATTGGTCAATATTTGTAGATCTATGCTAGAGTGTAAACAATGTCAAAAGTAGCTTTTTTTCTTTCAATGGCAGATAACTCCTGACTTTCTGGTCCGATCTCACCCAAAATCGAACTTATGCAAGATCTTACGGTCACTAATATTGTGTTAAAGTTTTGTCTCGATTGGTCAATAATTGCAGATGCTATAGTGTAAACAAAGTCAAAAACGACAATTTTGTCAAATTCAAGGGCAGATAACTCAGGACTTTCTATTCCGATCAAACCAAAATTCAAACTCATCCCAGATTTTATGGTCATCAACATTGTGTCCAACTTTTGTATTGATTGGTCAATATTTGTAGATGCTAGAGTGTAAACAATGTCAAAAGTAGCTATTTTTTACATTCAAGGGCAGATAACTCCTTACTTTCTGGTTCGATCTCACCCAAAATCCAACTCATCCGAGATCTTACAGTCACTAATATTGTGTTAAAGTTTTGTCTTGATTGGTCATTATTTGTAGAAGCTATAGTGTAAACAAAGTCGAAAACGGTCAAAAACGACAATTTTGTCAAATTTGAGGGCAGATAACTCCTGACTTTCTGGTCCGATCTGACCCAAAATCGAACTCATCCGAGATCTGATGGTCACCAACATTGCGTCCAACTTTTGTATTGATTGATCGATATTTGTAGTTGCTAGAGTGTAAACAATGTCAAAAGTAGCTATTTTTTACATTCAAGGGCAGAGAACTCCAGACTTTCCGGTCTGATCTGACCCAAATTCGAACTCATCCAAGAGCTCATGGTTGTACATGTTTTGACCAAGTTTAGTTAAGATTGGCTTATATTTGTAGATGCTAGAGTGTAAACACCAAATTGTTGACAGACGGACGGACGGACGGACGGACGGACATACAGACGGACGGACGGACGACGGACAAAAGGCGATCACAATAGCTCACCTTGAGCACTTCGTGCTCAGGTGAGCTAAAAAGCCAGAGAAGCTTTGACTTCAGTTCATTTTGTTTAGCACGTTCACATTCTAAAGTTCAGGATGGTTTTATTTAACCCTTTCCCAAACAAGACCTGGTTTTGACATCCTTGATGGAAAACATTGAGGCAAAAGAAGAAACTGCTGATAACCAGCAGTTTCTCCTTTTGTCTCAATATTTTCTGTGCTATTTCATGTACAAATTCTCTCTTTATCAATATGCATATTGTCATTTGCAGCAGCTTTTGAATTAAACCACCCCAAAATTTTGTTGTGGATCTATGGGAAAGGGCTAAAAAGCTGCTGCAGAGTTCATAATGGGTGTAGGCCTACACCAAGGCATGGTTTTTAAGTTAAAAAATATTGAGACAAAAGGAGATAACACTGATTATCAGTTTTTTTTTCTTTACTCATACTCAACACTTTTTCCTTTAGGGATATAAAATCCAAGTTCCCGGTCTTTGACATGCTTTACGAATAAAACTGGCTTAATATTTGTAAACAATTCAATTTTATTGAATTAAACTGGAAGCAAAAAACTTCCCTTATCATCCGACACCTTCATTGAGATTAACTGATACAACACGCATGTTTTCATTTCTCTTTCACGACTTTTCGGTCGATCGAAAAAGTCTTTTTCGCTTTACAAAATATAAAACATTTCTGAACGTCATTTGAAATAGATTCATTTCAATTTGATCCGAAGTATAAACACAACACTATTTTGACGCAGTCCGATTTTATTCTAATCTTTCTGTACTTTTGGGTCAATTCTTTTTATGAGTCCATATTAATGTATTCTATTCTAAACAAATTTAAATGGAAGACATAAATAAACATCATAGAAAGCAAATACGTGCAATTGCGTTTGATAAAAAATAATTGGAGCGACGCCTAAAAATCTTCAATTTTCAATGCAAAGCTCGATTATTCAAACGTGTAATAACTCAATCATTTCAGTGTTCATAAAAATAAAACATGGACTCAAGATCTATGATAAGCTAAGGTTAAATGTTCAAGCCTTATTTTCAAACAGTTGACCCGGATATGGAAAATGGATACTTATTGCATTTTGAGACCAACGTGAATCCGAATCAGCCTGTGATAACGTGCAGTTTAATCCTGATCTGTGCTCAATTATCCCATAAGTTGAGAATATGAATCTTTTTACTAATCCGAGTTTTCTCTGATGAAATGCGCTCTTTGATTTGTTGATGGTGCTCATTTACGTAAATGAGCGACATCAACATATCAAAGAGCGAATTTCATCAGAGAAAACTCGGATTAAATATTTACCGGACTGTATGTATGCGCTCGCTGAACAAAATCCATGCTGTTCTCAAATGCTTCTAGTTTTTCGTTATTTCCACATTTACGATTCATAATTATATGCTATAAATATTTTATACTTTTTTTCTTTCTTCTGAATAAATGATATTGACTCAACAAATTTTACCACCACCTCGTTCAAGTTCTACAGGTAAAGGTGAAATGTTCAAGCCTAATTAGTAATAGCAATGAATTTTGTGCTAAAAATAGAATGGGTTTACTGTTATAAATTGATAAACCCTCGGTGTTGTTATAAAATCTCGTAACTACGGCTTGAATCAAGCCGTATTTACGAGATTTTATGACAACACCAACGAAATACTATTTGTTTGTCCGAAATTACGTTATTGTTAACGTGGCAAAATCGTTCCCTATTGAAAGCGATAAAATCCAGAAGTAATCTGCAATCTAAACAGTTTTTCTGATTTTTATACAAAATAATCCGGACAGGTGTCTGTTTTTATTTCTGCTTTGATTTTTAACACATGTTTCTTATCCCTTTTTACCTCATTGAAGATTAATCTTTTCCCAAAACCATTTGATTAATAGCCTATTAGGTCAGTTAAGGTACGCCAACCCGAATGAGATTCCTGTGACGTCAACATAATTCGGACGACGTCGTAAACATTCGGCGGTGGAACATTTCACCGCCAAATGTTTACGACGTCGCCAGAATAGGTTCGGATACGTTCAGAATGTTAACGACGTCACACACAAAATTCTGACGCCTTGCGAATCTCATTAGGTGTAGACTACCTTAATGAGAAGAGAAAGCACTGAAAAAGTTTGGGGAAGGTGTCATGGTACCCCACTCAGGTTTTCTTTTTCATAACATTAAAAATGTTCTGCTTTAAAAATCGAGTAGACGCAAGCTGATCTGGATCGGTGCAGGACGCATATGATATAACACCCATTTTTCAAAATTCAAGATTATAAACAAGAATGCTTGACACTTTTTTCATTTCTAAGATGTGTAGGCCTATGTCAGCGCTTTTCTTTACAAACCTACAATTTGTGCAAAGTAGTAGTCACGAGGTTGTAGAAGAAAAGCAGCGATAATTTTATCAATCTATCCACCCGTCTTTCTCATGCAACCCATTACCAGACGACAATTTTCTAGACTGGTCCAAATTCAAACATGCTACAGACGACAAATCCCAGTTAATGGAAATTCGTTTTTTTCTCTTTCTTGGGAGAAAAAAAAATGTGGAAAATGAAGAAATTGCTTGTGATAAGCAATTTCTTAATTTTCCATAGTGTTTTCCAAAGCTTTATCTAGTGGGACGGATGTCAAAGGCGTCGTTGTACGGTAATGGTTTAGTCCTTCAGCCCATCCATCGGACCAAGCATCAATCGACCCATCCATCCACTCATCCGTCCATTAGGAGAAGAAACACGTTGATTTATTTCATTTATCGCCTGCCAGAATAGACATCAAAAGATAACAAGGGTCATATCTTCATTAAACGTTTCTCGGAAGGCAAAATATAATTATACACAGTCCGAAATAACAATCCGTAAATTTCCTTCATAATTTGGCTATATAAGGTAGAAATCACCGAGGAAAAGAGGAAATGTTGACCACCCTAAATTTTTCGATTTATCCCGTCTAATGTTACAAGCATAATTTCAAGTCAGAGAACGGATTTGGTTTGGAAAAAAATCAAATTCTACCCTGCGTTCCCTCTCATTTTCTGCTCGCTTTGATCGGAAGTATAGATAAAGACTTTTGCATCGATATTTTCCCAATCCTTGTCTACTAGGGTCGCAAAACCCCACTTGTCTTTTTGGGGGAAAGGGTTAATAAATCTGCAGGTTAATCACTTTATTAATGGTCTGTCCGAGATTACACGGGGGCATATTTTGTTAATGGGGCAGAATGATGTTTTTGGTCAGAGCGGTCAATTAGCTTGAAGCGAACATTTGTAAACAGAAAAAACGGATGAACTTTTGTAATGTAGCCTTCTAATTACGTCAAATTGCATAAAATTATAGATTATCTGTTAAAAAGTCTTTTGTTTGACTTGTAATTCAAATTTCAATTTGCTTTAAAAAAACCCTCGAGCTCAAAACCTTTAAATGCCAATTTGCGATTCTCTTACTATGTTTGCTATAAGAAATGGCCTTACATTCAGGCATGAGATTTGTGTGTGAACAGAAAAATTGGTGCACTTTTGCAAAGAAGATGTCTATTCGCTTTGAATTACATTGGATTGTATTAAACTTGTCGATTTCCTGTTGAAACGTCATTTGTTTGAATAAAAGATTGCATTAATGATAAGTCAATGCCCTTTCTAGAAATTCAATTTGCCAAATGTCAAACATCCTTGAGATTTATCAGGTGCGCATAATTTACGCTTCTGTTTCATTTTTAAAGTATATTTCAAAACTTTTGATGCCAGGATTAGTTATTCTAATGCATTTATAAAAATGATATCAGTTTTTAAAATTGTTGCAGATAAGCCTCTCTAAAAGGCCCTTAAATGGCAACAGAAATGACAAATTCCATATAACATGTTAATATGAACAGCTGTAAACCACAATCAAATGAATTTTAAGAAAGAACAAATTTTTTTGATAATATTCTTCGTAAAATTTTCAGAATCTTCATCAGAAGATAATTATGCTCTTTAAATGAAATGAATGAGAAAATAGCTATGGTATGTCTCTTTAAAGTAAATGAGTGGCACTACATGTCCATGTAGCACTGTATTTGGTGAGAGTAATTTACTTTAACATTTTCCCAAACAACACCTTGATTTGCCGTCCTTAATAGAAGGGGGTTGGGAAAACATTGAGGCAAAGCAAGACAGTGGTGATAAACAGCACCTTCTCCTTTTGCCCCAATATTTTCTGAGCTATTTTGTTCTTAAAAATCCCATCTTTATCAACATCCACTTTGTCGTCTGCAGCAGCTTTCGAATTTTACCATTATAAAATTTGGTCGTTTGTGAAAGAGTTAGTTTTTAATAAATAATCAGTTTTCATCATCAGCATGTCCATATAGCTAGGCCTATAACCAAATAGTTGTGTGATTGCCGAAGGTCTTAATGATTGATAGGCAACAAAATCGATCAAAATCGACAACTTTCGATTTAATCAAGTTAGACCGCGCGAAATTAATGCATGGACGTAACGTCAAAAGTTGCGGACCAACGTTGTAACACGCATATCGACCGTTTTCCGACGTTAACGTTACGCGAAGGTGTAAAGAAAGTTATAACTTTCCCCAAAACATGAGAAATGACAAATTTTCAATGTTGGCCAAAAGAAAACATTTTCACAATAATACCAATACATGCATACATGAAAATAGCACCGTACAAAATTAATAATCTCAACTATCAATAAATAAACAACAGAATTATTTCGTAAGTATTGAAAAATCAAGCTCTAATGAATATTGAAAGTGAATATTTTACACCTGTAGGAGAAATGGAGCCGTTTCATACGCTAAATATAACTTGTCAAGTATGCATATTTTTGTTATTAAGATATTTCTACTTGCGCAAATGTAAAAGAAAATAAAAATAAATAAACAAATAAAAATAAAAAAAAAATGTGAAAATACTTACTAAATAATCGTCTTCAAGTTTACTCGTTAGCAGACAAAAGATAGAATATTCTTTTAAATGGGGTCTACAACAAATGCATTATATGTAGGAAAAATGAAACTCCGAGACTAAATGCTGCAACATATTAGATGAAATCAATGAAATGCTTTACTTAAAAAAATGTCTTCTATTATCTCAACGTTTTCTTATGCCTTGGTCAATGCTTTTCTTTCTTTTTTCTGTTACGGGTCTCAAATTTTAATCTTAAGTTGCGTAGACCACAAATAGCAAGATAGTCAAACAAACAACGATAAAACAAGTGGATCTAGAGCATCGATACATGATCGTAAAACGCCATGAATAGTTCTTCACAAATCAACATGACGTCAAATCGTCAGAAACGCGTTTTTGTGACATTTTTAAGACGCTACATCACACTCTATATCTTCGCTAGTTGAAGAGATATTGACAAATGCAATTATTTTTTCAAATTTTATCCGAGATGTATGTCGAAAATCAATTCAAATTCAAAATATTTTGATTTTCTTAGAAAAAAAGCTATATATGAAAAAATCACCCTTGCATTTGGGACCGTTTTAGTGAAAATGTGACATTTTTAAGACGCTACAAACACAATAAAATAATGATTTTCTTCAACTCCAATCAAGACAAAAAATTAACAACAAAAACTAGAGCTCAGATGTATGTCCCAAAATTTTTTATATTGATTTCTAATCGCTATTGGAAAAATAAATTAGATTTAAAAATTAGACATACCGAAAAAATGACGTTTTTTTAACAGCGTGACGCTACTTATCTCTTTCTTTCCATTACTCCATAGTTTGTTTACACCATCCAACTGCCGTAAGATTTACGCTATATCTTCTGTGACATCACTGACGTAATTTGCCAAAGTTTGTGCGCTTTAAAAAGTCTTACTTGTTATTCTATTGGGATTCTCGCGAGTTTGTTTGGTAATTTCTGTTACACGTGACGACGTCATTTTCTGCGTCAGAGTTTATTTATTTTGTTTATCAAATTGTCTGTATTCAAACAATGTTGAAATTCGACATAATAATATATTAATAAATTACAATTCAATATCTTTTATATGATACCAAATACATGTGTGTTTCTCAAATAAAAATAACAAATATGCGGTTTTAAACAGAAGTGCATAGCCAATTTTGGCTTGGTCCGCAACTTTTGACGTTACGTCATGGGATACATTTCGCATTTTTCAAAAAAGAAATATCGCTTTTCAACAAAACCTCGTAACTGCAGCTTAAAACATGCTGCGGTTACGAAATAATTGTTGAAAAGAATGGTTAATTCCTTAATTCGCGTTAGGGCCTACATGATAATTATGGGTTTGGGTCTGGAAAAATCCGGCCGAGCCCGGATAGCTCAGTCGGTTACGTCGTAGGCTGTCAATCCAGGGGTCTCGAGTTCGAACCCCGGCTCGGCCAGTATCCATTCTGACATTTGACAAAAGTCATTTGTCTCTCACCAATGGGTGTGAATCATCTATGTGAGAGAGCAGCTGGAGGCTCGGTTTGGATATTGTGGTTGTACTGGTGCGAGAAATACCAGGAACCCACGGTTAGGTGCTCCAGCCGCCGCGATATGACCCTGGTAGTTGAAAACGGCGTAAAACCCCAATAAACTCAAACTCAAACTGGAAAAATCCGTGATGACATTCGAGATCTCTATGGATAAGTATCAGCTTCTACATACAGTAGACACTCGTTGTGTCGAAGTCAGAGGGGCCGTCAAAATACATCGACATATCCGAAGTTCGACTCATCCGATTTTTTCTTTGTTTCTATTAACCCATTACCACACAGTGACTCCTTTTGACTCCCCACAATATAATGGCTTTAGAAAACATTGTGAAAAATGAAGAAATTGCTTGTGACAAGCAATTTCTTTATTTCCCACAATGTTTTCTACCCAAAAAGCTATAGAATCTCAAAATTTCATCACATTGAAATGTTGTCTGTAACTTCTTTCAAATTAGAATACCCCAAAATTTTGTAGTTTGGTAATGGGTTAAAATGATGTTCAACCGTTTTTGATGCTCATCAAGTAACGGTACGTTCATAATTGAAATATATAGTATGAAAAAGAAAGAAATTGCTCGACATGAGCAATTTCTTTCATTTTCCTACTATATTTCAATGACTACATTTATTTCAAAATATTTTCGTTTAATATTTATGATATCCATTAATGAGGACGGGGCTGGGTTTTCACTTCGACTTAAGCGGAAATTCGACTCGTCCTATGTCGACATAACGAGTGTCGACTGTAAGTGCATTCTGATCAGAGCCCACCAGAACCAGTTATCTTCACTTGTCAAAAGTTGTGATAAGAGAACCACATTAACCCTTTATCAAACGTCAAAATTTTAGGGTGATCCACTTCAAAAACTGCCAAAAATGACAAAATGGAAGTTATCTAAGATAGAATTTGTGTAAAATTTGGCAAAGAAAAAATTGAGACAAAAGGAGAAACTGCTGGTTATTAGTAGTTTCTTCTCTTGTCTCAGTCGTTTCCCAAGTCATTTCTTTCAGGGACGTCAAAACCAGGTCTTGTTTGGGAAAGTGTATGCAATGTCTGATCAGGAACCATTTTGACCTCAAAACCAATAAAGGGGTTTTCCAGATTCTAACTCAAGCCTGCATTTGAAATATGGTTAAGAAATCCTTGGTGCAAAAGAAGAAAATGCTGATGACCAATATTTTCGAGTCTTGTCTCAGTATTTTCTATATGTTACTTTGTAGGGCCTACACTATCAGCATCCATTAGTGAGCTGCAGAAGCTTACACATTGAAACAATCGGTTTTTTTGTCGTTTGGGAAAAGGTTCAAGACAAAGTTGACCCTTTCCCGCCTACGAAATGACCTTATCACGACACTTCTGGATTTTTGTAATCTTAAAAAGTTTGCTAAGTGGCGCCATAATAACTCATTTTTACAGCTTCAAAAATATTGTAACTTCGTCTAGAATACGGTAGCGTTACGACAAATGTCTCACTTAATGATGTCATGCTTATCTTTGATATATTTTATTAAATCTGTCAATGGCTCTTGGCAGAGAAACAGTTATGAGTACATCATTTTTATGGTCATTCAATGGCAATTTTAAATTTTTTGTTAAAAATAGACTTGGTTTATCGTTATGATTTGATAAACTGTCAGTGTTGTTATAAAATCTCGTAACTACGGCTTGAATCAAGCCGTAGTTACGAGATTTCATAACAACACATACGAAACACTATTGTTTGTCCGAAATTATGTCACGATTAACTGGATAAAATCGTTCCCTATTCATTGTTTCAATACCGAAACTTGTGCTTTTCCAAGTTGTACAGAAGCTATGATCCAAAATTCTTTCTTCCGAGATGTTTACAATGGTTTTTAATCCTTTCCAAAACAAGATTTGGTGTCTAGTGTCCATAGTAGCGATAATATTAATTAAATATAAAACATTGAAAGAAAAGTAGAAACTATTGATGGTCATCATTTCTTATTTTTTCCCTCTAGGCCTATATAAATTATAACTTT
Organism: Fragum sueziense; assembly: GCA_963680895.1. Lineage (NCBI taxonomy): Eukaryota > Metazoa > Mollusca > Bivalvia > Cardiida > Cardiidae > Fragum > Fragum sueziense. Next base: position 44,014,330 of record OY804602.1, on the reverse strand, counting down.
GCTTAGTTAATCCATTACCACACGGTGAATCTCTTTAACTCCCCGAAAGAAAATGGCTTCGAAAAACAATGTGGAAAATGAAGAAATTGCTTGTGACAAGCAATTTCTTCATTCCCCAGAATGTTTTCTACCCCAAAAAGACCAAAACGCATAAGATTATATTAACTTGAAATTGTCGTCTGCATTATCTTATTTGGAACAGTCCGAGAAATTTCAGCCTGGAAATGGGTTAAAGATTTTTCGAAATTTTCCTCTTGTGAAGGGTTTATTAAAAATCATATGATCATAACAAATATTATAAAAAATCTTCCCAAGCTCTGACATTTTACGATCACCGTGTACATATAGCATAATATTTCGTTTCATCATGTTATGTTTATTGCAAATAATTTCAAAACAAATGTTTTGATAAAATATGTAATCGATGCTTTCAACATAAACCTCGTAACTGTAGCTTGTTTTGAACTGCAGACACGAGGTTTTTGTTATAAAGTTACGAAATGCGTTGAATGCACCAAGACATAGGCTGTCAAAGAAAAGTATATCAACGGATGAGGAAACTGTTCTTTCATATGGTCTATTTGTATACCTTATCTTATAGACTAGCCCTAGTCGTTTCTGTTTGCGTTATTTGGAAATGGGTGCATTATTCTGTTTGAGACTTGCCTCTATAATCCAAGTCCAAGGTATTTACTGCTAACAGATAGTATTCTAGACTAGGATGTCATTTAAAAAGGGTCTTTGCTTTTATACTATAACCTTAATACTAGGATCTGGGCCAGACTACTTATCTTATAACGTTGGGCTTTAGACATCTTTTAAGCAAACTGTAATTTAGCTTTCTCTTGTTGTTATCTTTTCATTAAAACGCCACAAATTCAAGCTTCAAAATTTAGCTTCAATTTGACATTTACCCTTTCAGCAAAGTTCATGCAGGTTTCAATTGTATTGTATTTCACTTCTGTGTTTAGAATAATCATAGAACAAACCAGTAAACTGAATAATAGGCTACATTCAACTACAAAGATGTTGCAATGGCTTCATTTGTGATTTTCATGAAAAACGAAGCAAAATAAACAAAAACAATACCAACCAAATGATCGCATCGAAAATCATTAAATAAAAGCAATAAACTGAAAGCGTGCAATAAAGAAATTGATACATTGAAAAAAAATCTTAATTAACCCAACTTCAAAAATTAAGCCAATCACTACAGTGGGCCTACTTCGAGAACTAATAGATATGTTGATGCTTTAGAAGAATAAGGCCGTAAGTGGTACTTACGACCTTTTATGATGCATACATTTTTGGAAAGGGCATTTCAAGCTCTAAATATGGTGCAAATTTCATAGACATTTGAACTTGTCATGACCAATTTGACTGTAGAAAAAGGTTGTTTATTATTTTTTTTCTTTTAGAAATAAAACTGATTTTCCCAGTTTTCTCAAGACTATGTATTATTCACTTACGACCTTCTTCTTTTAAGGCATCGATTTAATAAAACAGTAAAGTAGTTATAAAGACATCGACAAATACCTTTCATTTTCCCATAAAACTATCCTATCCATCACAAAGTTTCACATGAACAACTATAAAGTTAATTGTAAAGTCCGAGATAAGGTTTCAATGTTGGGTCATTGTAACACTTTCCCGAACGGAAAATATTTAGACTGTTGAAAGCTGTTTGACAGAATTGACGTTATTCGAAAGGATGTGTGTGCACATTATAGCAAAGAAAATATTGAAACAAAAGGAGAAAATGCTGATTACATGTATCAGCATTTTCATCTTTTGCCTCAATGTTTTCCCAATCATGCATATTATAAGGGTCCCCAAAGCCACGTCTTGTTTGGAAAAGGTTTAACTTTAGTATTTTCTTAATCTTATGATCGACAAATACATTTTCAGCAATTTACTAGTTTAATCCACAAAAAGGCTGTGTTTTGAAAACAGTTGACGAAGAGAGGAATAGGGCCCTATGTTTTTAACTAGTCTAATCTAAATGCCAATACGTTTGATACTAACAAATTATTTCAATGGCTTGCATGCAAAAGCCAGCAAAAAGTATTAAATAATTAAAGGCTTACAAAAAAAAAAAAAAAAAAAAAAAAAAAAAAAAAAAAAAAAAAAAAAGTAACGATAATAGAAAATAGAAACAATGCTATATGTGAGACTAAGTTGTCGAAAAAATGAAAATACCTTTTTAAATCCAAATTTTCCACTAAGATTCACAAAAAGTCAAACAGCTGTAAAGTAAAAAGTGAACACCGAGATAAGGTTTCAAGCTAACAGACGAAGGGTACGATAGTTTATGCGGGCGAACACTCCAAATTTACCCGGGTCAGTTTCAATATTGGGCGTATTAATAAACAGATCTTCCGCGGATTTCAGATATTCCACTATCTATTGACCAATAAATTTGCTTCACAGCAATCTAATGCTTAACCAATTACCAAACGGCAAAATATTCGACTTGTCCAATTTGAATTGTGCTGCAGACGACAACTTTTAAGTAAATAAAGAAATGGTTGGTGTACAATATAGCACAGAAAAACTTGAGACAAAAGGAGAAACTGCTGGTTATCAGCAGTTTCTTCTTTGGTCTCAATGTTTTCCGAAGCCTTTTCTACAGGAACGTCAAAAGCAGGTCTTGTTTGGGAAATGCTTAACTCGTTTAATTATCATGTTCAGTTAAGGGGGAATGCTCCAGTTTTTCGGAACACTCGGTCTTTATTGTAGTAAATTAAATGTTTCGTATCAATATGTTTCGCTACCATATTTTCAATAATATAACACATCATTGCAATTTACAATTTTCGACGTTAAAAGTGTATTTATGATGCGAAACTGATTTCCTCAAGATGGAAATCTATTATTAGAGCAAGAAAGTTGTAACTGTGTATGCAGTTACCACTGTTTTGTGTCATTTTATTCATGTGTAGCTGATAAAAAATGCTGTAATTCAGAAATAAGTGCGCTGACCTATACATTTTCTTTTTGAATTATTACCAGGACATGTTACTTAATACAATGAGGGAGTTTTATCAAATTCTATTATGTAGAACTTGAAATATTTCCAAAAATGTGCAAATTTTGACATAAAACACTCCAGCTTCGTTGATCTAACCGAACACGTGAGCATGCTGTTTCATACATTTGCGCGTTTATAGAAGCACATATTTTCGGTTGTCTGTTCTTATTAAATGTAAGACGTTACTTTAAATCCGTTTTCGGGACTAAACGATGAATATACAGCATTTTATTAGCATTTTAGTTACCTTGGACATTGCGAGAAATTGTGCATTTTTTCGCTGTAGGGGTATGTAATACAAATGCCTATAAAATTCAAACAAGATCGCTGACCATCAATTTTTATTTTATTTTTCAATTGGTAATAACATGTAATTTCAACATACAAAATATGAATAAATTCTATTATTGGGAAAATAATGAGGAAACTGGAGCATTCCCCCTTAAATATTTCGAAATCAGTCATTGTTAAAGAATGGCAAGCCCAACCTTAGGGGAGCAAACGTTGTCAGGAAAAAAATTAAAAAGATGGTTACCAGCAATACCATTTTCCCTTTTACTTTCCATTCCGTAAAATATGAGCTTGTGGATCTACAAATATGTCATTAGACGCGCACTTTCATTTTTTTTTTAGTTTTTTTTTTCAAAACAAAAAAAAAAACAAAAAAAAAAAAAAAACAAACAAACAAACAAAAACAAAAACAAAAAAAAAAAAAAAAAAAAAAAAAAAAAAAATCAGCTTAAAATGTTTTAACGAAACTTCTTGCAGTTGGTTGCGCATAATTAGCAAACTCTTCTATAATAATGGCAAACGTACTGTTCAGACATTATGGCCATGCGTAGGGTGTTAGAAAAAGGGTAGACCTTTTTTTCCTAACCTTTTTAAACTTGAAAATCTTCAATTCATTTCAGGAGATAATAAGAAAGATTTTCACCTGACTTTCATCTATATCTATTGCCAAATAAATATTCAATAAGGTATCTTGTATCTTAACGTATACAACCCATCATTAGCACCAAAGAGAAAAGTGGCGAAATTTGTAAAGTGCCAGTAAATCGTAAACTTTGTTATATTTCCATTCCAAATACAAACTTAAGCATTTTGAACGGTTTAGAATTTTGAATTAATGCATAATTATGGAAATATTTGACAAAAATGTTATAAATTACCTCCCTTGTATATGAATATAGAATAAAAAGATATTTGCAAATAATTTTCTTCTTGAAGCATAATCTTGAAATCCGGCACGGTGAATCAACTTATTTGAAGTGTATTTACAAGTATGTGTAATTTGATGCATGTCCCATGGCTAGAAAGTGGTGTTTTTAATGATGGGTCATATATCTTAAATCTTCAAGTTTCCGTGAAAAGTCACAATAACAAATAACTTTTTAGATAAAGCAATGTTCGTTTTTGCATTACTCGTGGCATTTATTTTCCCGCGGCGCTATCTATTTGTAAGTCGAATTCAATCTTGTCCTTTTATGAGATTTTATTCAAACAGTTCAAATCGATCCACATGAGACCTTGGATTAAACTTTATCAACCATTGATCACTCTTGTCCCGAGTAAAATTAATTTTCCAGACGGCAAAAAATGAGACTGGACAAAATTCCGAGACGATGCAGACGACAATTTCAAGTGAATAAAATTTTAGATTTTTTAGTCCATCTGTGTAGAAAACATTGTGGGAAATGAAGAAATTGCTTGTCACAAGCAATTTCTTCATTACCCACAATGTTTTCAAAGCCTTTATAAAACTCATGGGGCGCTAAAAGCGTCTATATGCGGGAATGGGTTAATATTAGAGAATTTGTAAACATTAAAATCGACTTCTCGCTTGGGGTCCATCCTAAATAACTGAAGGGTTTGGGTGACCTTTAAAGTGACATTTCACATTTATTTCATTTTTAAAAGTATGTCTTGATGCAAAGATCAGTTTTTTGAAGTTCTTATTTACAAGCGAAAAATGCGCCTTTAAAGTTGAGACAGAAATGAAAAATTCTATATATAAATCTGAACTGTTGTCCACAACAATTTGTCTTATTTTAGCACAAAAATACATATTTCTCGGAAACGGGTCAATATTTTGACTTGAAATTTTCAGAATTTCCATAAGAAAAGCTCTTTCAGATAGAATAAAAGTAAAATTTATGTAAAAATAATTCTGAAATGTCACTTTAACAGTTCGGTTACGTTATTATGGCTCATGTTTACAAATATTCCTACTTAAATTTCGAAGCAATTTTGCATTCGTTGGTTCTAATCTTGCAGGACTGGCGTAAGACAACTGCAAGATTCGAACCATAGCACATGCGAAATTAAAGTTGTTTTGAGTTCGACAGCGCGTTGTGTATAACTCTCACGATAAATGACCTGGCAGAGCATCCCAGCATATTGGCTAGGGCTGCTCTGCCAGTCCAATTATCGTGAACTATAATTGTAGTATATTTATAAACATATGCTTCAATATCCTGACCGAACTATAGTTATCAACATTTTTGTCAAATACATTTTAGATTCTTCGTCCTTTCCCAAAGGGTAAAAAAGGACTCATTTAACCCTTTCCCAAACGGCAAAATTTTAGGGTGATCCACTTCAAAAACTGCCACAAATGACAAAATGGATGTTATTAAAGATAGGATTTGTGTGAAATGTAGCATAGAAAATATTGAGACAAAAGGAGAAACTGCTGGTTATCAGCAGTTTCTTCTTTTGTTTCAATGTTTTCCCAAGCCTTTTCTATTTGGGCCGTCAAAACCAGGTCTTGTTTGGGAAAGGGTTAAATGATACTGCAGACGATCAAATCGATAAATATAGAATTTCTGGTACAATGTGGCAAAGAAAATATCGAATCAAAAGGACAAAATGTTGGTTGCGCCATTTTCTAGTAGGTAGATGGGGTCTTTCAACAATTAATAGAGCTTATTTATAGCGGACGAGAATTGACCTGGCAGAGCATTCCATTCGATTAGCATGGGCTGCTCTGCCAGGTCATTTCTTGTGAGGTATACCAGAGATGTCTAAACGAGGGCATCGTTGAAAATGGTTCAACCTGATCTATATTCTGGCATTTTTCTTTTTCTCTCGATGTTTTCTGTGCTATAACCTACAATTTTTCATCGTCTGTAAACGTTAATTTTGTCGTCTGACGTTCCTAACGACATCTCTATCGCCTACACTTCCTTTCAATTTTTGTCTACATTTTTATTACTTAACAAA
>OY804602.1:43863294-44007877 GCA_963680895.1 Fragum sueziense | reverse complement strand
ACAGGTCAAAACGTCCAAGTGCCATCATCTATTACCTAAACTGTGTGGTATTGGATCAAACTGGCTCTTAATCACGTTGTAAAGTATTTTCCTTTGTAACGAGATGATTAGATTTTAATTTGTATGTTAAAGCATACAACACATAGGGAAAAGAAGAAAGTACTGATTATCAGCATTTTCTTTCTGTGTTTTCTAGGGAATCCATTTACAAAGTTGTGGAAACAGGACAATATTAGAATTAACGATGGTATTAAAGGTGAATCAAGTACAGGTCAAACCGTCCAAGTGCCATCATCTCTTACCTAAACTGTGTGGTATTGGATGAAATAAGAGGACCATACATGTCATTTATCACATTGCATTCATTTCCTTTATAGCGAGAAAAATGATTTGGTTTATATGGGTTTTACGTCGTTTTCAATTGCTATGGTCATATCCCAGCGGCTGGAGCACACAACCATGGATTCCTGTTATTTCTCATACCAGTACAACCACAACACAATAACCAAGCCTCCAGCTGCTCTCCCACATTGGTTATCGGCAAGCAAATTAATTTGTAGGTCTATGCCATAGCATACTACACCACTTTTTAGATCATTCACAGTATTTGATGGAATAAGTACATCTACATAATGTACAAGACATCAAAGTTTACACGCACTAAAAGTTGAATTGACTAGAAGGCAAAATTATTGTCCAAATTCAAAAGTTGCTGCCGACAACTTCAAGTTAAAGAAATATTACATGTTTTGTTCTTTGTGGACAGAGCACAATGTGGAAAATGAAGAAATTGCTTGTAACAAGCAATTTCTTCAATTTCCACAATGGTTACCATAAGCCTTTGTTTTATTGGGGTGCCAAAAGCGTCATTATGTAGGAATGGCTTTCAAACCATCCGTAGTTGTTCTTCGAAAACAGCGTAACTGGGTGTTGTTTATTCCTCTTTTTAAAGCTGGAGTTACTAAGCTTCCAAAGAAATGCAGCGCATGTATTGTAGCCTGCACATTGATGTACTTTGGCAATTTCGTCTTTACTCTCAATGTTTTCCAAAGCCTTCTCTATTAGGGACGTCAAAACCAGGTTTTGCTTGAGACATAAAACAAAGATTTTCACATAATTTGCTTTTTATTACAAGAAATTTAATTTCAATCAAAACAATGTCTGACTATCAAAAGCTTTAATCAGACAACATGTTTTGAAAGTGATTCATATTAAAAGCAGTTGCAGACAAAGCAGCCCATCTAATGCACACTGACATGTTTTGTGCACATTTGTATTGCTGTAGGAAATAGAAGAAAATTCTATCTTGATTTTTTTTTTAAATGTTTTCTCTTCTATGATCCATGAATAAAGCAATGTATATTCATTCCCTTTGTATAACAGAACGAAATTGTTGTAAATATATTTTCCCATTACTAAAAGGCAAAAGTTAAGACTGTTCCAAAATACAAAGATGCTGCAGTAGATAATTTTAACTTTTGAATTTTTGAAGTTAACAAGTTTTTACATTTTTTTTTGTCTTTCTTGCTAGAAATATTTGTGGGAAATAAAGAAATTGCTTGTCACAAGCAATTTCTTCATTTTCCACAATGATTTCTCAAGCCTTTATCTCATTCTCACGAGGCCTCAAAAGGCAATGGAAATGGGCTAATTACGTAATGTCTTACTGACATTATTATCATTGCTTTTCTTTAAAGGGACATTTCATTCTAATTTAATTTTTTTAAAGTATGTCTTGATGCCAAGATTGGTTATTCTAATGAGTATAAATACTATTAGTGTTTTGAAGTTGTTGCCAATAAGCGAGAAACACGCATTTAAAGTTGAGATATAATCGATAAATTGCATATAAATCCGAACTGTTGTCCACAACAATTTGTTCAATTTTAACACAAAAATATAAATTTCTCGTAAACGGCGCAATATTTTGGCTTGAAATTTTCAGAATATTCATAAGGAGATATGCTTTTTCAGATAAAAATGAAAGTAAAATTTATGACAAAAAATTCTGAAATGTCACTTTAATGCGCTATACAGGATAAATACTCTTGTAACCATTGCTAGACGGCAAAATTTTAGACTGGTCAAAAGTCCAGGATGTCGAAGATTAAATCAAATTAAACTCAACATTTTTGTCTTTTCCGGTAGAAAATATTGTGGTAAATGAAGAAATTGTGAAAACGTTGTGGTAAATGTCACAAGCAATTTCTTCATTTTCCACAATGTTTTCCAAAGCCTTTATCTTGATGGCAAATATGTATGGGGATAGGATAATAATTTCACCCTTTTCAATTTTTTTAAACATTACATTGACTTATATATTGAATCATAATTGGTTCGAAGTGTAGAACCTGTTAGGATACATCAGCTTGTAAGCCACTTCTCACCTCATACTGGTATTTACCATTAGACAGATCATTCCATTAAGAATGTCCAGGCAGGTCTTATCAAGCTGCCGTTCTTTCAACATTTTTCTCACAAATGACTCTTTCAAGCCCACCCTGTGTTAGTAAAATGGAAGTCCTCTCCAGGTCGTATATGTGGAACTTTCCGTCATTTCCCTGATTTTTTACTGATAATTCCCGTAGCAGATATCACAGTAGAATTAATCCTGGCATCGAACTTGCCAGATGAGTCTTCTTTTCTCACAATATTTTCTCTTTTGTGGCCACAAAAACCATAGATATTCAAGTCACTATATTCCCAAGTGTCCGTCATGTCCCTGATTTTTTACTGATATTTCCCGTCGCTGGTATCACAGTGGATTTAACTTTTCAGATGAGTCTCATTTTCTTACAATATTTTCCATATTGCGGCCATAAAAACCATAGATATTCAAGTCACTATATTCCCAAGTTTCCGTCATTTCCCCAATTTTTTACTGATATTTCCCGTCGCTGGTATCACAGTGGATTTAACTTTTCAGATGAGTCTCATTTTCTTACAATATTTTCCATATTGCGGCCATAAAAACCATAGATATTCAAGTCACTATATTCCCAAGTTTCCGTCATTTCCCTGATTTTTTACTGATATTTCCCGTGGCTGGTATCACAGTAGAATTAGTCCGGGTTTCGAACTACTCAGAAGTCTTCTTTTCTTACCATATTTTCTATATTGTAGCCATAAAAACCATAGATATTCAAGTCACTATATTCCCAAGTGTCTGTCATTTCCCTGATTTTTTACTGATATTTCCCGTTGCTGGTATCACGGTAGATTTAGTTCCTGTTGCCGAACTTGTCAGATGAGATCCACTCGATGAAACAGGCTCTGCGTCCCATTTGGACTTTCTTTTTTTATCCTCTGTTACAAAGAAAATAAAGAATATTTTATAATACGGTATTCCACTCATCATTACTAGCAGGGTTCTCCCCAGAATAATTTGAAGCTGTAGTGGCAGTATCGTTGGAAGCATACAATACAGTGTTTATGCAAATAATTGTGAATAACAAGCATTCTGAAGTATTGCAAAACAATACCAAGTCCCCTACCGGCTTTATATATGTGTTAAGAAAAAGAAGCCCAAAAATTTTCAAAGTCCAGCATCCGTATCTTCCTAAAAAATCACTGGACCGGAACAAAACTCAACCTTGTTCTGTAACTTATCAATGCGGGTCTACATACCTAAAATCTGCTCAATAGCTGCAAGCATTAAGAAAAAAAAGTCTGAAAAACTAATATCTCAGAAATTTTCTAAGTCCAGCATCCATATTTTCCCCAAAAATCACTGGACCGGAACGAAACTCAAACTTGTTGTGCATCCCATCAATATGTGTTCATATATCGAAAATCAGCTCAATATCTGCAAGCGTTTAGAAAAAAAGTCTGGAAAACTGTAATTTCCCAGTAATTTTCTAAGTCCAGCATCCATATCTTCCTCAAAAATCACTGGACCGGAACGAAACTCAAACTTGTTCTGTAACTCATCAATGCGGGTCAACATACCAAAAATCAGCTCAATAGCTGCAACCATTAAGAAAAAAAGTCTGGAAAACTGTAATTTCCCAGAAATTTTCTAAGTCCAGCATCCATATCTTCCCCAAAATTACTGGACCGGAACGAAACTCAAACTTGTTCTGTAACTCATCAATGCGATCTACATACCAAAAATCAGCTCAATAGCTGCCAGCATTGAGAAAAAAAGTCTGGAAAACTGTAATTTCCCAGAAGTTTTCTAAGTCCAGCATCCATATCTTCCCCAAAAATCACTGGACCGGAACGAAACTCAAACTTGTTCTGTAACTCATCAATGCGGGTCCACATACCAAAAATCAGCTCAATAGCTGCCAGCATTGAGAAAAAAAGTCTGGAAAACTGTAATTTCCCAGAAATTTTCTAAGTCCAGCATCCATATCTTCCCCAAAAATCACTGGACCGGAACGAAACTCAAACTTGTTCTGTAACTCATCAATGCGGGTCCACATACCAAAAATCAGCTCAGTAGCTGCCAGCATTGAGAAAAAAAGTCTGGAAAACTGTAATTTCCCAGAAATTTTCTAAGTCCAGCATCCATATCTTCCCCAAAAATCACTGGACCGGAACGAAACTCAAACTTGTTCTGTGACTCATCAATGCGGGTCTACATACCAAAAATCAGCTCAATAGCTGTCAGCATTAAGAAAAAAAGTCTGGAAAACTGTAATTTCCCAGTAATTTTCTAAGTCCAGCATCCATATTTTCCTCAAAAATCACTGGAGCGGAACGAAACTCAAACTCGTTCTGTAACTCATCAATGCGGGTCTACATACCAAAAATCAGCTCAATAGCTACCCCCGTTTAGAAAAAAAGTCCGGAAAACTAATTCACCGGACTGACGGACAGACGGACGGACGGACGGACGGACGGACGGACTGACGGACTGACTGACGGACAGAGTGCAAACCTAAAGTCCCCTTCGGCTTCGCCGGTAGGGGACTAAAAACATAATGAGAAAAGAAGAAATTGCTCATTTTGAGCAATTTCTTTTTTCCTATAATGTTTTTATGCTGGTATCACAGTGGATTTAGTTCCTGTTGCTGAACTTGTCAGATGAGATCCACTTGATGAAACAGGCTCTGCATCCCACTTGGACTTTCTTTTTTTATCCTCTGTTACAAAGAAAATAAATAAAGAATATATCACTGCTTTTAAACAATAAGATTTGTTCGCGGACGATGTAGCTTACCTATAAGGGAGCTTAACCCATTATCACACAGTGACTCCTTTTGACTCTCCACGAGAAATTGGCTTGGGAAAACATTGTGGAAAATGAAGAAATTGCTTGTGACAAGCAATTTCTTCATTTCCCACAATATTTTCTAAACAAAAATGCAAGAAAATGGAGAAATCCATTCACTTTAAAATGTCGTCTGCAACATCTTTAATTTTGGACAAGTCGAAAATCTTACCGTTTGGTAATGGGTTAAGGCCTAGCCACATACACCATTTAAAGTCCATATCACGGCCTGAGCATGTCTAAACCAAGGGACCCATGCAGTATAATTTTGGAAGTGATGTGGACGCAATATGGATGCAAAATCATATGTGACCTGGCCTTTAGGGAAACATTCAGTTAAAAGAAAATGCTGGTAACTAGCGTTTTCTACTTTTGCCTCAACATTTTCTGGACTATGTTGTAAACAAATTCTTTCCTTGTAAACATCCAATTTGTCATCTAAAGAAGCTTTCAAACTACAACACTCCAAAATCAGGCTGTCTGGAAAAATATTAACCCATTAGCAGATGCAGGCTAAACCAAATTCAAAGATGTAGCAGAAGATAGTTTCAAGTGATTTTTTTTTTGTTTCTAATTTCTAATCTAACTGGGTGGAAAATATTAAGGGAAATGAAAAAATTGCTTTTCACAAGCATTTTTTTCCCATAGTATTTTCAAAATTCTTTATCTTGTGGAGCGTCAAATGTCGTTAATAAGTAAATGGGTTAAGCTACCGTCAAAAAAAATGTTCACAAATATAAAATAGGGTCTGTCACTTACATCAGGAGATGGAAAGACCAATGAAGGCATAGTTGTCAAAATTAGCATTTTCAATTATTCCTTCGGCAATAACTGTAATATCTATGCTGAGTCAAAAAAGAAAGTGTGCACAGAGAATAACTGGAATTTCTATCGTAATTTTGAATATTGATATTATGATACTGGTATCAATTTAAAGATAATTCAATTGCCTATAAAAGGTTGTCTTTTTGAATTTTGTGAAATGGAATTTTACTAGTGTTTTCTTAAGATATTTGAGATAGGGGTCAATTTCGAAATTCACAGAACTTGCGGACGAACGTAAGCAGATTAAATAATGCAATTTTCTTGGGATTTCTGCTTCAATTTCTATTGTGACATGTCTTAAATGAACGACAGTAAACATCTGTGGTCTCACTGATCGAATATAACGTTTCGTTTTATCGTTTGGAATTTCATTGCGTTCATATTGCAAGACGTGTTCCACGTCCTGCAAATTCTTTAACTGGACACTATATTTTGCGAAACTCAGGCTGTAGAGATGTTCGGCCCTACACCACACTTAGGAATAATTTTCACGTGTCCCTTGCCAATGACGATGTGCATAATGCAAGCGTAACGTGAGATTAAGGCATCATAAAAATGGAACAAATATGTGGTCTCAAATCTCTTATGAGCCGTCTATCTGCCTTCATCGATTTCAAATGTTGTTTACATATGCTTGCTTTACTGAATTGCCATAAATTGTGTAGTTTTGAAGCGTTGACATCAGGGCGTCAACGTCATGTAACGATCTTGTCTAGTCATTGCTGCATTCAGGATATTAGACCGAAGCCCATCAAAAATGTATCCTTTGTTTTAGAAACATGATTGCAAACTCTTAATTTCAGAACGATGACATTTAACCCTTTCCCAAACGGCAAAATTTTAGGGTGATCCACTTCAAGAACTGCCACAAATGACAAAATGGATGTTATTAAAGAGAGAATTTGTGTACAATATGGCACAGAAAATATTGAGACAAAAGGAGAAACTGCTGGTTTTCAGCAGTTTCTTCTTTTGTTTCAATGTTTTCCCAAGCCTTTACCTTTAGGGACGTCAAAACCAGGTCTTGTTTGGGAAAGGGTTAAACGACAACGACACGTTTTACGCCGGTTCAAGACACTGGCAAAACTAACGTGTAAAATCTGCTGTGTTTACTCTGACGTAGCATCTTTTGCTATTCAGAATTTTGAAATTTTATGCTTGATTTAGCTTTTGTACACTTTGAATACAGATTTTAGAAAATAAAGTTTATTATGAAACGTTTGTTTTGATAACCACGTGCAAAAAGGTGCTAACAGCGTTTTGTGATATGCCAGACAATTTAATCATCCAAAGTTGCTTCTCATGTCAATAGACGTGAGAACGTTGATGGCTTAACTCTGTGTAGAAGTTTGGTGTAGTTAATTGCAGTGGTTACGTAGATATTTAAAGTAGAAGTATGCACACTTTCTTTTTTGACTCAGTATATCTTTCAAAATCTATTTAAACCATTACCAGACGACAAAATTTTGGACTGTTCCAATTTGAAAGGTGTTGCAGATGAAAATTTCAAGTTGATAAAATATTAAAAAATATTTTCATTTTGGGTTAGAAAACATTGCAGAAAATGAAGAAATTGCTTGTCACAAGCAATTTCGTCATTTCCCACGATGTTTTCCAAAGCCTATATCTTGATTGGCCTCAAAAAGCGTCATTATGCTGGAAAGGGTTAAACCATCCACAAACTGCGGAGGATCAAGAATTTCTGTGAACAAGAGTGCCATGCTAACAATATACGCCGCCCCTCCCAGAGACTAAGTAATTTTAAAAGGCATAAATCAGGCAGAAATCAATGAACCATAAAATCCTTCCTTCACGAACATCTACCAATTGAAGTGATAGCATTGACCAAGTTTCAAAAAGATCCAGCCAGAAACAGAACAGGAGGAGTTGTGCTCACAAGAACACGAGCTGTCCGAAGACAGCACACTCGACTTTCCAAGTTGCTTAGTATAAAGGGGGCATAACTCCAAATATAGTGGAGCCAAGGTAATAGGCCCTGGTAGTAAGGTAGAGGGTGTGATGGTGAATAAGTATTCCAAGTTTGGGTTGAATCCCTTTGATAGTATGGAAGTCATTGATGTTTGAAAAAACTTTAACCTTTGTTGCAACGCGGACGCCAACGCCCGGGTGACAGTATAAGCTCTCATTTTCTTCGAAAAGTCGAGCTAAAAATGGACAGACAGACGGAGAAGATGACGCCAATATACAACCATATAAAAAGGCCGAAGTCATTTTCTAAGTATTAGACAATTTCAACTGAATTTCTATATAAAAACAAGAGCTGTCACTGTAAGATGACAATGCCCCCGACACCGCTTTGATTTTAAATTATGGCCAATCTATGTTCAAGGTCAAGGTCATCCAGGGGTCAAGGTCACCAAAGTATGTGCCTACAGAAAGGTAATGTACCAAGGAATGTTGTGGTAAAGTATGAAGCAAATATATTAAGTATTAAGGAAGTTATGGCCAATGTTAAAGTTTTTGGACGGAATGACGGACGGACGGACAGACAGACGGACAGACAGACGGACAGACAGACGGACGGACAAGTCAAATTTATGATGCCTCCCTATCGGGGGCATAAAAAGCTGATCAGGCTACATAGGGGGGGGGATTGAGCTCTCAGTACCCTCTCCAATCACGACCCTCGAGACTGTTTGCAACCTTTTGCCGTTTGGAACATGGTTGCAACATGATCTCGAGCGTAATACAGTGATCGCCATATTGAACGTGAAAGTAGACGCGCGTAAATGACGTCATCAAAACAAATCAATCCTTTAGCTAACGTTATAATTCAAGTGAAATATACTGTCAATAATCGGTAAATCACATCAATTATTTTATCTGGTAAAATTTTGTCACATTTATGAAGTTACAATCGACTTTTGAACGCTGTTTGTTTCAAATATTTTTCTGGCGTAGATTTAAATAGTTGTTTGGTCTGCTTCCGTTGTTATAGCCAGACTACCGTTGTTATGCTTGCGTAGTGATATGGGCAGGATCGGCCCATGGCGGCAACTGTATTACGTTCGAGCCGATCTTGAGTAACGATAAGATCCGAGAATATTCGAATGTACCCTCTCTGCACTAGCCGATGACAAAAAAAACTAATCTCACCTGTTTTAACATTTGCTGAACTTGTTAAATCTGTTTTTGAACTTGATTTCTTTGTTCCTGTTACAAATTCAACCTGAAAATCAATAAGAATTGTATTCAAATTTTACATTCTTAAGCATCTTTAACTTACTAAGTGTATAAAGGAATCCAGCAATACTCTAACTTTAAAGGGAGATAACTTTTTGCAGAACCACAAGATTGACTTACCTTTGTTCTCTCTTTCCTTTCTTTTTCTCTTCTTTCCATGTCAGATTTTTGTGCTTTATCTGGAAAATACAAACAATTTTTATAAGATTTTTTTTTTGCTCTGAAGACAGTTATTATCTAATCTATTTTTTCTTATTCTTGATTTATCATATACCCATTTTAGGATGTGGTTCAAGTTCTGTATTTGTGTAAATGAAGGCCACCCGCCCATAATACAAATACATAGATTTGACAAGTTATACAAGAGTTGCGAAATAAAATTTCATGCATTATTCTAAATTGAAATCTAATACGATTTAGATTACATGTATATATAGAGTTATTGATTATGCAGATTAACTCCAGACAAACACCTGTTTTATGTCTCGTATAACTATGAAGAAAGCTGTGATAGAACAGAAGAAAACGATGAACGAGTTATCGAATTCTTCCTTACATCCAACGCTTTCCCCACCATTATTTAGACTCTTGTGGGCTGTATTTTTTCTCCAGTAAATATAGTCTATCGTTCGGAAAAAGGTTAAACCTACATGCATGTTATCTAATATCACTGTCTTTAAATTTCATTATAGCAGATATAAATAGAGTGACAGCTTGCAGATTCGTACAGCTTGCAGATTTGTACACTCGACGGTTTCTTGCCTCTGGTGCATTGAATATGCTAAGCAGAGCTGAATGGTTGCTCAATTAACTACTTTTGTATGTCCTTCGATCAATTTTGGTGCCAAAAATTGTGTGTTTAACACCATGAGCGCGTTGCGGACGATTTTTGTCGTACTTACGAAGTTGAATTTTCACTGAGTTGCAGTCATGTTTATTCATGATAAGCTAGCCGAGTCGTTATAAAACCTAGTCAGGGCAGTATAAAGTGAGAAAATTATCCTGTTTTATATTCCAACTGCTTACATTGATGTCATTTGCTCCAATGTTTACATTTGAATCGATCTTCTGACCGCTGTCATTCCGGCGACGAAAGAGTAATTCCCCTTTATCTGGGACACTAGTTCGTTCATCCCACTGTATTTTCATACCCAATATGCAAATCTTATATAAACACAATATAGATATAATTTTTTTGGTTAAAATGTAATTTTGTATCTTATTTTGATATTTAAAATTAGCCAACTGTTCCATTCTGTTCTATTCTGTTCAATCCATGTCTGTTGTCTTCAAAACCTTGAAAGTAAATTACTTTTCCACAAATCATGCTGAAATTGTGCATGTCATGGTAAAATTGGTTACTTTTTAGATAGATAGTGATTTTTCATCATTGCTCAGTGTAATTTTCACAAAAATGTGGTGTACGAATCTGCAAACTGTACCAAGTAAAATTTTATGACTTATGGTGGTTGAATAACGATGGTTCCATGACAAATCGTAAGTGCTGAAATCGAAAGTAGGTCAGCAAAAGAATCAAGAAAAGTGTATTATTTTGTCTGCAGAATATGAAAAGAACATTTGCAATTGTACGAATTATATAATTTAAAACCCTTCAAAACTGTACGAATCTGCAAGCTGTCACTCTAGTGATCAAATATATTTATGCACATCAATTTCGGTCCCAATAATTTGAATATCTTCATTAAAAGTTTTGTAAGAAAAATAGAGTGGTACAAATATCAAAAGCTTACCTAAAGCATCGTAATAAGATTCTTTTCCCCATATTGATGGATCATATAATTCTGGTGGGTAATTGGTCCCTTTCTCATCTATACCACAAAACTCTATTAGCTTTTCATATATACTGAAACATGGAAAGAAAGGAGGGGTTTCCATAAGGCCATTTTCCTGAGACCTAAATTTTCCAATGAAATTTTTACCACAAATAGATACATAAAGGGGACGTGTTTTGCTGAAAAGTATGAATCGAACGGACCTTTGGTTTGGTGTATATTGTATATTGAAAGTGGGTGGGGTAATTCTTTTCAGGCGCTACCCAAGGTTCTTATAAATCAATTTTCTATCTAAATGTAAATAATTGGCGAATTTTTTTAAAACATTATGTTTTGTATATGAGCCCATATTAAGATGAGATTAAATCCATTGGCTTGCTTATTATAAATATTAAAATATTTGGAATTTTATGTAATTTTTCAATTTTTTGTATATTTTCATCTCCCAACTTTGGGCAAAACATCAACATGTTTTTATAAAGCAACATAATGGAATAATATTTTAGATGAGAACTTGTTAATAAATCGTTATTGCAAAATTATGAGGAATTTTTGATAGCTAGTCGGGTAGATGAGTTACGGGCCCTTGAATGCACAAAAACCCATGACAAATTGTGGAATGAATAACAAAATACATTTTTTCTGACTTTCTTTCGTACAGAAAGGCAGAAATGTTTAATTTGCTTAAATTATAGCTGACCTCAGCAAATAGTACTACAAATAAGCTATTGCGGTCAGTTTCGCCTGTTGTCCGTCCGTCTGTCTGTCTGCCCGTCCATAATATCCGGTTTACACTCTAGAATCCACAAATATTAACCGATCTTCACCAAACTTTGTCAAAATGTGTATGGTCATAAACCCTTGTGCTGGATTAATTTTGGACGGAATTGCTGCAAAAAGTGCTGAGTTATGTGCCCTTGAATGTCAAAAAATACTATTTTTGACAATTTTTGCATTCAAAAATTTTCAAATATTACCCAATCAAATGCAAAACCAAGTGAAAATGTTTGCATTTATAATAATTTGGGTGAGTTTGATTTTCATCCAGATCGAAAGCGCAACTTTGGAGTCATCCACCCTTGAATTTGGCAAAATTGCTATTTTTGACTTCATTTTCCCTTTAGCATCCACCAATATGTAAAACATGAAATTAAAACTTGAACAAATTGATGATGTCTATTAGATTTTTTATAGGTTAAAGTTTTTGCATCATTTGAAATGCCTTTCCCAAGTTATCTGCCCTTGAATTAGGCAAATTTATGGGTTTTCGTGCAAATCTAGGGCTAATACGGCAATTTTGTTAAATTCAAGGGCGGATTACTCAGGATAAACATTTTCAATCTGGCTGAAATTCTTACAAGTCTTATATAATATAGACAGAAATAATTTGTCCTCTATCGGTTTTAATTGCTCCATGTTTGTGGATGCTAAAGGGAAAATAAAGCCGAAAATGCAATTTTGTCAAATTCAAGGGCGGATAACTCAAAATATACGTTTACAATCTGGTATTAAAATCATGTTCACCCAAGATATTATAAATGCAAACATTTTCACTTGGTTTTGCATTTGATTGGGTAATATTTGAAAATTTTTGAATGCAAAAATTGTCAAAAATAGCATTTTTTGACATTCAAGGGCACATAACTCAGCACTTTCTACAGCAATTCCGTCCAAAATTAATCCAACACAAGGGGTTATGACCATACACATTTTGACAAAGTTTGGTAAAGATCGTTAATATTTGTGGATTCAAAAATTCCTCATAATTTTGCAATAACGATTTATTAACAAGTTCTCATCTAAAATATTATTCCATTATGTTGCTTTATAAAAACGTGTTGATGTTTTGCCCAAAGTTGGGAGATGAAAATATACAAAAAATTGAAAAATTACATAAAATTCCAAATATTTTAATATTTATAATAAGCAAGCCAATGGATTTAATCTCATCTTAATATGGGCTCATATACAAAACATAATGTTTTAAAAAAATTCACCAATTATTTACATTTAGATAGAAAATTGATTTATAAGAACCTTGGGTAGCGCCTGAAAAGAATTACCCCACCCACTTTTAATATACAATATACACCAAACCAAAGGTCTGTTCGATTCATACTTTTCGGCAAAACACGTCCCCTTTATGTATCTATTTGTGGTAAAAATTTCATTGGAAAATTTAGGTCCCAGGAAAATGGCCTTATGGAAACCCCTCCTTTGTCATTACAATTTACTTATGAAATAATAACAAGTTTAGCAGTCTTTATTGCGCAAATAAAACCCGATGTGCGACGGACTACATGTGTAGGTAAAAACCGAGGCGCAAAGCGCCGAGGTATTTGCCTTAACATGTAGTCCAGAGCACAGAGGTTTTTATTGCACAATAAAGACCGCTAAACTTGTTATTATCTCCATTATAACACTCAAAATAACAAAACCCACATTCGAAATACTGTAAACCAGGAAATCATTTCGCGCTTTTTAAGTTAGCGTCTTTCGCGGGTTGGTGTGATCCGCGAACTTTTAACGCCGCGAATAGGCTACTTTCAATAAAAACGCGAACTTTAATCGCTTTGATAGTTTTTGTTTCGGGAAAACCTATACTAGGCGCATTTGTTACTATGTAAACAAGGGAAATAGCTTTTTTCATAACAGGATGTAAGTGAAAAGTTTTCTTCATTTCAATCTACTTTCGTTTGTATCCAAAAATACATAGATATTGTGCCATATTGAAAAACACAACATTGAAAGATAAACCAACTTATTCAACTAGATACCTTCTTGAAATTGAGAAAAGGGGTCGTTTGGCATTCGAATGCCGAGTATGATAGCAAACGTCGATTGACGTATTTAAAAACCTCATAACTGGTTTGAAATTAGCCACAGCTACGAGGTTTGAATCGTCCTTCGGTGATATTGAATAAAACTGTCATTATCGCTTCTCGACGCTATAGGAAAATAGGTGTGAAGTTAATGTAACGCTCAAATTCTATGCATTGTGTTACAAACTGTAATCCAGTATACTATAAAGTGTGAAATAAAACAATGGGTCGATTGAAACTTACTTTGAACAAACTGTCAATGGCGACTAAAATATCGTAAATACAGTCATAATTCAATATGTAATTATCCGATTCCCCATATTATTCAACATATCAATTTCTCAATTACCCCCATAGCGTGTTTTGTTTCGCGCGATTCGCGGGCAGCATTGATCAGCGAACTTAAAACGCCGCGAACAAGCCCGAGTGCATGAAAACGCGAACATTTCTTGACGCGAACTTATCCTGGTTTACAGTATATTATTTTGTGGAAATTCTGCCATGAACTAGTTTTCTGCGTAGGAAACGCATTGGCGGTCAAGTGACATCATTGATGATGTCATTTGACGTTACCTTGACGCTACGTGACGTTTTGGCGCATACACAAAGCATAATTACATAGAGTCATTATTGGTCAAATAAAACCCGATACAGTTCTTCTTTCGATATATATGGATTTTACGGAAATGTGTTTTAATTGTCAGTAATACCCGGAAGGGGAGTTCAGGCAGTATATATAGAAAGATAGATGTACAAAGTAAAAGTATCTCAAAAATTACATGTACACTTCAGCTATCATTCAATCACAATGAAAGACAACTTGACAGCAAATGTAAATGGTGTTTCACACCTCTTTAAACAACAGGGGATTCATGTTGTTTCTTCCACCAGTACTACCACAATATCCTTTCCGAACCTTCATCTGCTCTCCCACACAGACTAAAGATTATTCAACCACTGGTAGGAGACAAGCATCAGAAAGTATAACTGCAGCCAGGGTTCTAATTCGGGACCTTATGAATGAGTGTCTGATGTGCTGCCAATTGAGCTATGGCCGAGGCTCTTATTCAGGTTGGATAAATGAGCCCATGCAAAACACGGCACTTATACTTTATTATTATAGTACACATCATTCCTCTGGGGTGCCCAACAACTTAACCCACAATCTTTCAATAAAGAGAGGTGAAGCGAAAAGAAATTTACAAGAAGAATGAGTAAGATGTTAATGTTCTTACCTAGGATTTCTAAAATCTACCCTATGTTGTATTGAATTATTTAGATTAAGGCCTTCCCTAACACGTCTCTGATGCAAATCTGCTATCTTGGACTGAAACAGATAGATAGATAGATAGATTAAATTTATTTCAGCATTAATGAACCCTATCCCAAACAAGACCTGGTTTTGACGTCTCTAATAGAAAAGGCTTTAGAAAACATTGAGACAAAAGTAGAAACTGCTGATCACCAGCAGTTTCTCATTTTGTCTCAATATTTTCTGTGTTATATTGTACACAAATACCTTATTTTCTATCATCAATTTTGTCGTCTACAGAAGCTTTTGAATAGGACTGCCCTAAAATTTCGTTGTTCGGGAAAGGGTTAAAACATGACAAAAGGTATAACAAGTTAACAACAGACACATAGCACAATGTTCAACAATGATAAGAAATATATTACTTTATATAATTAAAGAAAAATTCATCAGATGATTATTTAATGTAGTAAGTGTTATGATCTATGTCAGTCTCCTCATTGCTAAGGATAACACAAGAAAGAGAAATAAATCTCTTATTTCCATTGTGATTTGGTTTATTGGGGTTTTACAACGTTTTCAACTACTAAGGTCATATCGCGGCAGCTGGAGCACCTAACCATGGATTCCTGTCGTTTCTCATACCAGTACTACCACAACACCCTTACCAAGCCTCCATCTGCTCCCCTACATAGGTTCACGATATCAAACCATTGATGGGTGACATTTTTGTCAGTAAGGGTATTTGCCGCGGCCAGGTATTGAACCCGGGACCTCTTGAAAGAGAGGCAATTTCCATTGTGGTCCTCAAGGGTGATGATAGAAAACCATCTTCCCTAGCTAAGGTTGAATCCACCTACGCTTGTATTCACCCTTGTTGGATTTAGTCCGGTTATCTTGAAATCGCGAAACACCACCTAGCGGTTGTCCTGCTGGATGTTATGGAGTAGCAACCAATTAAACGTCGCATTATTGATGATGCTATTGACGCGCATTCTCTTTCGCGTTCTACGTCCTACGGACTAAGTTAAACTTAGCTGCTTTGGTTGAGTTGTTGCAAGTATAATAGTTTGTTGAATAAAATTAGAATATTGATGTCTATTGCAGTGAAATCCTTCGGAAAAATCGCTCATCTTCGCATTTTTGAGTTGAAAATGCAATGCGTTTTCCCGCCAGTTGTCATGACTTGTTTACTCATAACAAATAGATTATCGATCAATCTGATTGGTTCCAGCGAGGTCTCAATGGAACCAATGAAAACCCCACGACACCAAGAAAATTGGACTAAATACACCAAGGGTGAATACAGAACCGACATTAACATTCTATAGTACAGTCGGCACTCGTTATGTCGACATCGGATAAGTCGAATTTTCGCTTAAGTCGAAGTTCAAATCTGGTCCAGTCCTCATCTATTGACATATTTTTTTTTTCAAAACAAAACAAGAGATGTTTGTAAAACATATATGCCCCCTCAAGGGCCTACATTTGATGTAGTTCAAAGTCGAAGGTCAAGTTAACAAGGTCCAAGGTCATGGTCAAATATGAAAGGTCTTGGTAGGAGGTGTCTATGTGTGAAATATTAAAGCTGTATATGTAAAAGTAAAATGAAACATAGGCCAGGTTAAAGTTTTTAAAAGTAGGCCAAATGCCAAGGTCAAGGTCAAATGTGAAAGGTCTTGGTTGGAGGTGTCCATATGTGAAATATCAAGGCTGTAGGTGTAAAAGGACATGATATATATGCCTGGTTTCAGTCTTTTTAAAAGTAGGTCAAACTCCAAGGTCAAGGTTGCAATATTCAAGGTCATGGTCAAATGTGAAAGGTCTTGGTAGGAGGTGTCTATGTGTGAAATATCAAGGCTGTAGGTGTAATAGGACATGAGATAAAGGCTAGGTTAGATATTTCTAAAAGTAGGTCAAACTCCAAGGTCAAGGTCCAAGGTCATGGTCAAAGTGAAATATCTTGGTTGGAAGTGACCATGTGTGAAATATCAAGGCTGTATATGTAAAATGACATGAAATATAGGCCAGGTTAATGTATTATAAAAGTAGGTCAAACACCAAGGTCAAGGTCACAAGGTCCAAGGTCATGGTCAAATGTGAAAGGTCTTGGTCGTAGGTGTCCATGTGTCAAATATCAAGGCTGTATGTGTAAAAGGACATGAAATATCGGCTAGGTTAAAGTTCTTTTTAAAGTAGGTCAAAGTTCAAGGTCAAGGTCACAAGGTCCAAGGTCATGGTCAAATGTGAAAGGTCTTGGTAAGATGTGTCCATGTGTGAAATACCAAGGCTGTATGTGTAATAGCACATAAGATATAGGCCCAGTTTATTTTTTTTAAAAGTAGGTCAAACTCCAAGGTCAAGGCCACATGGTCCAAGGTCATAGTCGTATGTGATAGGTCTAAGTCGGAGGTTTCCATGTGTCAAATATCAAGGCTGTATGTGTAAATGGACATGATATATCGGCTAGGTTAAAGTTTTTTTAAAAGTAGGTCAAACTCCAAGGTCAAGGTCACAAAGTCCAAGGTCATGGTCAATTGTGAAAGGTCTTGGTAAGATGTGTCCATGTGTGAAATATCAAGGCTGTATTTGTCAAAGTTCATGAGATATATGCCGGGCTTAATTTTTTTTAAAGTAGGTCAAACTCCAAGGTCAAGGTCACAAGGTCCAAGGTCATGGTTAAATGTGAACGATGTTGATAGGAGGTATCTATGTGTGAGATATCAAGGCTGTAAGTGTAAAAGGACACGAGATATAGGCAAGGTTAAGAATTAAGTGTAAAAATCAACAAAGGGCAATAACTCCAAGAATTTGATTGGCAGAGTTACGGTTCTTGTGCACTGCACCTCTCCATAATGAAATCTATTCACCTGTAAAGTTTCATGATTCTACCTTACATATTTTTTGAGTTGTGCTCCGGACAAGAATCAAATTATAAAATCAACAAAGGGCAATAACTCACAAAAGTTGATCGGCAGAGTTACGGTTCTTGTGCACTGCACCTCTCCATAATAAGATCTATCCACCTGTAAAGTTTCTTGATTCTACCTTACATACTTTTTGAGTTATGCACCGGACAATAATCAAGTTTGAAAATCAACAAAGGGCAATAACCCAAAAAATATGATCAGCAGAGTTACGGTTCTTGTGCACTGCACCTCTCCACAGGGCCTTCTCTGGCCCAAATTTTCTTTTCGCCAAATTTCAACTTCGCCAAATTGAAAAAAAATGGAGCCAAATTTGGCTTTCATGAGCCAAATTTGGAGCCATTTTGACTCAAGCTTATCTTTATTTGACTGCACTAATGCATAAAGAGAGATAAGCATCAATAACACAATCACATATTACTACTTTTATTAAAATAAGAAAAAACAGTCATAATAAAGCATATTGATAGCATATTTAGTTAACATATTCAATTTGCTGTACGGTAGTTAGGGCCTTTTCACTCTTGCTGTTGGCTGTTTGTCTGGCATTCTGCATGTCCGTGCCCTGCTTTTGCAGGAATGTGGTGAAAAGATGGTCTGAAAAATAAAAGCAATGAAGTTATGTTTCTATTCTAGAGCAAATCTGTGTACAATAGGATGTGAAAATGATACAAAATGTTCTGTATAATAATTTTTATTTGAATTACACTCCTTTAATTTTCAAATGTTTGCTTTACATTTTCTTTCTTTAGTACTGACAAACCAGATATGGTTACATTATTTCTCTTTTAAAGGAATATTTTACAAATCATTGATTTTGAGTCATATGATAGCAGATCCTTGAAAATTTCAAAGATCTATATGTGGTTGAAGTTTTTTGACATTAGGCAAGGAGACCAAGAAAAGTCGGTTTCTAATTCATGTTTGAATTAAAGAAGACAGACCAGCCAGCATTGCACTGTAAATACATTGACCTCACCATTACAATTATTCTTCGTAGCGAATGTCCGTTTGAAAATACTAACTCGTTCTTTGATTAGGTCTAATGGTTAGGGCATCCGCCTTGGAAGCGGGAGGTCGAAGGTTCGAATCCCGGTGGAAGCCGGCCTGCCGGGTTAGAACTGATGAGACCGGTTGGTGAGCCGCCAGCTAGTTAAACTAATGGTTACCGTAGACCCATCTCTGCCAGGCACCCGGCATCATGAGTGGGGAATCGGGAGGTACTGCGTATTGAGAAAGAGAGTGTCTCATAAGCCAAAACTGGCTGGCCCTTTCAAATAGGGGTGACACTATAATAAACAAACCTTTTGATTAGGCCTAATAGCAGCCGACATTAAGTGGATCGTGTAATCATGACCAATTAAAGTTGTTTGGGATTTATCGATCTCAATTAGTAGCTGTTGATTATGAACAAACACCATAATAGCCTTACCTAACCGCCGATTCCTGGCTAAGTGTCATAAAATAGGTGTAATTTGCGATGATTACACACTAATCCCTTTGTTTATTACGAACTGTCAAAATTCACGCGACCTTCACCTGAATAGATTGGTTACCCGCTTCTCAATAAACTACATGTGTTTTCGTTATCGGAAATCGGGACCAGTCTACTCGCTTAGCGCAGGTAAAAATCAATATTCGCCATAGAGAAATTTCGGATTTTCTTATCGCCAGATTCTAGCGTTTTCGCCAAATTGTATTTTTTATCGCCATTTTCATTTTATTTTCGCATTTGGCGATGTTGGCGATCGCCAGCGAAGGCCCTGCCTCTCCATAATGAGATCTATCCACCTGTAAAGTTTCATGGTTCTACCTAACATAGTTTTTGAGTTATGCTCCGGACAAGAATCAAGTTATAAAATCAACAAAGGGCAATAACTCAAAAAATTTGATCAGCAGAGTTACGGTTCTTGTGCACTGCACCTCTCCATAATGAGATCTATCCACCTGTAAAGTTTCATGATTGTACCTTACATACTTTTTGAGTTATGCTCCGGACAAGAATCAAGTTATAAAATCAACAAAGGGCAATAACTCAAAAAATTTGATCGGCAGAGTTACGGTTCTTGTGCACTGCACCTCTCCATAATGAGATCTATCCACCTATGAAGTTTCATGACTCTACCTTTAATACTTTTTGAGTTATGCTCCGGACAAGGTTTGGTCTACGGACAGACCGACCGACCGACCGACCGACCGACCGACCGACCGACCTTCCGACCGACCGACCGACCGACCGACCGACCGACCGACCGACACTTGCAAAACAATATACCCCCATTTTCTTCGAAAGGGGGCATAATAATTTCGAACTAAATATAACAATTGAAATATAATAGGAAAAGGATAAAAACTGCTCGACACGAGCAATTTCTGTCATTTTTCTACTTTATTTCAATAATATTCGTACTTGATAAGTTTCAAAAACGATCAAATATCTCGAAGCCGAACAAAATCGGCTGAGTCGAACTCCGGATATGTCGAGGTATTTTGACGGACCCTCCGACTTCAAGAGCTTCAGAGAACGAAAGCAAGGCTCTAGAATCAAGTGTAGGAAAGCCAAAATTTTATAGGTCCAACACCAATACCTAAGAAATGGCATACTATTGGAGAAAAGGCCAATGTTTAATTTTTGGACGATGGAGAGACAGACATGAGTTAAATGATATGCCCCGATCTTTCGATATGGTGGAATAAAAAATTTGAACAAATTATATGTCTGAGTAGAGAATATTTGCGTAGATGTTGAAGCATCTGCAAAGTTTCAAAGCATTGAAAGAAACAGAGATATAACAGTTGTTTGTGAACTTAACCCTTTCCCAAACTAGAACTGTCGCAAAGCGGACAAATACCCCCCACTAGCGCGTTGTCACTGAAAAAGTGCTGAAGTTCAAAGTGGCATAACTCTGAAACTACTGCCTGGATCAAGATCAAGATGCAGGTGCACAACTTCATATGATAGGAAACAACCTGCTAAAATTTCAGCAAAATCGGTCAAAAACTGTGGGAGGAAAAGAGGACACAAAATTATGTCCACGGACGGACGGACGGACAGACGGACGGACAACCTGAATCCAGTATACCCCCCCATAACTTTGTTGTGGGGGGTATAACAAGAACTGGTTTTGACGTCCCTAAATGAATAGGCTTAGGAAAACATTGAGGCAAAAGAAGAAACTGCTGATAATCAGCAGTTTCTCCTTTTGTCTCAATATTTTCTGTGCTAGAATATGCACACATCCTTTGTTTATCTACAACCATTTTGTCGTCTGCGACAGCTTTGGACCACCCAAAAATTTTGTCATTTTGGAAAGGGTTAACCAAAGCATTACGCAAACACTAACCAGGCGCGTACCCAGGCATACTCCCATACTCCCTGGGAGCACCTCAAATTTGAAAAATGATTTTTTAGTGTAACATATTCACTTAAAGTCGTTCTTAAGGAAGTATCATATATATACTTCAGTAACCATATGCTCACATGATTGTTGTTAAAGCATGGAAAAATATTTTAAAATGATCCCTGAAGTGATCTATGATTCTCTTATATTCCAATTTTCTTCGGGAGGGGTCCGCCCCTTCCCCTGCCGGGGGTCTGCGCCCCTAGACCCCTGCTTCTTTTTGGTAAGGGAGTAATTCAATTTTGGTCCCAGGTACGCCCCTGCTAATGCCCATTGGTCTGGAATAGTCCCCCTATTCTATGAATAGTCTGGATAAAAACTACTGACCTGTAATCGTGCTGTACATATACCCTGGGGTTCTGGAGGTAGCTCTATCTCATCTATAGATTTATTTAACATGGACCGTGATAATGATGCTGCAAGAAGAAATATGAATTCTCACAACCCTTTTATTTACAATGGATTAAAGTATATATTTCAAGATGAAGAACCAAACTTGTATCTGAAGTAGAAAACAAAGAATTATCACACCAGTTCACATGTGCCCTGTTGTGCTGTAAAAACCAGAGAATACCAGTAAAAGTCTTTAACCCTTTACCAAATTGTTTAATTTTGGACTAATCCAATTTTCAAGGTGTTTAACCCATTACCAAACAGCAAAATTTTGAGGTGGTCCAAAATCAAAGATGTTGCAGACGACAATTTCAAGTTGATGAAATTTTAAAAGCCTTTCCAGTTTGGGTTAGAAAACATTGTGGTAAATGAAGAAATTGCTTGTCACAAGCAATTTCTTCATTTTGCATGATGTTTTCCCAAGCTTTTTTCATTGGGGAGTCAGAAGGTGTCAATGTGTGGTAATGGGTTAAGACGACAATTTCAGGTTGAAGAAATTGTATGCATTTTAGGATATAAAACATTGTGGAAAATGAGTAATTTCTTGTCACAAGTAATTTCTTTATTTTCCACAACGTTTACCTAAGCATTTATCTTGTAGGGCATCAAAAACCTTCAATGCGTGGGAAGGGGTTAAAACTTAATAGAAGAGTCTTATGATATCCAATTTAAAATACAAGCCAGAGATTTAGCTTGCTTCCTTTCAAATGTTATTTGCTGTAAGCAGAGTAATGTAACACAAAGAAGCGCAAAAATAATTGTTTATAAATAAAGATGACCTCAAAGAATGAATTGAGAGGTACAAAGCCTAAACTAACATATGTGACCCATCACGCCGCAGAAGGTACCTTATGGCAAGTGTGCAATGTAGAGACCCTAGTCAGTCTGCACAATCCACGCAGCCAGACTAGGGTCGACTCTTCACTCTAATATAATTTTCTAAAACTAGAGTGTTTAACAGATCTCATTATATGATCATTTTCCAAATATGACATCTGGTTGAATTCTGATGAGTATGATCCTCTTCTCGAAATTTGATTTTATAGATTTCCAATAAGGTCACTTTAACTTTTTCCCAAAAAAGAACTGGTTTTGACGAGTCTATGAGTATATGCTTGAGAAAACATTGAGTTAAAAGAAGAAAATGCTGATGATCAGCATTTTCTCCTTTTGCCTCAATATTTTCTGACCTAAATCTTAGGCATATCCTGCCTTTAAAGGCATTAATTTTGATGTCTTCAGCAGCTGTCAAATTGGATCATACTAATTTTTTGCTGTTTGGGAAAGGGTTAAGCAGGATTGGTCTCATATTATTGTGTTTTGTAAAGAAATGGACTTACATGCTTGTTCAACATTTAGAGATGAGCTCATTGTTTTCCCCTGAAAGAGATGACATAATGTAGCTGCTAAAGGCGCGTTCCCATTGCCGACCAAATCAACTCAATCAGGCGATCGAGCTTGGTCGACAAGAGTGATGGAGCGTGGTCGGCAAAAATGATTTGGAATTAATGGACAAGAAATTAAGAAGTCGTGTAAATAGATTTGATCGAGTTTAATCGGGTTTGATCGGAGAATTTAGGCGATTGAGTTGATCGAGTTGATCTGGTAGGCAATGGGAACGCAGCTTCAACTATTTCATACTAGTCAGTAATGTAAAGATTTTAAAGAAAGTCAAATTGAATACTGCTGTAAAAAATTTTACTTTCCCTCAATCATATATCTTTAGTAAGAAAAATTAGAGAACATCCTTTCCATTTCATTCCTTCCAATTCAAATGCATGTAATTATTTCAAAGAATCAATTTACTAATTTCTATCAGCTACAGCAGGAAAATGGCAAAAAATAAGTTTAGCCAGGGGTGTGTAATTTCTATGCCCAACGACCAACTCCTCCGACTTGGATTTTCAAGGCTACTGACAAGTACAATTTTCCATCCAGCATGTCTGTGGACAAGTGCAAAGTTAGCCTACTGAATTATAAAAGTTGCATTCTCAACTTATGAGTGAGATCAGCCTATAACCAAAGCTGTAAAAGTGTAAACAATCTTTTTCCTACAGGAATGTGTTAAAGTATACTAAATCGTTAATATAATTTAGAGTGTTATGATTCCTAACCAGTCAAACATTTGAGTTAACTTAAACATATTTTTTGGATACATTTGCAATTATCCAGGACAAGCAGAGTTAGCTGAATTTCGGACATGTGAGTTTTTCAATCCAATCCAGGTTGTCTGTGGACAAATGAAAAATTCTTGGATTTCCACATGCCTGGTTAAGTCAAAACTACCAGGTGTCACACTTTAAGTATTTTTGATATGTTCAATTTCCATTTTAATGGACATAATTAAAGTATTCAGAATTACACTACCTCCACATAACCCTTCCCATGTTCAACACCCCCACTGTCTGGACTTTCATTTTCATCATCGGCATCATCATCATCATCATCTTCTAAATCGTCAGGACCGTATGAGACCAGTCTAGTGTCTGTGTACGAAAAATAAAATGTGATTATTTTACTACTGTTAACCTTTTACCAAATGAAAATTTTTTAGTCAGGTCAAAATTCAAAAGTGTTGCAGATAACAAGTTGTAAAAGGCCCCACAAAGCAATTGGAATTCACCTTTTAGTCAAGTATATTACTATTATACTGTTTCATTGAAATAACTCCCTCAAAATAACCGAGCCTGAGTAATTCTTAAAATAGATAGTTGTCCTTCTTGTCTTTATTTAGTGGACTTTTTTTTTTTAAATAAAAGATCCATGTAATGGTATCAGCTTTTCAGGCATTGGCAAGAAATTTCAATCACGTACATGCACAACTATAGCTCGACAAACAGCAGTGATGGCTGTTTACATGTATTAACTAAGTAAACAGTCATCACTCCTATGATCTGTCGAACTATAAACCATTCATCTCTTACGTTTTCTTTTCTTCCCCTTTTTGTCAGCTTCAGGATCGGAACCAGGATTGTCGTCCTCGAGTGCGAGACTTGATGGAGGTCTGGATGAGTTTTGTGAGACTTGTGTAGCGTTTGGTGTTGGTGTGGGCGTGTCTGCTTCCTCATCAGATATGGCATCTACCGCACTCTTTGTCTATAAATCAAATTATATTATTATATTTATATATATATTATTTATTATATTAAATCTTTTCCAAAACAAAACAGGTTTAATAAATCAAAGGATGGGTTGCAATAAGGGGTCAAAAAATAGATTTTCTTTAAATTTCGTGGATTGATAGGGTTACATATCTTTAATTTGTATGTGTAAAAAATCTAGTTTCGGCTTATTTTTCGAGATATGGGTAAATAAAGTGGGTGGAGTAAGATGGACTGACACACAGTAGGGGTTATTCTAAGTCGCTTATCTTTCTTGTTTTTAGCCCCAGATGCGTGAAAATTTGTATGCGAGTCTTGTGATATATGCGTTAAACATTTATAGGCTTACATTTGATATTCCATGTATATCTTTTCCGTAATACTCATTCTTCTTTCTTTCGAAGAATTTCGCTATTTTTTAATGACCAACTTTACCAAACTATCTCCACACGTTTTATTTGAAATACGATTTCTATGAAACTTTACAGATGTACTGTCCAGATATAAATGTAACTTTGTGTGAAATCTGAAAGAAAAGCGTTGGTCAGTTATTGAGATATTTGACCTTAACCTTCAAAATGACTTCAAAACTCGGGAAATGCCAAAATGTGATAGTTAAAGCGCCAATTTTATTCATAAGGATTGGAAGCATGGTTTCTTTTTATTGTTCCTAATGAGTTTCATAGCAATATTTACTTTTTTTACTTTTTTATCGTACAACCCATTCGGAAGAATAGGAAAGAAAAGAAATTCTTTTTGCTTCTCAGTTTTCTTATCAAACTAAATATTGCACATGAAACATGTCTACGCGGAAAGCGCTGTGATTAATATTACTACCACATGTGAGTGAAATTAAATATTAGCATTATGTTAAGATTGCCAAAGCTTTATAGATCTATGCAACTTGAATTGTCTAAGAGTTTATATTAACTCATCTCATGATGGACAAGAATTATCAATTTGCTAGGAGAAAACTTATCATTTTCAGATTGTATTTCTTATATGGTTATAAAGAAGACGCATTGTGAATGAGTTTACTAAATGCCCAAATGTGCTTACAATTAATTAACTTAAGCTAAATATCTTTATAACGTTATATAATATCATCAAAAAGAAAATAATGTTAAATGTATAGACAGGCCTTAAACAAATATCTGTCTATCGATGATTTCATTAGATGAAATGCCCGGGTAACTCTGAGAGGTGACCAAGTTTATTATATTGAGTATATCACTTTTAACGGTAAAATCATACAATAAAAAACCCAATCATGTGTGAAACGCATTCTTTTATAAATGGGCTGTCACATGCCATTCAACCCTAACCATTTTTCGAACAATGCGTAGTTTTAACGGACATTCCCGAATTTGATGTTATTTTGAAGGTCAAGGTCAAATATCTCAACAACGGGCCAATGCTTTTCTTTCAAATTTCACGCAAGATTATATTAATATCTGGATAATACATCTGTAAAGTTTCATAGAAAGCGTATTTCAAATAAAACGTGTGGAGATAGTTTGGTAAAGTTGGTCGTTAAAAAATAGCGATATTTTGCGAAAGAAAGAAGAATGAATATTACGGAAAATATATACATGGAATATCAAATAAAAGCCTATAAATGTTTAACGCATATATCACAAGACACGCATGCAAATTTTCACGCATCTGAGGCTGAAAATAAGAAAGATAAGCGACTTAAAATGAGCCCTACTGTGTTTCAGTCCATCTTACCCCACCCACTTTATTTACCCATATCTCGGAAAATAAGCCGAAACTAGATTTTTTACACATACAAATTAAAGATATTATGTAACCCAATCAATCCACAAAATTTAAAGAAAATCTATTTTTTGACCCCTTATTGCAACCCATCCTTTATAATAAATCTTTTCCAAACAAGGCACTGATAGGGTTTTGTCTTCCTTTAATGAAAAGGCTAAGGAAGACATTGAGGCAAAGAAGAAAATGCTGATAATCAGCATTTTCTCCTTATGCCTCAATATTTTTTTCTTATTTTATCTTAAAAACACACCTCCTGTCTTTATTAATCCTTAGCAAATGACAACATTTTAGACTGGTCCAAATTGAAAGAAGTTGCAGACGACATTTTCAAGTTGATGAAATTTCTAAATTCTACAACTTTTTACTTAGAAAACACAGTGGGAAATGAAGAAATTGCTTGTCACAAGCAATTTCTTCATTTTCCACAATGTTTTCCAAAGCCTTTTTCTTTTGGGGAGTCAAAAAGAGTTACTGTGTGGTAATGGGTTAATCCTTAACAAATGGCACAAACTGGACTGTTCCAATCTGTGCATTTGCAACTGACTTAAAGGATCCTAATGAAGATAAGATTTGTGTATTTTGAATCACAGAGATACAAGATACAAGATACAAGAAACTTTATTAACGTAATAAGGCCACCGGCCCAAAATACATATATAACAAACAATACATTACAATTACAAGTGATGTGCATATATTAGATACTTTCAAGTAATTTTGAGACATAAAATGCTAATTTCATTAAATGTGCTGGATTTTCGCTTTGAAACATGTTAAGTTTTGTCTATTTGGTAGTACTGCTGACCAGGAAGATAGATAAAGTTCTCGAATAGTTTTGAATTTATCACATATATAAAATGCATGGTACTCGTCTTCTAAAATAAGTTCGTTTTTATTAATAAAACAATATGTGCATACTCTGTCTTCTCTGGAAACATTAAAATGACGACCGTATTCGATGTTTAGTTTATGGCTTGAACAGCGGAAACGTGCAAGAGACCGCTTTTGTTGAAATGGCATGTTTAAGGTTAAATATTTTTCTACATTTAATAAACTTTTGAATCCCTTATAAAAATCACATCTAGTTGAATCTTGTATACTACTATGCCAATCTTGAAAAGAACAGTCCTTTAGCCTTTGTTTTAGTGTTTTAATAAAGAATTGAGAATCACCCAGTTCTTGGGATATCCAGACAATACCAAATCCAAACTTAAATAGAAATTGTCGTACTTTAGAGACCCAATTCAGTTTACCGCGATCATCGTCCCTTTTTAGCATAATGTAACAATTTTTGGGATACCTAGAGTTTTCCATTTCTATAAGTCTTATCCAGTATTTTATAAATTTAGTATTGTACTGAACTGATAACGGGTATCGTCCGCATTCACCTAGAGCCATTTGATTATTTGACGAAGTGTTTAAGCCTAAAAAGTCTTTGCAATATTTTATATGTATTTGTTCGATGGGTTCAGAATACTCAAAGCCCCATATTTCTGAACCATATGTTAGAATAGGAGAAACCATAGAATCAAAAATTTTAAAATACTCATTGTACTTGAACTTTCCAAATGGTTTCTGGAATTTATAAATGTTGAAAATTGCTTTCCTTGCTTGTGCTGCTAATTTTCTTTTTGCTAAATACCATGATAATTTTGGTGTAAGAATCAAACCCATATACTTATAAAATGACGTAACCTTAATTGCATTACCCCTAAAGTTCCATTTTTCTGAATCACGTAAGGGCCCCCCATTTCGAAAAACTATTACTTCTGTCTTATCTAGGTTAACGTTCATGCCTGTTTCAGTACAAAATTCATCAATAATATTAATTTGGTTTTGCAAGTTAACGACAGTATCAGAACAGTTAGCTATATCATCTGCAAACATTAAACAAATAACATCTTCGATATCATTGGTAATGAATATACCTCTTTGACATCTTGACTTTAAAACGGAATACAGATCATTTATATAGATGTTAAAAATTGTAGGAGAACAAGAGTCTCCTTGTTTCAACCCGATGTTACACAAAACTGGCTCGGTTAAGTGTTCATCTATTTTAATATAGGCTTTCAAATTCGAATACATCGAGGATAATACCTTAAACATTTTACCTTGAATACCTTTTTTATTGAGACATGTGAATACTTTGTGGTGGTCTAAGGAATCAAATGCCTTTTTAAAGTCCACATATAGGACATAGAATCTACCTCCGGTTTTACAAAGATATTTTTGAATCATGCTTTGGAGACAGAATACATTATCTATAGCCGAATATCCACTTCTAAATCCTGATTGCATTTCATCAATAATGTGAAATTGGTTTGTCCACATAACCAAACGATCATTTAATATATATATAGTTTATTCATAATAAAAGTATTAACATAGTTCAATATGCATTTCACAATAAGAGAAAAGTTATGTAAATTCCTAAACATGTAAACAATTTTTAAAGCATCTGGATCTATTAAAACTATACTAATAACTTAAAAATTGTATCTATTTAAAACTATGTCTATACATCCATTATAAGGATAACACAAAAAAGATGTTAAATCTTATTTCCATTGTGGTCCTTTCAATGGGAGCATAAGCATAGGAAGGCATCACAAAATAATGTTTTTATAAAGGAAATGAAAGACTGTAGGAAAATAAATAATTGACTAGACATATATCACAGTGCAACTACAGACAATAAAAGTACATATTTCAATTAAGTAAGAAAAGTTTTACTTTTGATTTAGTCTAGGAGCCAGCTTATACAAAGGGGGTTAAATTAAAAGTTCTTGCAACCGGTGACCTATAAAATTTTGAGTGGTATTTTTCAATACATTAGGGTCCCATGCTTTGGTTAAGGGTGGATGACATGCTTAAAAGTGGTAGGATTTTTTTTAAATCAAGGTCAAAGGTCATTCGGTGCACTTTTCATACATACCTCCTAAAATACCCCATAACTTACTCGTTTATTAAGCTAAAACAATCATTTTGGTATCAAAATAAAGCTGATGATTTGCACTTTGACTTACATGAATAATATACACCTTTTTGATTTTCTATTTTTTAGAATATTCATAAATATAGCAAAAATTGGCTAAAAATCACTAAAATAAGTTTTGTCTACAAGTGAAAAAAAAGTTTTAAAAATACCAAAGGTGTGTTTTTGTGGTTGAAATCATACTTAAAAATTGCCCAGAAACCTGTTCTTGACTTATATGTATTTCTTCCAAGAATTAGTCTTTGGCTTAGGCTTGTAGTCATAGGTAAAAGTGGGTGGGGTAAATTTTCCCTAAAATTGCAAAACATGCAAACATTGATGTAACAATATATCTTATACATAAATGTGATATTTTATTAGAGTTTATTGTTTTGAAATCATATTTGCAGGGATTTGTAAAGCTTTTAATGTATATTCCTGAAAATTAATTTGAATTTTAAGAGCCAAAATAACAATTCAATGAAACAGCATGTTAGATGGATACAGATTATACCAACACCACAATGTCAAAACTATGACTCTTAAAGCGAACATTTATCAAGTATCTATATAATAGTAATCGGCAGCTGAAAATATTACCCAGGCCCGTGCCATATTTTATAGGAATCAGAACAACATGGGGACGGTCGGAGTTTGCATTGTTGGGTAGTGCATTGCTTTTATAGAGCCAAAGGGAAAGGAATTTCGCGCTGGAACCAAATAGCTCATACACAGGAAACACAGTTTACAGTTTAAGTGAATAAAACAATATCTCTAGTATTACATACTTATTAGGGATACCGAAATATCTTTTTTTATATTTCTCCTTTTGTTCAAAATGGCCAACAAAATTCAAGATGGTCCCTTTAAATGTTTACATAGCAAACTTTTAACATAGATAGAAATAAGACCACGAATTAGTCGTTTTTTTGCCCCCGCATCAATAGATCGATGGCATAATGTTTTACCATTGTTCGTCTATCTGTCTATCTGTCTGTCCATTCGTCCGTCCATCCATCCATCTGTCTGTCCGTCCGTCAGTCCGAAACTTAACATGAAAACTTAACATTAGCCTTTCCACATGCAAAGCTCAAATTTGGTATGTAACCTTCTTTCAATGATATCTATCTGTTCCATGCAACATGACTTTCCCCAAGGTCTTGTATTAATCCTTGTCAACCCTTACCATGAAAACTTAACATTTAAACTAATTAACGTGAAAACGTAACATTGGCCTTTTCTCCAAAGGGAGTTCACACACAAACCTTATCAACCATTTATTTGAAAGCTTAACGTAAAAACGTATCATTGGCCTTTTCAGGGGCATCCGTGTTTCACAAAGACATCTTTTTTCAAGATTAGGCTGAATTATATATTAATTCGTGAGAGATAGCCAGTGATGTGCATTTTAGAAAGTAAGACCATTTTATAGAGTTTTATTTGTCAAACGACGACCGAAATGTCTTCTGCATGATAGTTGCGTAAAGCAGAGGTAATGCATAAACTCATTGTTTTGTTCATTTAATGTATCATGTATACTAAATATAAATAATACCTGTGTCTTTATATACAACACTATCCTCATCATCACCATCATCAACAACAACTACAATAACAACAAGACACATGATGCAATAACCAGACTTGTATAGTCCACAGCTACCCTATACTAAACACTTCAATACACTCAACTCATGCCATATATACTCATCCTTATCACTGTCTGATGCATCAAGATTCTCAAGTCTTTACACAGTTCTGACTCACAAACACATACATCAGTGCATAAAAGATCTTCTCTTTGACACTTAGACCTTCGCATGTAGCAGTCAGTTTAACACGAGCATTGTGTGATGTCAAGCAAAGCTAGAGGTGCAGGATCTTTACGCATTCTTACAGGAACTAAATTATTGTTGTCAATTCCTTGGTCCATACATGGCATGCTGGTGGTGGTAGATTCAGATACTGGTCAGTTTAGTGCTTACAAATATGGGAATATGCTGAATTTATTTATATACAGAAAATATATATACGTCCATATATTTTTATGCCCCTGTATCGAGCGATCGGGGGCATATTGTTTTACTCTTGTCCGTCCGTCTGTCTGTCTGTTCAAAACTTAACATTGGCATTTTCTCCAAAATTATTAAACATACAAAGCTCATTTGGTATGTAGGAAGGCTGTTTATAAAGTATCCGGAATTATGTCATAATTTTTTCATTTATGCACTAACTGTTATGATATTATAGGATACAAAAACTAAGTTTATGCATTAAGGCGCATTCTATAGTTGTTATGGCAACATAGGGTCATGTTGAGCAGCCCAACCTCGGTCTGAGATGGATAAGTCAGGAAAGTCTGTCCTACACATCTAATATTTACATCTTTTCGATATATTTGCCACTGCACGATATACCACACTTCCAACATACGCATTTATTTCTCAAAGAAGGGTCTGAACTGTACTTGGGGAATTCTATAGATAGTTTCTGGGACACAATTGGCAAGTCATGAACGATTTTGCCGACATCATGTTGGGACGTCCAGATATAGGACTATTAAAGTCAGAAACATCATAGGTAAAATAATTTATAAATGCATTATACCACTTACAAATGCTTGTTTTTTTATCTTAGAAGTATTAGATGTGCGTGTTCATA
The DNA here is from genome assembly GCA_963680895.1 of Fragum sueziense. Lineage (NCBI taxonomy): Eukaryota > Metazoa > Mollusca > Bivalvia > Cardiida > Cardiidae > Fragum > Fragum sueziense. The sequence continues at coordinate 43,975,521 of OY804602.1, read as the reverse complement.
ATCATAAAGATCGTCTCTGATTTTGATTTTCCAAATTACACTCAAATCATTATTGAATACCATTGCCCTAGCACCATATTTGCTATGTAAGCAAAGCGATGAGTCCAAATGTCAGCCGATGATGTTACGTTTGCTGAGAAAAATGTCCGCTCAAAGGTAACAAGCATTTTGGACAATTGTTGAAGTCAAAATACAAAATATGATTGCTTTAAAATCGATTCATAAGTCACATCTTTGCAAATTGTCAAAAGTTTCCCCGCTCAACGTGACCCCACCATGTCGAATGTGCCCTTATCCAAACAGCAGCGTTTTTGTTCCAGGATCAAATGTATAATTCTTCAAAGTATATGTGTTTAAAATTTAATCTCAGTTGGTTTAAAAGTTAAAACGACAAATGGGTGATTAGATTTGTGTACAATATAGCCTAGAAAATATTGAGGCAAAAGAAAATGCTGATAACCAGAATTTTCTCCTTTTGCATTAATGTTTTCCCAAGCATTTTCTCCTAGGGACGTCAAAACGAGGTCTTGTTTGGGAAAGATTCAATGATTTCTTTGATATAGATACAAATGAAAGATGCACGATTTACTAGGAATAGTTTTAGCCATGTAATAAGTAAAACATTGTCCAGATTTTTGTCGGGTATATTGTTGTGGAGTTAGAACAACCACAGGTCCAAAGATTTCCACTTTTTTTAAACCAAAAGTTTCTGTGTCTACTCAAATATGTTTTGCAGTCGTGAATCAATAAACAAAGTTATGTTATGATGATATGATTGAGAAGGATGGATCAACAATTGTGGTATCTTTATTTTCTACTATTTACTCGTAACAAAATGTAACATGCAATAAATAATTTGCATAATAAGAGATATAGGGCCTATTGAATTTCTTGTACAATTAAAACTTATTGGGTCACAAAATTAATTAAACTCAAAGACCAGATCCTCTGTTGTCCCTATTGAAAGCATGTGCATAAACGAATATATGATACTAATATGTTCATGGTTACTCTTGGAGACCTTCATAACCACACATCAGAACATCCAGATTCTAGACTGATGATATTGATATGTATTCACAGAATGGAATATTCTGTTCCAAATTATATTTTATGTATAAATATTCGAATGTTCTCGTAAGGCTACCAGGTGTAAGCATTGCAATGATGGCAGTTTTGTAATTATCTTTAAAGAGACCCATGCTAGGTTGTCGGACATACAAAACGATAGGGAATATGTTTATGAAATATTGTATGGAATGGTCAACCTGGATAGCTAGATTATTTCTGCACAATGACATTTCAACTGAAGTTCATTTAGTTCTTCTAAATCAAGTCTGTTCTTCTAAATCAAGTGTATATAATTAACTTACCACACTTTATATTTATAGTAACATTTATGTGACACTGAACCTTGATAGTGAAAAATTTAGTTCCAGCTCTAAAATGGCTTTCCTTTTGGGTCTATAAAAGCAATGCACTACACAACAAAGCAAACTCTGACCATCCCCATGTTGTTCTGATTCCTGAAAATCTGGCATGGGTCTCTTTAATGTCCTTTACCCGTAAGATAGAAAGAGGAATATTTTCAGCTGCTGACTATGCAAATCTGAGTCTTGTTTTATTTAATTGTACTAGATACTTGATAAATATTCGCTTTAAGAGTCATAGTTTTGACATTATGGTGTTGATATAATCTGTATCAATCTCGTATGCTGTTTTATTGAATTGTTATTTTGGCTCTTAAAATTCAAATTAATTTTCAGGAATATGCATTAAAAGCTTTACAAATCCCTGCAAATATGATTTTAAAACAATAAATTCTAATAAAACATCACATTTATGTGTAAGATTTATTGTTACATCAATGTTTGCATGTTTTGTAATTTTAGGGAAAAATTACCCCACCCACTTTTACCTATGACTACAAGCTTAAGCTCAAGACTAATTCTGTGAAGAAATACATATAAGTCAAGAACAGGTTTCTGGGCAATTTTTAAGTATGATTTCAAACACAAAAACATACCTTTGGTATTTTTAAAACTTTTTTTTTCACTTGTAGACAAAACTTATTTTCGTGATTTTTAGCCATTTTTGCTATATTTATGAATATTAAAAGATACTGAAAATCAAGAAATTGTATATTATTCATGTAAGTCAAAGTGCAAATCATTAGCTTTATTTTGATACCAAAATAATTGTTTTAGCTTAATAAATGAGTAAGTTATGGGATATTTTAGGAGGTATGTATGAGAAGTGCACCGAATGACCTTTGACCTTGATTTAAAAAAAATCCTACCATTTTTAAGCATGTCATCCACCCTTAACCAAAGCATGGGACCCTAATGTATTGAAAAATACCACTCAAAATTTTATAGGTCACCGGTTGCAAGAAAAGTTCCATTCCAGGACCTGGCTCCTAGACTAATTTAAAAGAATTGAGATTTGAAACGTCTATTAGAGAACTTGGTAAAGAATTCCATAATTTAGACCCACTAAAAGCGAACGTTTTCTTACCATTAGAGCCAACCTTGGGTAAAATAAAATTGCCGGTGGAATGGGAGCGTGTATTGTAAGAGTGAACAGCATCAAAAGAGACAAAAGTATCATTCATGTATTCAGGGCTTAAACCATTCCTTAATTTGAAAACATTGCACAGAATTATTTGTTCGACTCGTTTTTCCACAGGAAGCCAATTCAACCTTTTAAAATGTTCAATACTAATATGTGCAGTGTGCTCTAAATTTAAAACAAAACGAATTAATTTGTTTTGAGTAGTTTGAAGTTTATTCTTTAAAGCTTTACTGAGACCATTGTACCAAAATGAACAAGCGTAATCATAGTGACATTGTATAAGCGACGTGGCAATTAGTTTTTTTGTCTGCTCAGTAAGAAAGTTGCGTTTTCTGTACAGAAACTTCAAGCGTGCGTTTGCTTTCTTCAATACTGAGATAGCAATATCATCACCAGACAAAGACTGATCAATAGTGACACCCAAGTATTTAACTGAAGATGAAGATTGTATTTCAACGCCATTACAAGATACATTTAAAGATGAATTTGATTTAAGTTTATGTTTTGAACCGAAAAGAATTGTTTCTGTTTTTCCTAAATGAAGTGATAGCTTGTTGTCTATTAGCCACTCACTTATTGAGTTCAAATCTTCACTGAGTTGACTTTCAATTGACGCCCTTGATTTATTTGCAACTAAAATAGCAGAGTCATCGGCATACAACAAAAGTTTATTTTTGATAACAGCTGGCATATCATTCACATAAAGAAGAAATAAAAGCGGACCTAAGATTGAGCCTTGTGGGACACCGCATGTAACAGATGACGGATTTGAAAAAGTTCCAGCTATGTCAACAAGTTGCTTTCTACATGACAAATATGACTTAAACCATCGAATAATATCATTTCCCAAGCCTATACATTCAAGTTTCATAATAAGTATGGAGTGGTCTACAGTGTCGAATGCTTTTTGAAGATCTAATAAAGCCATTCCTACTAAGTTGCCCTTATCCAATTGAAATCGAATAAAATCAGTTAAATGAATCAAACACGTATCTGTTGAAAAATGTCTTCTAAAACCAGACTAAAAACTATACAAAATATTTTCTTGGTTGAGATACGATTCAAGTTGATCATACACAACGCGCTCAATTTGATATCACACTTAAAATTGAAACAGGTCTGTAGTTACCTACATCCGTTTTATTGTTCTTTTTGTACAAAGGAACAATTCTTGCTGACTTGAGATCGTCTGGAACTACTCCCTGAATCAACGACAAATTAATTACATGTGAAAGAGGACATGCTATTAAAGCAGAACCGTCGACAACGAATTTTGCATTTAAACCATCTAAACCTGTAGCTTTTGTTGGACAAATATTACTAAGATATTTATAAATTTTATTTTCACTTACTAATGAAAAAGAAAAACTATCAAGTCTAATACTTTTAGTAGAATAAAATCTGGAAATAAAGCTATATCCAAATTTTAAAGACGGAGAAGGGAGTTTTGAGACCAAATCTGATGCAACATTCGTGAAAAAATTATTAAAATGTTCGGCAACTGTTATTTTCTCGAAACAGAGATCACCATTGACATTGAGACCAATACTCTGACCAGCAGAGCAACCAGACTTCTTGGATGGCATTCCAAGTTGCTTAAGATAGTTCCATAATGACTTTGAGTCCGAGCTATGATCATTTAAGAGTTGTGAGAAGTAGTCTTGTTTTGTTTTATTTATGATACTCTGAGTTTTATTTCTGAGGGTTTTAAATATTTCATAATTTTCATCTGTCTTTTCACGTTTAAAAGTGTAAAATGCCTGATTACGTTCTTTAATATTGAGTAGGACAGCTTCATTTACCCAAGGTTCAGTTCTTTGTTTAGTTCTAATTTCTTTCAGTGGGGCTAATTTGTCAATTATATCAAGAAAAATAGTCTTAAACTGCACCCACGCATCAGAAACATCATTACTAAGCATAACAGGAGACCAGTCAACAGATAATAGAGCTCTCTCCAAGTTCTCTTTATTGTAATTCTTAAGTGACCTGATCTTGACTGTTCTATGAGTACCAATGACATTCTTATAAACCTTTCTAGTGCAATAAATCATAAAATGATCACTGAAGGAAGTATGCAAAACACCATGTTGTAAAACTTTATCTTGGTCTGAAGTAAGGATTAAATCAATTGTAGTTGAAGAAGTTGGACAGACACGGGTAAAATCATTTATCAGTTGCTTAAGATCAAACATTGTTATAAAAGACTTCAAATTGCTAAGATGAACACATTTACTATTTTTAGAAACATCTGTATTAAAATCACCTAAAATGTAAGATTCAAAGTCATTAAAATGAGAAGATTTTGAACAAACATCTTCAAGTATACTGTAAAAGTTAGTTTGTTTTGGTGGTCTATACACAACAGCAACTAAAATTGGTCTAGTCTTTGGAAGTAAAAGTTCAATCCAGACTGCTTCAAGTTGTTCATGCTGTAAGTCTGTACGTGTGTTGAAGGCCAAGTCAGAGCGAATATAAAGACAAACACCTCCCCCATGTCTGTCTCTATCACGACGAACAAGACTGTAGTTACTGATTGCTAATTCAGAGTCAAAAATGGAACTGTCCAACCAGGACTCTGATATACCAATACAGGCAGCTTTTGACTGAACAGCAATCATCCTTATTTCATCCAGCTTTGGCAAAAGACTCCTTGTATTAACATGTAGAAAGTGCAGTCCACGTTTGCTAAATACTTTGAACTCATCATTTGGGTTGGAAAATGATGTTGAACTGTCAGGGCCAGGACATGGATGAATATCTCCACTGAGCAACAACATAGTATTCAACCAGCAAATTGGGTTACATGAAGATGAAGTGTCCTTTGTCTTAGTGTTGAGTAATAGAGTTGAGAATACTTTATAAACAACATTCAGCAATGAAATTCCCCTATAATTACCCGGATCAGTTTTAGAGTTTGACTTGTGAATAGGAATCAAAATACTTTGGAGCCATGTATGTGGAACTTCACCAGAATCTAAAATTTTATTAAACAGCTCAACCAGGATGGGTGAGATATAGTCAATGGTAACTTTATAAAATTCTGCTGGTACGCCATCTAAACCGTGTGACTTACCATTTTTTAACTTTAAAATGCATTTTCGAACTTCTTGTAAGGTAATTCTTGAATTCAAAAGTAGATCCATATCTTTATTGTAGTATGCAGGATTATCTTGTATAGTTATAGTTGTCGGCTTCAGTACATCTTGAAGTAAATTTTCAAAATATTCGACCCATTCTGCATCAGGTATTGGGTTCAACGGTCTTATATTAGTTTTTCTTGTAGATGCTTTAAGCATTGACCAAAAGGTCTTTGGATTATTACATGCGGAAGATAAATTGTTCCTTTTAGTTACTTGTAGTGCTATTTTTCTTTTTCGACATAATGCTTTAAAATGATTTTTACTTGTTTTATAATTAATAAAATCAGAGTTTTCGTTGTTTTGGCGATATTGCCTGAGAAGTTTGTATTTATGTTGTTTAGCTTCCTCACAAGTGTTATCCCACCACTCAGGTTGTTCATTGTGTAATGTTGTAACATTTTGTTTATTAATAAGCATTTTCACAGATGAATTTCTATAAAGTTTAAGAATAGACTGCATTGCTATATTGATATCATCCTCAATTGCCCTAAAAATGGAATCGCGTAATTGCACAGAAAATATTCCAACATTGTGACAAAGTTCATTGAATATGTTCATACAATTTCATTAACCCTTTCCCAAACGGCAAAATTTTAGGGTGATCCACTTCAAAAACTGCTACAAATGACAAAATGGAAGTTATAAATGATAGAATTTGTTTAAAATATGGCAGAGAAAATATTGAGACAAAAGGAGAAACTGCTGGTTATCAGCAGTTTCTTCTTTTGTTTCAATGTTTTCCCAAGCATTTTTGATAAGGGACGTCAAAACCAGGTCTTGTTTGGGAAAGGGTTAATTAAGATTTAGAAATATAAACAGCTGAAGATGTTTCCCCTATAACAGTACACTGTAAAACTTCACAGACTTTTTCTCAAATCAAGGGCAAAAGACAAAAAATATAACATTACATTGGCTTTAAATTGTCGTCTGCATCATCTTTGAATTTGGTCTAGTCTAAAAATTTGCCGTTTGGAAAGGGTTAAAACACTTTATAAGACTGTAAAAGTAACAATTTTCTTAATTACCCATGTAACAAGTCTAACAAGTTGTGACAAGCAATTTCTTCATTTCCCATAAATTTTCTACACAGAAATACCAAAAGTTGTTAAATTTCATTTGCATGTTTGAATTTGGAAAAGTCCAAAAACATTCCATTCGGAGATAAAGTTCCTTGACTGTATACAGTACCTGTTTCTTTTCATCATCATCAGAATCAGATTCTGCATAAGTTCCCAGGAGTGAAATGGCTGACTTTGGCTGCTCTCCCGCCATCACACAAGTTTTAAATGTTTATCTTTCAATCAGTTTTCTTTCACTTCTTCCCTTTTGACTCCTTGATATTACTGTCAAAACGATGAAACTGAAAAACAATTTTACAATTAAGGACATGCTTTCATTAGCTGCGATATCATGGCCAGAAACTTGAAGATAGGGTATTGGTTTGTGAAACCCAGATCAAAATTCAAAAAGGTTTCGGTTACATTATTGCAACTATAGTATGCCATCATATATTTCAATATAGACTCAGTTTGAAGGCAATTCAAAGACTTATGACTGACTAAAAATCAATCTGTTTGAAATTAGTAATCAACATCAATGGCTGTTAAAATTCGAAGAACCAACAGTCCAAACGGAATTATAATAGTTACCTGGTTACACCTCGTAACTTCTGTAAGAGTCTTTTAATAAAAAGAGGACCTTATTAACTTCAAACATGCGGTACCTAAGGTTATAACCACTTTGAATAGATATTTTAATGGATAAATCATTTAAATACTTTGATTCTGAACAAAACTACTCGTTCTTAAAAATCTTTGTCCGGAATCCAAAACCGTCCGAATATATAGCAACAAAGACGTGTGAGTTCAGAGCTACGCCAACCCCCATGTCTAGAAACATATTTACTTAACTATGGGCTGAAAGGTATTGTTCTCATTATTTCAAAGTATTTAAACGCCAACCTTTCTCTAAATTAAGTTGATTTTAGGTCGTTTAATCGTCGCACCGGCATTGACTAAGCAGCCAGTCTACAATATTTCCAGTCTATTTTTTTTTATTTTTGGACTGACTAATTTGACGCATCACTTTATCCATTTTTGGATAAAAATCACTACGCGGTGCGCAAAACTCAGATCCTGTCGCCAAAAAGTAGCAAGCAGAAAATTGCAACTACAAATACATTTGCAACAAAATAAAGTTTGATTTTCGTCTCAATTTCATCTAATAAAATAATTAATTCAAATTAGATTATTCATTTTACTCTATGCAAGCATATGAAGCAAATATGCCGCGTGACAGGAAGTCATGAGGAAGTACCACGTGTATGCATTTTATGGGCGCTGACATCTTGAAAGTAGTTAACCCAGAATGCCCACCAGAGATAGATGGTAATCGACAGGTGGCGACATCTATTGGTAGATATTGTTGGACTGGTACCCATTCGTGTAAATAACTGAATTTACGACTGGGAACAGGTACTGCATTCTGTCCTTTGATTGGTCAATCAATATAATCGATAGACCAATGAAACGACTCGGTGTATGGAAAGCGTCACCTGTCCAGGCCGTCTGAGTGACCGTCAGATATTAGCTATTACCGTACTTAAATCCGTAGTAGATTTCAGGTACGGGAACCAGACTAACCGGTAGTTTGTGCTATCTCCTTTTTTGAAGAGTACTTTCGAAATATAGTCTAGAATTTCATAGACTAGAACAATTCACGTCGTCCGAACATCGATAAAGATAGGCCATTCAAATGAGCAGAGGGTGAAAAGAACATGCGTTAATAAGTATTTACAATATTTCGGACAGACATCACATTTTTGTTTGCCGAAAGAACTGTTACAATGGGCGTCTACCACCCTACATTGATGCCACTGGCGAAGCTAGCCGAAAATTAAAGTGTAGCCTACGCAAAACGCATGCCTAATGTATCAGGAGAGGTTTGATGGCGGGCTCCATACTGCTGGGGGGGGTTTCTTGTGGGCATCTCCCTGATTTTTTTTTTGAAAATTTAATGTAGATGCAAATGAAATACATACCAAATGCCCACCTGGAGCCACGAATGACCATGGACCATGATGGTCATTCGTGGCTCCAGGTGGGCATTTGGTATGTCAGCCTACTCTAATGGCGATTCAGATTTTTATTTTTCGCGATATGTAGGGCCTACGCCATTGCATTTTTACGCCTATGGATGCCAAAACCAAGTAGTTCAAATATTTGTTACTAGGCTATATCTAGTTTGTCGTAACAAAATTCACAATCATGTTTAAAATCTAGACTAAAAATATATAATTTCATTCGTTCTTTCTGCCCGCCTGATCATGTCTCAAGTCTAATGATTTCCATTTAACCCATTACCAGATGCGACAACAAAAAAAATTAAACTCGTCCAAATTCAAAGATGTCACTATGTAGGCCCTACATACGATAATTTGATAAGTTCAAGATAATGGAATTTCACAATTTTAATCTTTGGAAAATAAAGAAATTGGCATGTAATTTGGAATGGGTTAAACTTTTCATCGCTCATGCATTTAATTCACGGAATGAAAAAAGAAAGAGGAAGAAAATATATTTTTCCGCATCAATAATCTTCAATACGCAATTTGACAAGTAATATGTGGAAGTTCAAACCGAAAGTGGACGTTTTATGACAAATTCTGCACAGTTTAGGCGAATAAATTCTTTATTTTTGGAATACACTATATTTTGTTGGTGTATTATTTGTCCGTATCAACGACCTTTTAATTTTTTGACGCATTTTATCAACAACCTTGAGGAAGTAAAATACAAAGTGAACAGTTTGATAGCTAATCGATTCAGATAGACTTGACAATTCATTAGTTTGGGAGAATTTGATAATAAATAACTGTGCTTGAGCATTCCTTGATTTATTTTTCACAATGAGTTCCGACCCAGCGTTGTTGGTAGGATCTAGTGAGACTGGTGCGGAGGAGTTCGGACACTCTATCGTGGTGCCCATCAACCCCCAGTCACACCTCATGTACTACTTAAGCTGTGTCAACACTCTGCTTAAATCCAAGGGCGAGCAGACTGACAGGGACATGAAGAAACTATGCGACTTTAACCCTTTCCCAAACAAGACCTGGTTTTGACGTCCCTAATAGAAAAGGCTTGGGAAAACATTGAAACAAAAGAAGAAACTGCTGATAATCAGCAGTTTCTCCTTTGGTCTCAATATTTTCTCTGTCATACTTTACACAAATTCTATCTTTAATAACTTTCATTTGGTCATTTGTGGCAGTTTAAGAAGTGGATCGCCCTGAAAATTTGCTGTTTGGGAAAGGGTTAAGAATTACTCTCGACTCACGTAGAAGGAGATCGACCAGGTCATTTTGATGAGCTTTTTGTTGTCGCCCGATGTCTTGCTGAACAAGTGCGTTTTCGTTTGCGACGACCTCTGCAAGCTTTACGACAACAATTTCTACGAGATCAACAAAGTCTCGCGGCGATTTGTAGTCTCGCGAGAGTTGCTGATCGGCGGGGAAAGGCGCGAGGTCAGACGGATCATGGCGTGCCGAATGTGCTGGTTACAACAAAATTGGTTCTCGCCCATGGAGCACTACAAAGATCGTCTGCAGAGAATTTTGACCCAAGGAGGCTCGGGTGGTCGGCAGCCATCTAGACCGGCGACATCTGGTGGCCGACAGACGTCTCGCCCCACAGGATCAACTGCGATAGGAGCGAGCGCACAACCGAGGCCGGGAACCGCGACAGGCTCGGGGTCACGTGACGATAAAAGCTGGTGCTCTATCTCCTAAGTAATGGAGACCTCACGGATTTGCTCACATGTCATATAATAAATCTTCAGTGATTTAGTAAAGTTTTTGTAAGATAAAAGTATTGTATATTCTAACTCTTGACATACTGAATTAAATCGAACAGGAAGTATAGTCTATCGGTTATAACTGTAGACATGTATACAAACACTAAAAAACAAATACATAGTTTTAACATTTACCAAACCAATTATCGTGAGCTATACGAGCGAATTAATGTCCTAATTCTTTAATTTCCAAAAGAGGAAGTGTTTGTGTTGGGCCATTTATCAACAACAAGAAGTAAAGTGTTTGTATACAACTCTACTTTTATAGCCGATGAGTTATAGGGGATATTAGGTCACACTGTGCGTATGCTGATCTTGCGTTTTAGACCTACTTCCTGCCAAAGCAGTAACCTACTTATTGATTTCGAGATCAGCATGAAAAGGGCTAATTTATTGATTATATTGGTGGTTGTGATGTATATAACCACTGGTGGTGAACTCGGCCAAAGCGAGGGACGTTTTTCGCTACAACAAGGTACAGATATTTTGCGTTTAAATGTGAGTTTAAAGATCTAATTGGATAGTTTTTCTAATAACAAATTAATGAATTTGTTCTAAAAATACACCGGGTTTACCGATATGTATTGACAAACCGTCTGTGTTGCTATAAAATATCGTAACTACGGCTTTATCGAAGGATTTGATGGATGCTACTATAGACCTACATTGTATAGCGCAGCCACAATTTTATTGCATATATTTACAAAACTTAGGCCTGCAATCAACAGTAGGCCTATAGACCAACAACAACAACCCGAGACATTTGCATATGTAATGACCCCGCTTCGGCAATGTTATCATAACACATCCAACTAACGGAATTCGCCGACGAAAACTAAGTTCTCCCGGATTAATTTTGGTGGGCTATAACATTACATGCACACTCATAACTTTCGATAAAATTTTACACGGTTTCAGATGATTTGGGACTCAATGCAATAAAAAACAATAGACGAAATGGGAGTAGACCAAATGGGAAGTTACCGCTTTCATAGCTTTCTTTCAGGTTAGACATTTTCAATGTTCAAACCATCGAATTCAAAATTACAGCAGTTTGGAGGTGTTTACATCTAGTAATATAATAATTATGTGCCATAATTTCGTGACGTGATTGTAATGCTCTGATATTTTTCAAACTTTTCCGGACGACAAAGCTTCATACCTGTACAATAACACGGTGGATAATCACGTGATATAATATTTTCAGAAAATCTTCAATAATTCTGTAAATACTGGACCGATTTCAATTCGGTTTGAAGCAGAGAATGTGGACAGACGTCACGCATTAGATGGACGTGGTTGATTTTTGAAAAATCAACCGATAAAAAAGTTATTGTAGATAAACCAAAATTTTGGTTTATCTTCAATAACTTTTTATCGGTTGAATTTTTAAAAATATACGACAACCATGTTATTCCAGACATTTTTTCCACCTTCTCTGCTTCAAACCGAATTCAAATTGGTGAAAGTATTGACAAAGTTATTGAAGATTATTGGAAATTCTAAGTCACGTGATTATACATCGTGAATAAAGTAATGATAAAATGGGTACTGGTAGAAATGGGATTTTTGTAGGCCTACATGTACACTTGACCATACTCTCTTAAGAACAGAGCACATTCCCTCTTCATTCCATTATGATAGAACGATACTCTGTTCCCGCCGGGTCATTTCACGTCTAATCTCGGGGCCTTGGCGGGATTTCGGTATCCAATCGTAGGCTTTACACAACAAAACAATTGGAAAATCTGATACAAACTTTCATTGACTGACTTTTCAAATTACCGGTTTCAGTCAAAAATAGAAGCGACGTAATGTATACGTAATGATCATGCAAGATATAACTGAATAATTTTGATTCGATAATTCAAATGATGTGCTATAATTAGATTATGACGACCAAATAGGCTGTTGGTATTTCAAAAACGGCAGAGGTCATATTTGATGGTTAATCAATATAGAACTCGGCTTTGGAGAGTAACTTGACCATAGAAAATATTGACAATAGCAGAAAGTGGCGGTCATCAGCATTTTCCTATTTTGCCTCAATGTTTCCCTCTTTTGTCTAAGGAACGCCAAAAGCAGTTTTTGCAAAGGAAAGGATGAGTGTCAATAAGGCCCTTTCCGTGACCCAACCCGATTTTCTTCATTTTCGCCACACATGACCACTAACATATTGACCTCATGTAGGCAAAGTATCAACTTGAACGGAGCCTTGGTTTGGAAGATATATTAAATCAAAGTGGGTGGGGTAAGTCACCTACTATGCCATTAGATGGTAATCAGTTTCTTATACAGTTTTACTAACAATTTATAACTTGAAACTTGCTGATGCAGTGAAATATATGTGTATTGCACTTTAAATACATATTGTTTTTTATTCCATTGGATGCCATGTACAGAAGAATAGGGGCATTAAACATGTTTATGATTTTTTAGGATTTTTGGATGGACTAACTTTACGAAAAACCACAACAGGCTTTTATTGCTCATTTCATTTGATTTATCTTTCTGGTGGTGAATGAAGATATATTACCGTAATTTGTAATATGAAAATTTTCAAAATAGCTTTTGTATTTTCTGGATTACTTGCCCTTGATTTCTTGATAAAAATGACAAAAATTATACTTTTTCGTTTCTAAACCAAACATTTCTGTATAAATCACCATAAAATACCAATATGAGGATGATATGAGCCTTGTGTACACAAAAAACATTAGATAAAGAGGTTGCAATTGTTATCTTAACAGAGTGGGTGGGGTAATATACTCAAAAATTACGCATGAAACAGACAGGAATTTTTCATAGTTAGAATTGCTTGCATAGCATCCTAAATGTGTAATAACGTTGTTATTAGCTCATCTGAGCACTAAATGTTCAAGTTGAGCTATTTTAATCGCTTTTTGATTGTTGTCTGTCTGTCTATCTGCCCAATTGTCTGTTCTTAAGGTATACAACCCATCATTAGCACCAAAGAGCCAAATACGAAATTTGGAAAGTGCCAGTAATTCCTAAACTGTATTACATTTCCATTCCAAATACAAACATAAGCATTTTGGAGGGTTTAGAATTTTGAAATAATGCATACTTATGGAAATATTTGACAAAATTGTTCTAAATTACCTCCCTTGCATATGAAATTAGAGTAAAGTAATATTTGTAAATTATTTTCTTCTTGAAGCATAATCTTGAAATTCGGCATGGTCAATTAACTTTTGTGAAGGGAATTTACAAGTGTGTGTAATTTGATGCATTTCGTATCGCTAGAAAGTGGTGTTTTTAATGATGGGTCATATACCTTAATTTGGTATTTACACTGTAGCATCCGCAAATATATGCCAATCTTGACCAAACTTTATAAAAACAAGTATAGTCATAAGTTCTCTTATGAGTTCGGTTATGGGCCGGATCAAACAAAAAGGTGCAGAGTTGTCTGCCTTTGCAGGTCAAAAATAGCTAGTTTTGACATTGTTTCTACTATAGCCTCTACATTTATTGTCCAATCAAGATGAAAATTAGTCGTAATATTGGGTACCATATGTGTTCGGATTACATCGATTTTCAGTTTGATCAGATCAGAAAATTACCATTTTTGACTTTGTTTTCACTCTAATTTTGTCTAATACAAGGGCGGATAATTTAGCAAGTCTTACCCTAATTGTGTTGAAATTCACACTTCTCCAAGTTCTTATAGACAGAAACACTGTGACAACCATTTAACTAAAAACAGTTTTTACAAAATATTGAGAATCACTTGTTTACAAAGTTTTGCGATGATTGGCAATCATCAATTCGTAAACCAAATGGCACGTCAGGCAAAGGTTTAAATAAACTGCGTACATATTGCCTCTTTAAAGACAAATATGAAGTTGAGAATTACTGTAGCATACTTCTACCCCCCAAGCATAGAAGCGCGTTCAGTAAATTTAGATGCGGGGTTGCGCCTTTAAGATTAGAAACAGGACGTTACGAAGGATTAGCCGTAGAAGATAGAAAATGTCCGTTTTGTGGTCAAGTCGAAGACGAGAGCCACGTAATTCTCGACTGCTTCATGTATAACGACTTAAGACAGACTTTATATGATACTGCAGCTAATATAAATATACACTTTATGTCATTTTCGCCAAAAGATAAGCTTATATTCTTATTTACCAACAATGAACTTATTCGAGTTTGCGCCAAAACCTGTAACGACATTTTAAAACGCAGATCTTTTTACCTCCAAAAATAAGCGTTTGGATTTTTACTCATTATAATGCTTCTTTTGTGTGTGTGTTTTTTTTTTTATATAATTCACATGTATTTTATTCTCTATGGTACAGATACTAATTTCAACGTACATTGTATGTGGAATTTCGACATATACTAAACGAATGTGGAAATATGATGAATGTGTGCGTGTATGTATGGTCGTATGTTTGTGTATGTTCGTGTGTGTATGTGATTGTACAGATGTGCATGGATTCTGTAATTACGTTTTAGTCTCTTATAATTCTTACTGAGAATGGTCATATACTATGTTTATATGTTTTAACTGTTTGTATTGTAAATATGCTTTGTATATGAATGAGACTTTAATAAACTATAAACTTAAACTGTGTCAAAATTTCATTCTGATTGGTTTATATTTGTGGTTTTTAAGGATAAAACAAAGTCCAAAACGGCAATTTTGTCAAATTCAAGGGCAGGCAACTCCGCAAATTGTTGTCCGATTGTGCTGAAATTCAAACTCATTTAAGGTCTTATAGTGACCAACATTGTGTCGAAGGCTTAACTTGATTGGTCCGTATTTGTGTTTGTTAGAGTTAAAAAGTCGAAAACAACACTTTTTTTCCAAATTCAAGGGCACATAACTCGCGATTTTCCGATTTGATCAGACAGAAATTCAAATTCATGATAGCTCATATAGAAACCAAGCTTGTTTCTAATTTTCATTTTGATTGGTTGATAAATGTAGATGCTAGAGTGGAAACAATGTCGAAACTAGCTATTTTTGACGTGCAAGGGCAGACAACTCTAGAGTTTTTATTTCGATCCTGCCCATATTCACACTCCTAATAGAACTTTTGCCCATACTTGTTTTGATAAGTTTGGTCAAGATTGGCTTATATTTGCGGATGCTAGAGTGTAAAAACCAAATCAAGAACAGACAGATGGGCAGATAGACAGACAGATAACGAACAAAAGGCGATTGAAATAGCTCAACTTTAGCATTTTGTGCCCAGATTAGCTAATAACAACGCTACCATCCATTTAAGATGCCATACAAGCAATTCTGACTATGAAAAATTCCTGTTTGCTTCACGCCTAATTTTGGAGTATATTACCCCACCCACTCTGCTAAGATAACAATTGCAACCTCTTTATCTGATGTTCTTGTGTCCATAAGGCTTATGTCGTCTTCCTGGTGGTATTTCATGGTGATATATACAGAAATGTTTGGTTTAGAAACAAAATAGTACTTCTTATAATTTTTGGCATTTTTTATCAATAAATCAAGGGCAAGTAATCCAGGAAAGACAAAAGGCATTTTGAAAATTTTCATATTACAAATTACGGTAATATGTCTTCATTCATCATCAAAAAGATAAATCAAATAAAATAAAAAATAAAAGCCTGTTGTGGTTTTTCGTAAAGTTAGCCCATCCAAAAATCCTAAAAAGTCATAAACATGTTTGATGCCCCTTTTCTCCTGTACATGGCATCCTATTGTATAAACAACAATATGTATTTAAAGTGCAATACACATATATTTCACTGCATCAGCAATTTTCAAGTTATAAATCGTTAGTAAAACTGTACAGAGTGTCCCAAAAAAAAACGGAACCCTATTTCAAAGTCAAATATTTTAAAGCGAAAGCATAGAATCTAATTTTTGAATTTGCAGTACTAAAGATACATTATTTTTGCATATGTGTTCTAAATTTCACTTCAAAATATGTATTGGTTCAAAAGTTATATGAAATTTAATAAAGACACTAAAAACCCGTTTTAACACGAAATCGATTTTTGCGTCTTGTTTGTTCGTAAAAGCGCACTGACGGTCAACTGTTGAGTTCTTTACCGTTGTACAAGTACGGACCAATTTTCTAAAAAAATATTAATATAAAATTGCCGCATGTGCAAATTGAGTCCGTAAGGTGGTTCTTTGAAATAATTTTGACCCTTTCCCAGACCACAAAAAGTTAGAGTGGACTGGATTGAAAGCTGTTGCTGATGACAAAATTGGCGCTGATAATGACAGAATTTGCGTAAAATACTGCACAGAAAATATAGAGGCAAAAGGAGAAAATGTTAGTGACCATTATTTTCTTCTTTTGTCTAAATACTTTCTCAAGCTCATTCTCTCATGGATGTCAAAACCAGGTCTTGTTTGGGAAAGGGTTAAAGTACTTGGCATTTGAGGCTTACCAGCATGTTGTAGAGTAATAAAATAACTGCATATGATTACATGTATTATGAATCTTTAATACACTTTGATATTTTGTTTGTATTCATTTTATGTTTTGGTTACATGGCAGCTCTACTTTAACAGTATATTTGTTAGCGGTAAAGATGAAACGAATTTGCACTATTGTAAGTAAAATGTTTCAATATCACTTTTGTATTGTATTAAACAATTGTGAAGAGTCAAGTGTACTATGTAGGCACGCGCTGCGAACGGAAAGATCGATATCGTGTTAAAATGGGTTTCCGGGTGCATTCATTTGAATGCCAATTTTTTCGAAACTAATAAACATTTTTCAACCAAATTTTAACTGCTGATAGAAAACTGTCGTTTCTATTGCATATTCAAATTTGGTGGAGATATATCACTTGATACATGAGCAATTCACTTTCAAAAATGGGTTCCGTTTTTATTGGGACACTCTGTATAAGAAATTGATTACCATCTAATGGCATAGTTGGTGACTTACCCCACCCACTTTGATTTAATATATCTTCCAAACCAAGGCTCCGTTCAAGTTGATACTTTGCCTACATGAGGTCAATATGTTAGTGGTCATGTGTGGCGAAAATGAAGAAAATCGGGTTGGGTCACGGAAAGGGCCTTATTGACACTCATCCTTTAAAATGAGTTTTTTAACCTTGACCCTCATATTCTGGGTACTCTTTGGGATCGTCCATTCGACATGATTCAAATAAGTACCCACAAAATGAGATTTAAAATAAAAAAAAGTCTTTTTTTTAAGATGCCTTCACTTTTGCAAGCCAAGAATTCTACATCCTTTTATCGCCCACCAACGTTCGTAAGGGTCGCACAAAGTCGGGATGGATTCCTTGTCTTGAGATGATGGGTGTCTTCTCCCCTACATGTTTCTCCGTATGCACTAGTAATCTCGAGTTACTTTGTACTATCCCTGGGGAACCATGTCGTATATTTCCTTTTAAAAACCCTTACATCGAGCTTTGATTACACAAATGTACAAGAAAGGACAGCGATATAATGTATGCCAGCACACAGCGAAATCTTTACAGACGCGATCAGTAAGCAAGAACAACTTTGGACGATGACCCGTTAATTGACCAAACGCCGACTGTCAATCAAAAACATCGATTAGCCAATGGACGATCAGAAAAATGTCATGCCCCAACTGTTCTTCGTTGCACGTGTTATTGTATCGATTTATCGACTGACGATAAAAAAAAATCGACATGCCAATGGCAAAGAAATTTGTGCTAACAATAGACTAGGTTAACTGTTATGTTTTGATAAACCGTCGGTGTTGTTATAAAAAATACTTACATGTATATCTAACTATAGATATAAGATTCTGTATTACTGAGGTAACTCAAAATTTAATCTTTTTAAATGGATAAACAATATAAAAGTTATTCTAATAAAATGCGGTTTGGTTAACATATGGGACAATCAAAATATTTCCAAACGAAAAGTGGTTAAAACTTACCGTAAAACAAAAGCTTAAAGATCTCTATTAATTACTGGTTTAGTAACCTAGAAAATAGCGATAGTTGTCACACCTATAAATTGATAAAAAAAGAAATTCGGACAAGAAGAATATCTAACTGAAGCTCCCCCTGCACTTTTGAAATTCGAACCAACAATCATAGGCTACCGATTGAAGTAGGAAGATGGTCTAATATTGAAATAAGAGAACGAATTTGTAATCTATGCTAAGATAACAATTGCAACCTCTTTATCTGATGTTTTTGTGTACATAAGGCTCATATCGTCCTCCTGGTGGTATTTTATGGTGATTTATACAGAAATGTTTGGTTCAGAAACGAAATAGTACTTATTATAATTTTTGGCATTTTTATCAAGAAGTCAAGGGCAAGTAATCCAGAAATTAAAAAAGCTATTTTGAAAATTTTCATATTACAAATTACGGTAATATATCTTCATTCACCACCAAAAAGATAAATCAAATAAAGTGAGAAATAAAAGCCTGTTGTGGTTTTTCGTAAAGTTGGCCCATCCAAAAATCCTAAAAATTCATAAACATGTTTAATGCCCCTTTTCTCCTGTCCATGGCATCCAATGGAATAAACAACAACATGTATTCAAAGTGCAATACACATATATTTCACTGCATTAGCAATTTTCAAGTTATAAATTGTTTGTAAAAGTGTACAAGAAATTGATTACCATCTAATGGCATAGTGGGTGACTTACCCCACCCACTTTGATTTAATATATCTTCCAAACCAAGGCTCCGTTCAAGTTGATACTTTGCCTACATAAGGTCAATATGTTAATGGTTATGTGTGGCGAAAATGAAGAAAATCGGGTTGGGTCACGGAAAGGGCCTTATTGACACTCATCCTTTGACCAATGTGGGTTCAGTGATATTGGAGAAAACAACAAGAAAAAACACCGGCTTAGATTGCACGCAGGTTGAGTAGTCTGACCGGAGTCTTTGAAATCAATTATACCTTTTTAATAGACCCCTTTTAACCCTTTCGCAAACAAGGCCTATGCAAATTGGCTTGGAAAAATATTGAGACAAAAGAAGAAAATGCAGATAATCTGCATTTTCTCCTTTTGCCTCAATATTTTATATGCTATTTCATACGCAAATCCAATCTTTATCAACACCCAGTTTGTCAGGTCTGCAGCAATTATGAATAGGGAACGATTTTATCCAGTTTATCGTGACGTAAAATCGGACAAACAAATAGTATTTCGTGGGAGTTGTTATAAAATCTCGAAACTATGGCTTGATTCAAGCCGTAGTTACGAAATTTTATAACAACACCGACTGTTTATCAAAACATAACGGTAAACGCAGTCTATTTTTAGCACAAATTCATTGCCATTGTGCCACATTGATTAAATATTGTCGTTTGGGAAAGGGTTAACTTTCTCGATTGTATCATTGTTTAATCTTTAACCCGTATCTATTGTTAATTGGTGATTTCTGTGTAATCTCCACTATTGTTTATTATAATTTCAATTTTGTTTAGTATGTTTTGTGTGTTTGAGCTGTGTCTGAATGAATTAATGAAATATAAATATTTATGGACAGAGTTGATTTTCAACCGTAAATCAAAGGACTGAAAGTCCTGCGATCGGATTTCACAAATGGGTAATTTCAAAAATAATGCATCCAAAACGTGACATAGGGGGTCCAAATGAAGTTGTTGATATTGAAATATTATTTATCAAAAGCACATCCCAATATGTCAATTTTTTATAAACCAGACACGAAAATATAAATACTTAACATTTTTTTTCAAATTTCAACGGTTTTATTTGAAACATTGGAGAATTTTTATACAAATACGTTTGCCTTATATCGCTCCTTTAATTCTATTAAATGTATAAATTTGATCTCTTATGCCACTTAATATTGTTACACGAACGTTAAGGTAAAATTTGATGTATAACATGGCTACCTAATGTGAATATACCAACTTTATGGCAATTTTTAGTGATGTTTTAGTAAAAAAAAATATCAATTACCTAGGAAAGTTTACATAAAATGTTCAATACATGATATACAAAGCCAATACTTAATCTGTTACATTAGGAGGGTACTTGCAGCCAGCATACAAAAAACTATTTGGGTACAATAACTTGAAATGTGATGAGGACACATCAAAAATCAAATTTCAGCAAAACCGTTACACTTGGGACAAACTTATGACATAAATAGCTCTCAGAAAATCCATTTTCTAGTTACAATTCATGTTTGTTTTTGATAATATAGATAAGAACACACCTGGATGCGATTGTAAAAGTAGCTGTTTGGATACAGATGGGTGCCATTTTCCAAAATAAGCTTCATGAATCACTGGAATTTGTTTAAAAACTCCAAGAAGTCTCTTATTTGTTGAAATCATTTATGATTTTCAACATTTTGTATTAGGTATTACCAAGATGTAAGTGGGTATCAAAATTTGACACGTTAAAGGTGTAATATATATAACTTTGAAGTGTTTTTGGATTAAGTTTCAAAGATAAAGAAAAAAAATACACTTTTCTTGAAACAAAAATTATTAATGTGAATTTCTTTTGAAAGAGACTTTGCTGTTACGAAATGGATGTATTAGTGAAAACTGACATTAAAACATTGTGAATTGATGTTATTCTTGTTTTCCTCACAAAGACACACAATTTCATTACCGTAATCACCACATTTTATATGTGAAATACATTGCTCCAAATATTTCCCATGGCATGTCAATTTTGTTGTTTTTAACCCAAAGAGTCTCATTAAGTCAATATATGATTACTTTACTTGGTTTCCAAGAAACACAAATGAAAAAACACTTTCCAAACTATCACAGGATAAGATTTTGCTGATTTTTTCAAAGTTCTACGCCGTTACACTTGGGACAAACATTTTAAATACTTTTAAGATGGATTTAAAGGATATTAAATGAATTTAACTGTATATGTTGATTAAGGATGTTCAAATAACTCATACAGATCCAAGGAAGTCAATGATATGTATTTCTGCTAGATAATTGGTATGAGCCAGACAATAAATTGAATTGACACATAATTCAATCATTTCTGAACAATAATTGTTTTCTTAACAAAATTCAGACAGAATCCTACATGTTTTGCAATATTTTGATCGAACTTTCTGTGCAACTTAAATATTTAAGCATTTCTACTTGATCACTCTCAATCGCAAAAATAGCGTTACACTTGGGACAATGAATTTTGGTTGATTAAGTTCATAGTAACAATTCTTTTTAGATTTATTTATTACTGATCTTTCATGGGGCCGATGCGCATCTGTAAAAAAGAAATCAGTATAAGTTTCAATATCACATGACAAAAATACAGGCTTTCTAACACAAAACGTTACACTTGGGACATTTTTGGGTGTCCATAGACATGGCATCAGGAGAACTTGATTTTATTAAAGTAATTACATAAAATCATACTCACATTGCACCAATGATATTTGTCTAACAAAGGATACCTATTTTGAGACATAAAGATGTCTAGTAGCAAAATAATAACCTTTGATTGTCCAGAGTATTGTATTTTTATGCCTTTATGCTTTTTGAGGGTGTGTCATTTTCTGGGCATGGTTCATGGACAATATATATGTTGTCCATTAAACGACTATTGAAAAACTGTTGTATTGTTGCAACACTTTGTATAATTGTATGTTGTGGGGTCTTTCAAATCCCGTAGTTTTAATGATTGCCACTTAAAAATTGAATTTTTATACAAATGTCACGCTAAAAGCGTTACACTTGGGACAATTTTGGACACTAAAAATGCTATAAAATTGAAACGAAAGTAGATATTCTCTTAAAGTTTTGTACACATTTTAGCAATAACAGAATACATATTCTGGAGTAAGACAATCACTAAAAAAACTTTTCACCCGCACTGTATATCAGTTTTTAAAAAAAAGATGCATTATTTTTGAAGTTACCCAAATGCCGGTAACGATATTTATTATGGCACATGGCTACAAAATTAACCTATGCTATAAACTATGGCGCGCAAATAGGGTCTAAAGTCAATACAGCGCTGTACCTATAATTTGAATAGAGTTAGACCGCTAAAAAAGCGGTGTAGCGTCATATTTTTAGCTGTACATCGATAAAAATATAGGTCTACCCATAAAATAAGGGTAGACCGCTATTCCAAATAACGGTGTACCGCTAAATTATTACGGTGTTAAATTATGGGTAGACTGCTAATTATTTTTGACCCTTCTGCTCGAAATCTCATTAGCTAATCAAATGGCTCGTTACATCAGTCAAAACACCGGATATCAACGACTATATAGTACAAGCTCTGTGATTGGCTATCGAAAAAAATATCGAGGTCTACCGATAAAAATGTAGGTCTGCCGTTAAATTACCGGTACACCGTTAATTGAAATAGCGGTCTACCCTTATTTCATGGGTAGACCTATATTTTTATCGGTGTACCGCTAAAATATGACGTTACACCGCTATTTTTAACGGTCCACCTCTATTTTAATTATAGGTATAGCGCTATATTGACTTTAGACCATATTCGCGCTCCATAATAATCAACCCAAACAAACTCTAAACCACTCTAATTTTGCATGTGATGGTTCGAATCTTGCAGGTGTATCACACCTGCAAGATTTGGACCAAGACATGCAAAATTGTATTGAAAACTAAGAACGTCTGCTAGGTTATATTTACAAACATCTGCTATAATATTGCGACTGGATTATTGTTAAACCGAAGTGACCGTGTGCTGTGAATATTTATAAACAAACGCAATCGTCTGCAATATTGATAATAATGAGCGCAAGTTTACTTCGGTTAAACAATATATGCATTCTTGTAATGAACATAATTTATCATTATGTACTGATATACATGAGCGGTGTTATACATCTAACAAAATAAACGAATACAAGATGATAAAATATACATTGATAGAGTTGGGGGTTGGGGTTTTCTCAAAAATCATAGGACCAAATGTCGCAAGAGGATAATTATATTGCATTTCCTTAATCAACGTGCGATGATCCCTTGAAGATAATAATAATAATAATAATAATAATAATAATAATAATAATAATAATAATAATAATAATAATAATAATAATAATAATAATAATAATGATGATGATGATGATGATGATGATGATGATGATGATGATGATGATGATGATGATGATGATGATGATGATGATGATGATGATGATGATGATGATGATGATGATGATGATGATGATGATGATGATGATGATGATGATGATGATGATGATGATGATGATGATGATGATGATGATGATGATGATGATGATGATGATGATGATGATGATGATGATGATGATGATGATGATGATGATGATGATGATGATGATGATGATGATGATGATGATGATGATGATGATGATGATGATGATGATGATGATGATGATGATGATGATGATGATGATGATGATGATGATGATGATAATAATAATAATAATAATAATAATAATAATAATTAATAATAATAATAAAGACTTTATTTTGCGAGGCTATTATTTACGAGGATACATACACTATATTCATTCACGGAGAGTCAAGTGAAGCCAGTTTGCAAGCACTTTGTTAACAAGTTCGATCTCACAGAAAACACAGTCGCGTTTATATAAATGTGAAATATAGCGACGAAACTTTAAGATATACTGCAATTTCATTGATCCAAAAAGCAGGTTGAATACTAATTTAATATCAAATCAATAACCTGACGCCTATGTATGAAAGTGATCTAACTTTATCCTATTATACATGTATGTAGTTTATTTAAATACTCTGTTGAAATAATGGCAAACAGCCGTTGCTTGAAATATTGTAAACAATGCATATGTTTTGAATAAATAAATGATTATAGTCCGATATGTTTTAGTATGGCAGTGTATTCCATGTGAGAAGTGGTGTAATTCGTTTCAAGGTCAATGGGATCTTTGAACTTTTTTTTTGAAAATGAAACAATGGATTTTTTACTTGTTTATTTTTTACATCTGTAGAATGAAATATGTTTTTTTTCCGAATAACTTTGTATAGAGGCAAGGAATAAAAACGTCGTCAGTGTGACTGTCTAAAGTGATTGTACGATGTATAGTGAAGATATCATGAAACATGCTCACGACTTTTTCCTTTGTAAACAAGGGAAAACGCTGTAGATAATGCAATTTTGCAGGAGTTATTCCGAATCTTGACACATGCAAGGTTCGGACCATCGAATGCAAAATTGCAGTAATTTGGAGTTTGGAATCAAATCTATTTGAAATGCAAATGTTCGAAACAAACTATTCCCCCCGATAGAATTGGAATTGTATTTCTAAAGACTGGGCAATTTACCAAACAAGTCATAATGTTGATGTCTTTCTTATAAAAGGCTCTAAAACATTAAAGGGACATTTCATTCCGATTTCATTTTTTCAAAAGTATGTCTTGATGCAAAGAGTGATTATTCTAATGCGTAGAAATGCCATCAGTTTTTTGAAGTTATTATTTATAAGCCAAAACTATGCCTTTAAAGTTGAGACAGAAATGACAAATTCCATATAAATCTGAACTGTTGTCCACAACATTTTGTTTAATTTTAGCACAAAAATATATATTTCTCGTAAACGGTGCAATATTTTGGCTTTGAATTTTCAGAATTTCCATAAGAAAATAAACTCTTTAAGATAAAAATAAAAGTAAAATATGAAAAAATAAATGTGAAATGTCACTTTAAGAAAGGACGCTCTTAACATTGTAATGTTACGTCGTAGACATTTTCTGCTTTCGGTTATATATGCACATTATCGCACTCTTTCAATTTGGCCCAACATGAAACTTGGCTGTTCGGGATTGATTTTACGCAAAAGATGCATCAAGGGCATTAGCACACGACGTCTCTTTTTCCTCTTGTGTTTGTCTTCGACGATTTTCTTGCTCTTTTTTTACGATGTTTTGTTACAAGAGTCTGATGCACGGATAGTTAAGGAACGCAAGGTGAGATGAAAATTTATATCATTTCGTAGCTTTTCAACAAAAACCTCGTAACTGAAGCTTGTTTTATGCTGCAGTTTCGAGTTTTTCTTGTTGAAAAATCAGCGATGTATAGTCGACACTCGTTGCCAAAGTTTACCCGGTATTTCAAATCGTCGCTTTTCAACCAAAAAACCATCGTAACTGAAGCTTGTTTTATGCTGCAGTTTCGACTTTTTCTTGTTTGAAAAACAGCGATATAAAGTCGACACTCGTTGCCAAAGTTTACCCGGTATTTCAAATCGTCGCTTTTCAACAAAAACCTCGTAACTGAAGCTTGTTTTATGCTGCAGTTACGAGTGTTTCTTGTTGAAAAATCAGCGATGTATAGTCGACACTCGTTGTCAAAGTTTATTCCAAATCGTCACTTTTCAACAAAAACCTCGTAACTGCAGCTTTTTTAAAGCTGCAGTTACGAGGTTTTTGTTGAAAAGCAGCGATGTAAGTCGACACTAGTTGTGTCAAAGTCAGAGGGACCATTAAAATACGTCTACAAAACCGGAGTTCGAATCATCAGAATTTCGATTAAAATTATATCTATGTTTTTTTTTTTTTTTTGTTTTGTTTTGCAATTCAGTAGGTTAATTATTGAAATATAGTTAGGAAAAGGAAAGAAATTCCTCTAAACGAGCAGTGTACGTAACGTCAATATATCCACTAGTTTGGAAAAGAATGCTCAGAACGAGTTTTTTTTTGTAACCTGCCCTTTAGCACTTTGTTTGGTGTGTTAACATCCATTTTGACGCCAACTTTTTCAGATAGCCAAATTAAGACGGGTCACCAATTTAATCACCCAAAACAATCAAGTTCCATATCGAAACAGGTCGCTCATTTACTCAAAGTACAGCCCTCGCATGAAGCTGCTCTTGTACACCGCAATCGCAATGAACTCGTCCGAGCAGACGATCTGGGATGATATAGCAATACATGGGTGGACCAAACCGCCTTCGCTCGAGGGTTTCAGGTTCGATTGTTGCGTTTTATTCAACTCTGGCACACTGCAGTTGTATAATGCTGTAAACTGGACAAGATGGGGACCGCAGGAGGATATGGAATTCGGAGGGGTGCAATTTCGTTGTGCCATCAATGGAAGTTTGGATGAAGATATACCATTGAAGGTGTTGGTGCGAGCTACGGAAGGGAATTATAGACCGCCATGTACGGATAATTATGATGAATATGTAGATGTCGAATTTGCTTACAAACGGAGGGGAATAGCAGCGTTTATCAAGGTATTCCACCCATTATTCGATACCAGGCCCGTAGGAAGCAATTTCATATGGGGGGGGGGGGGGGCTAAAGCCCTTGTCCAGAAAATTGGGGGGAGCTAATTTGGATTTTCCCAAAATTTTCAGTGTAAAATTAAGAAAATTTGGCATTTTTGGCCAACATAGGGGGGGGGACTTAGCCCCCCAGCGCCCTCCCCCCCCCCCCCTGTTCCTACGGGCCTGGATACCGAGAACTTCGGGACAAAGAAATCACGTGACAAAGAAATCCACGTGTATGTTTTCTTATAGACTAGTTTTCTTATCGAGCGTATAACTCACGCTAAATGACCTGTCAGAGCTTCTCTATCGATTAGCATAGGCTGCACTGCCAGGTCAATTATCGTGAGCTATATTTGTTGACAAAAGTAAGAAATAATATAATATTATCATAACAAAGTCATGTGATTACCGCCCTTGATCTTTCGATATCGAGTCATCAGTAAAGACAGATGTTAAGTATCAATGTCATTTTCTGAAGATAATAATAATAATTATAATAAACTAGACAGCCCTGGCGGCCTGGGAGCGCTCCACAGGCCTGATTGTTTGTCTTGTTGAATGCAATTTCAAAGGTTCAGGCTGCACGAACAAGCAAGCTGAAAATTTCAAGCAAGTAAGATCTTATGGTTAGCAAAATTCTGTGAAAGTATTGCATTAATTAATTAATACTAATGGTTGTAAAAATGAAAATAAATTTCAAGGGCACGTAACACATGACGTAAAGTTCAGATCAAACTGAAAATTATACCAAGGCAAGATCTTATAGTTACCAACATTCTGTAAAAGTTTTGTCTTGATAAGTCAATATTTGTAGTATAGAGTCAAAACGGCCATTTTTGACATTCAAGGGCAGATAACCCCAGACTTTTTACTTCAATCAGAATTCTTTGAAGGAATCTGAGAGAGGGTCACCCAAGGATCATTCCTGTGAAGTTTGGTTGAAATCCAGCTGGTAGTTTTTGAGAAGAAGATTTTTAAAGGAAAAGTTTACGGACGGACGCACGGACGCACGCACGGACGGACGCACGACGGACACAGCGCCATGACAATAGCCCGCTGGCCTGTCGGCCAGTGGAGCTAAAAGCAGTATAGTCCATCGGGGAATGCTCCAGTTTCCTAAATTTTTTCCCAATAATAGAATTTATTTATATTTTGTATATTGAAATTACATGTTATTACCAATTGAAAAATAAAATAAAAATGGATGGTCAGCGATCTTGTTTGAATTTTATAGGCATTCGTATCACATACCCCTACATCGAAAAAATACACAATTTCTTGCACCTATCCAAGGTCACTTAAATGCTAATAAAATGCTGTATATCCATCGCTTAGTCCCGGGAACGGATTAGTCAGAGGAAAAGGCCAACACTCGTTCTGTCAAAGTCAGAGGGACGTCAAAATACATCGACATGTCCAGAGTTCGACTCATCCGATTTTATAAAGTTTCGATTTAAATTACACGTGACCATTTTTTGTTGCTCGCCAAGTGCGTTTTTAATTGAGATAATTGAAATTTTGTAGAAAAGGAAAGGAATTGCTCGAAACGAGCAATTCCTATCCTTTTCCTACTAAATTCCAATGACTAAATATTTAACTCGAAATTATTATGTTTTTAATTTTTGATATATATTTTTTTTTCAATCTTTATCTAGACTTTATACACTAACGTTTCCCATTACGATTTGATCAGCTGGTTTGACATTCACCGTAAACTTGGCGTTACCACGGTGTTCGGATATGTTGCCAGGGACGTCAACGTAAAGGCTAGACGCGTCGTTGCACATTACCAACATATTGGGATATTTGAGCCGATTGACTTTCCTATCCCCCGACCAAGTAGGTGAATAGAGATTAATTTTGTGCTTAAAATAGACTTGAATCGCTGTTATTATATTGATAAACCGTCGGCGTTGTTGTAAATTCTCGTAACATTGGTTTGAATCTAGCCGTAGTTACGAGATGTAATATTTTACAAAACCCACGAAATACTAAGTGTACTAAATACGTCACGGTTAACTGGATAAAATCGTTCCCTATTTATTGATATACTGGTCAAAACGCCAAACGCGGAATTTTGATTTATACAACTTTGGAAATTTTACAAGTGTCTTATTGTGTGAAAAATTACTTTCCTTGAATTATTGACTTAAGAAATATTTCACGTTAAGGTTAAGTCTGAAAAATGGCACCCCGTAAGAGTGCATGAAAGACAAGCAGGCTACTTTCATTTTAGAAATTCATACTTACAGCAAATTCCGACCAAAATATAAATTTTAGACGCAATTCAACAATTAAATTCTATTTGTTTATCTATCAACATTGGAAGTAGACAAAAATCATTTTCGATCGAAAAACTAATTCTTTCAAACGATATTGTCAATGTAAGGACCGCTTATCTGCAAAATACCCCACCCACAAATGGCAAAATCAAATTTGATGGTATTGCTAAAACTATGTCAATTCAGGTAATTTCCGGTAAGAATATCGAGAATATTTTCATCATCAAGTAAATTCCAATAACCAGAATTTTCTCCTTTTGTTACAATATTTTCTGTATTTTAATGTAGACTACGCGCATTCAATCTGTACCAACATCTATTTTGTCGTCTGCACCGGCTTTCAGTTGGAAACAGTCCATTTTTGTCGTTAGAAAAAGGTTTAACCCATTACCAGACAGCACAATTTTAAGTTGGTCCACTTCAAAAACTGCCACAAATGACAAAATTGATGTTTTTAAAGAAAGGATTTGTGTAAAATACGGTATAGAAAATATTGAGACAACAGGAGAAACTGCTGGATACCCGGTATCAGCAGTTTCTTCTTTTGCCTCAATGTTTTCCCAAGCCTTTTCTATTGGGGACGTCAAAACTAGGTTTTGTTTGAGAAAGGTTTAAACAGTAGTTTAAAACTACCAAACAAAAAATTCGAGGGTGTTTCTTTTCATAAGCTTCTGCAGACAATAAAATGAACCCTGATAAAGTTTGTTTTTGTGTACAATATAGCACAGCAATTATTGAGGCAAAAGGAGAAAGTGCTGATTATCAGCACTTTCTTCTTTTGTCTCAATGTTTTCCCAAACCCCTTCTATGAAGAATATAAAACCCAGGGCCCAGTTTTTGTGTAAACTGTGTAACAAGACTGATCTGATTGCACGAGAAATCCGACTGAGCCAATCAGGGCTGTTGTTACAAGTAATTATGCAAACACCAAACGTACGATCGTTAGTAACACGGGCTCCAGGTCTTTCTTGGTAAAAAAATGGTTGAAATCTTTGATATGTTTCAGTTTCAGATATGTACCACAATGGGAGCACTTGCTTCCATTTGCAAGGTGTTGCTGAGCTCGACTCCCAGGCGAGGGCGTGCGGTTATGATTATTTGGCAGGCTTCGATCATGACGAGTATCTGGTACCAACAAATAAGGAGGAATCTATAAGAGTTGTTTTCGTTAGTGTCGCTGTTTTCTTTTTCTTCCACAATCCCCGTAGATAGATGAGATCTATGTTGTTTGTGATAAATGACCTTGCAGAGTAGACCTAACCCTAGCTACATTCCACCAAAATTAACTCAGGGGCCTGTTTCATCAAAACATAAAAGACGTCTTTTTGACTTACCAGCGTCCTTAAAATCGGTTAAAACAACAATCGCATAACCCAGGTGTTGCTGGATTGACGATACGCGTTACTTGTCATAAACTTGTCGTAAGTCATCGGTAAGACAAAAATACATCTTTTAAAAATATTTTGATGAAACGGGCCCCGGGACAGCTGAATTTTCGCCAACAAGGTCCGTTAGTTGGGCGTCTTAAGAAAACATTGCTGAATTGGGTCATTGCATATGCAGATCCCGGTTTAATTTTGGGGTGTGTTCCCGGAACGTCGAGTCGGTTTTCTTACCTGTAGTGGATTAGGGGGTGCGACACGGGGTAAATTGCAAGTAATGATGACATCAATAATTTTCAAAAGAAATTTTCAATTAAATGTATGTAAAAGGGGTTAAACTTAAATGATTTTATTTTTTGTTTAAACGAAAACAGCATTAAAATATCAAAAAATATTTTCTGAAAAAATAATAATATGATGACTATTATGGTTGCATTTGACAACAACAAAAAAAAATGATGTGAATTTTTTAATAATCTATAATATGTGGATTGTTGAAATGGCTTTTGACACAAAATCTATTTATCTTTTTAGATCTAAAATAAGATAGAAAAAAGGCGCTTGAAACAACAATGAAATTTCAAAAAAATATTTTCTATTTTATTTTCTGAAAAAAATAATAATAATAATAATAATAATAATAATAATAATATGATGACAGTTAAAATTGCATTTGACAACAGAACAATTGATGTGATTTTTTTTCAATAATCTATAATATGATGATCGTTGAAACAGCTTTTGGCACAAAATCTACTTATTCATTTATATCTAAAATGATAGGAAAAACACACAAAGAGATTAATAGATCTACATATTTAAATAGAAATTTAACCGCAGAAATAATAAATGTATCGTTCCATGTGCCTACACAAGCAGCTGGTAATTGTTCAGAAAGTCTTGAAGGGCATTAGAATACAACAGATTGCTTAAAAATGCTGTAAAATAACAAAACCCCAAAAATTTCAAATGTTGGGAAAAATTGTAAGTTTTGGCCTTTATACAAAAATCCTCATTTTTGGGTCCACCTTTTCTCTGCCACGCAACTATCAATTTCAGAATCCAAACAGAGCGATCATAATTGGATATTATTCACGAATCATAACTCATACATTTAAATAATCTTGATCATTGATCTTTCAAAAAAAAAAAAAATACCAAAGAAAAAAGTGATTCTTAACAAATTTGGAGAAGTACATGTATATATTGGTAAGTTTTCTAAACTTCAGGCAATTATAGTGAACAGTAATAATAGTGATAAAAGAGAAAAATAAGTCGTGATTTTTCTTTGTATTTTTTTGTATCATTTCTGAATTTATTTTGTACATGATTCCATCTCAGTAAACAAAGAATCTAAAAAAAAAGTGTTCTATGATTTAGTAAAACGTTGTCAGGAAAGGATAAATGAGAATTTACTTCTCCTTTTCCGGTCAAAATTTAATCCATTCCCACAAATTGACGCTTTTTGACTTCCACAAGATAAAAGCTTTAGAAAACAACGTGGAAATTGAAGAAACTGTTTGTGACAAGCACTTTCTTTTTTCCCACAATATCTTTTGTTAAGAAAAATAGAACAATGCTAAATTTCATCCTCTGAATTTGTACACGTTTAAAATTTTGCCATGTTATAATGAGTTCAATGGAAAAAAATAGTTAGTGTAGCCTAACTATGCATATGTTTTGCCTGCAATAAATATTGTACCACGAATAAAGGAATTCTGTTACAATGCAAAAAGCTTTTCCTATTTTCATTCAATATTTCTCCCTATTACAGTCACTCGACATAAACTTGCCCCCTTCTCAATAGTTTCCCCCTTTGGGTAACCCCTTTTCACACATTTCATGAAAGGTGTGACTCGACGTTCCGGGAATACACACTCTATTAGCCATGCTTTGCCAGACTGCCAGGTCATTCATCTTGATTTAGTGTTCGTCCTAGTTCTTGGACCAATAAAATTGCAGTATAGTTGAAAAATTCGGCGCTATTTTTCTCATAAACGCAAGTTGCCGGTCAGTTTATGTCACGGATATACATAGCCACGCCCCGTTTCTTGTGCAGTTATGAAAAATGATGTAATTTTTGGGAAAATGATGATAGTACGGTAAGGCGAGAATTTTTTTTATTTTCTGGTTCTCGGGAGAGCCGACCCGAATTTTTCGAAAACCAGAATAAAAATAAAAGTACCTATGCTCAATTTTATTTTTTTTATTTCCCCCGACCGCAATTATTCGCCTCTTAATGAAATAAAAATCTGGACATTTCTTGAGGGAGAGTTCTGTGCCGCCAGAATTTAGGGAGGTCCAATTTGAAAGCTGCTGCAGATTTCGATTTTTGTGTGATTAGTTATTACAGTGTTGAATCTAGCTTGGCCTTCAAGGGGCCCAATGGGCCCACAGCTCTTGGTCCAGGGGTCATCAAACACAAATACTAAGCCAAATAATTGAATAACTATATGTTATGTGAATAAACAATGTATTATATGGTAATAGCCCTTTTACACAAGTTAAGACATGTTTTGCATGTTTTCATTCAGAAAATACTTTATGGGCGTTTGACCTAAGTTAGCCATTTGAGCCAAACTCCCTTCTGAAAGAGGCCATTTTGGATTTTAGGGGGTCAATTTGGCCATAGCTCCCTCTAGATTCAACACTGTTATTATCTATCAAATATAAATTTCTTCAGAATTATAGCATAGAAAACAATGACACAAAGGAGAAAATGCTGATTATCAGTATTTCGTTCTTTTTTCTCGGTGTTTTCTTCAAATATCATTTTCTTTTAGGGACGTTAAAAATCTGGTCTTGTTTGGGAAAGGATTATCAGTTTTCATTGATGCAGGGCTTAGTTTGAAAAATAAAAAAAAATGTGAACATTTTTAGTTTTATTTTTTATTTTTATTCCGACTGGAGGATTTTAGACATTTTATTTTTATCTTGTCCTCCGACCCTATGTCTAGCCTGAAATTTCCCGAGAACCAGAAAATAAAAAAAATCTGGCCTAATTAAAACAGATTGCTTTGATCAGTTTACGGCGTCACAAGATTTAAACTTTACCCAAATGGAATTTTTTTTAAGGTGGTCGAACTTGAAAGCTGCAGAAGACGACAGAATGTGTGTTTTTAAAAAAAGGGAAGATTTGTGTAAGATAAAGCATAAAA
This sequence comes from Fragum sueziense, assembly GCA_963680895.1. NCBI lineage: Eukaryota > Metazoa > Mollusca > Bivalvia > Cardiida > Cardiidae > Fragum > Fragum sueziense. The sequence goes on along the minus strand of OY804602.1, from coordinate 43,941,914 downwards.
ATATTGAGGCAAAAAGAGAAAATGCTGGTCACCAATATTTTGTCTTTTTGTGTCAATGTTTTTTCCGAGTCTTTGCAATTATGGACGTCAAAACAGGCCTTCTATGGGAAAGGTTTACAAGCAAACGAAAATCAGAATATGTTATTAGTTACGTATGGCATCTACCTGATCTACGGTCATCCCTTGGATATTGTGTTCTCGAAGCGACACGAGATAATGCGTTATCGTGGTTCAAAATAAGAGGGAAAATCCTGCTGGTCATCAGCATTTGCTTGTTTTGTCTAAAAATTTCAAAACCAGGCCCCGGTCTCTCGAAAAAACTTAAGTACGTTCTCATGCTCAAATCTGAGCACCGTGCTCAAATCGCACGAAATCCACATGAACTTCAATCGAATACCCTTCAACGTTGGAGAGTATTCCTTCGAAGTTGAGCATGTTCTCATGAGAATATACTTAAGTTTTTTCGAGAAACCGCGGCCTGGTCAAGTTTGGAAAGCGTTAAATGAGCAGCGAGTTACATTTTGTGTTGCAAAAGGTTGGTGCATCTTTTAAGGTAGAATACCCGTAATGTGGCCATTTTGAAATTCATAAAACATCGGATATTTCCGAACGGCGTCGTTACGTATCCAAACCTATTCGGGTGCGATCGTAAACATTCGGCGGTGGAAAGTTCCACCGCCGAATGTTTTCGACTTCGCCCGAATAATTTCGACGTCGCGCGAATCTCATTAGGGGTGGACTACCTGAATCTCGACCCCTCTTTTTTGCAGGATAGAATGTTTCAGGAAAACAGCGATGCGGCAGGATTTACCTTTAAAACATACGAATTTGTGACGGATTGGGGAGCGCAAACACAATCGCCATTTTCCGTCGAAAAATTCCTGAATCGAACTGTAGGAGGGTATAGGAAAAGAAAACATGTCCTAAAACCTGAAAGAGTAGTAATGGGCAGGGTTCGAGCACACACGTTTACTCCCAAGAATAATTACAATTTGTAAGTTCCATCCACCCATCTGTCCGTCCGTCCATCCTCCCCTCAAACAAATATGATTTTTGCAACAGTTGTTTTAATGTAATTATAGTATAAACAATATTAGTAATGCTAAAATTTGAGCATGAGAACGTACTTATGGGGGAATGCTCCAGTTTCCTGATTTTTTCCCAATAATAGAATTTATATATATATTGTATGTTGAAATTACATGTTATTGCCAATTAAAAAATAAAATAAAAATGGATGGTCAGCGATCTTGTTTGAATTTTATAGGCATTTGTATCACATACCCCTACAGCGAAAAAATGCACAATTTCTTGCACCTGTCCAAGGTCACTAAAATGCTAATAAAATGCTGTATATTCATCGTTTAGACCCGAAAACGGATTTTAAGTAGCGTCTTACATTTAATAAGAACAGAAACCCCAAAATATGTGCTATCATAAACGCGTAAATGCATGCCCACGTGTTCGATTAGATCAACGAAGCTGGAGAGTTTTACGTCAAAATCTGCATATTTTGAAAATAGTTCAAGTTCTACATAATAGAATTTGATAAAACTCCCTCATTGTATTGAGCAACATGTCCTGGTAATGATTCAAAAAGAAAATGTATAGGTCAGAGCACTTATTAGAGAATTACAGCAATTTTTATCAGCTACACATGAATAAAATGACACAAAACAGTGGTAACTGCATATACACTTACGACTGTCTTGCTCTAAATAATCAACTTCCATCTTGAGGAAATCAGTTTCACATAATAAATACACCTTTACCGTCGAAAATGGTAAATTGTAATGATGTGTTATATTATTGGAAATATGGTAGCGAAACATATTGGTACGAAACATTTAATTTACTACAGTAATGACCGAGTGTTCCGAAAAACTGGAGCATGTCACAAGACGGCTGAGCGGTTGGCTCGGATACGTGTCAGTAAAGAGTCAGGATGTGCATTTCCAAATTTTATTTACATAAACAAATAACCAAATACAAATTAATCAAAATGTAAACAAGATAAACCAATGTGATGTAAATCAATAAGAGTTCCTAAAGAATTACGAGAGTGAGTCCACTATCACTGTATGTTTTAGGATGACGTCTAATGTCCCAAAATGTCCACGTTACTTCACACGATTTATAAATTAATGCAACTGAAAAATATTAAATTACTTCCAAAACATCAACACAAATTTTCTAGATTGAACTGTCGCCTGACCGCGCCTATATCACCAAGATAATGTGATTGTCCAGATTACTATGTTGTTCCCCGGTCGTCACAACCCAAACGTCATTTCCCGATGACGCTGACGCCGGCACGACTTACTACCAAGTCTCCCGGTCTGGACTACACGTTTACTCTCACACGGTCAGGTCTCCAGCCATCACACCACACACGCCTATATGACATCAGTATGTATTGTAGGTTGTTATAAACAATCAAGCAACATCAAGCAACATCAAGCAACATCAAGCAACATCAAGCAACATCAAGCAACATCAAGCAACATCAAGCAACCTATAGGAAGTATAACAAATATTATAGCAACTACCTAATAAGAGCTCTAATGGCTCTACTTCCCATCATGTTTTACAAACATCTCAAGACAATATAATGTGTTAGCATCTTTTCCCACAATGTTTCCTCAAACCCAAGCTATTACAAAACATAGACCAAAACAATATGCTAACGTCTTTTCCCACAATGTTTTCTCAAACTCAAGCTATTTACAGAACATTGACCAATATAATACTTTACATCTTTTCTCACAATGTTTTCTCAAAACAACAATTCAAAGTACAGAACTGTGTTAAGATACAATTATACAGCATTTGACATTATCCAAATATCATTTGAACAATACAACATTAGCATTTACAAAATATTAGGCCTAACTGCTAAGCAGACGATTAGTTACAAATTATCACAATGTTTGTTTCTTTGAAAATAGTTACAAAAATAGCTTATTTAACCATGGCCTAAATGATAATCTGACAAAACATTCAACGTAATAGTACTCCGATTTAACCAGTCCTAGCCATCCGCCATTCCAAAACTGTGCAGGAAAGTGAGAAATTAACTATACAGCCATTTGTCATTTTCCAGCGTTGTTTGCGATAATTCAATACATCAAAAGCTGCTCATTTAAGCCACAAAATTTCTAAATACATAAAAACATTTACACAATAAAATCAATATAAATTAAAAAGTATTTACCCCAAGAAGAATCCAAATCTCACACACAAATCTCAACTCCACTTTCCAGCTTCCATGCCAAAAATCGTCTACCCAACGAGTCATTTCAACGCAGGGTTTTTATACAAAACCCCACGAAGAAAACTCACTACAAGCACCCAATTCCCATGCACCACACTCAACGACCCAAGCATTCTAACTTACATAATGTACAATTAAAACTACTAGCCACCAGAAAATGTATTAAATCAGCCAATTTAAACCACACGGCATATAAAAAGGGGAGTAGTCTCGCCTTAACTGAGTACATTAACCCTATCCTAGAAAACTTAATGTGACAGAGCATTTCCCCTTAAGTTTTTTTTTCGAGAAACCGGGGCCAGATATAAGAAGTATCTATTTCAAAATATGCTTAACAACTTATTTCTAGAATTTGAAAGACCATATACACGCTTCTTGTCAATTGTTTTGCAATAACTTTTTTTTATTTCTGTGTCAATTTTCAAAAGGTTTGATGTATGTACCCGGCCTTAATAAGCTCTTTTCTCAGAAATATGAATTACTTTATGAATTATTTTACTTTTTCCAAAAAAATGATCCCAACCGACCAGAAAACGAAATGAAATTGACTACGGACAAATCTGCATCGCTTCAGCAAATAAATTGTGCAGTAACTTTCTTATTTATTAGTCAATTTTCATGCAATTTATTGCACGTACCCCACCTTACTAGCTCTTTCCTCAGATGTATGACTTCTCGGAAATTCCACATCATTTTTCAAAAAAAAAAAAAAAAATCCTAACCGACCATTAAACGGTCTAATTTTTTTGTCGTTTTCTGGTCGGTTGGGATCAATTTTTGCAAAAAGTACAGGAAGGTCTCAGGTAATTCATACATACGAGGAAAGAGCTCAGTAAGGCGGAGTACATGCAACAAACCGTTTGAAAATTGACACACAAATAAGAAAGTTATTGCAAAATGTCTTACCAGCGAGGAAAATGTGTCCGTAGATTTACCTATCCCATCATGCACAATCTCCTCCGTGATATACCAGGTTTAATATGTCTTCTTATAGAATAAATCATATTAAGGCATACAGTCCATAATTAAAAACGCCAATTTCTAGCCACACGAAATGCACCAAATTACACACACTTGTAAATACACTTCACATAAGTTGATTCACCGTGTCAGATTCTAAGATTATTCTTCAAGAAGAAAATAATTTACAAATATTATTTCACTCTATATTCATATACAATGAAGGTAATTTTGTACATTTTTGTCAAATATTTCCGTAAGTATGCATCAATTCAAAATTCTAAACCGTTCAAAATGCTTATGTTCGTACATGTATTGTAACACAGTTTGGGTATTACTGGCACTTTTCAAATTTCGCCTCTGGCTCTTTGGTGCTAATGATGAGTTGTATATCTTAAGACAAGAACTTGTCTTAGAATGGGCCAGATAAATCATTTTGGTGGTCACAAAAATGAAAACTTAATTTATCAGAAAGCGGCCATCGATAGCTAAAAGTGTAATTTTCCTCCAATGGAAAAAACTGTACCCCGTTGGTTATGTTAAGAAACTGTGTAGTTTACGTCATGAAAGTATTGAATCTTGAATCATTTTGCCTCAAGGTAGTCTGCCCATAATGAGATTCGCGAGACGTCGGAATTATTCGGGCAAAGTCGAAAACATTCGGCGGTTCCACCGCCGAAAGTTTACGAACGCGCCCGAATAAGTTCGGAATTACGACGATCCTCGAAATAAATCCGATGTTTTATAATTAATGTAGTTTTATGAATCTCAAAATGGCCACAATACGGATATTCTACTTTAACTCTTTTTGTCCGTATCTCTTACAGATACAACGTCAGTGAAGCGGACATCGCTATCTACCATTATCATAGTTGCGGACATAATCTTTTTCCAAAAAGGAAAAAGGGATACTGTTATATGATTAAGAGGATATATGACACGACCATCTCCGAGCTTTTTCAGGCTGCAAAAAGTGGGTACGGTGTTGATGATCAGTTATAGAGGTCACTGGTGATCAAAAGGTGTGAAAAATTTGGTTTCATTGCAAACGTTGCACTCCGGAAAATTGTCACGAGATAAACAGGTGTGAATGTGTACAAACAATGATGATCGGGCCTTGAAATTACTTCGTCTAACAGGCGAAGTTCGGTTTACAAGGTTCGGCTTGTGACAAGCAATTTATTCATTTCCCACATTGTTTTCTATCAAAAAGACAAAGAATACAAAATTATATTCGCTTGAAATTGTCGTCTGTATCATCTTTGAATTTGGAACAGTCCCAAAGGATGTGGGTCCATTTCTATTGAAAATTGCCCCCTCGAGAACACGGATGAAATTTATATGAATGAATGCTACATATGTGTACTTAAACCTCCCGAAATATTTAAGGATTTGGAATAGTCCAAAAGCGTGTATTAGAGCTCTAAAGTATGGTGGTGTAGACTGGCCATAATTGCACATTTGACATTGTTCTTTAATTTTGTCCCAATTTTTCGATGCATTTTCGTGTAAAAATGTGTGAATATGAAAGAACCAATTACAAAATATATTTTTGAAAGAAAACATCCTACATATTTCCTCGAAAACTTGTCAAAATCCCATTTATTAGAGCTCTATGGAAAATCCAAAGAATTTTTGATTTATATTTCTGTTTTTAAGACGTAGAATTCAACGTGAATGATCGATTTTCAATTATTTACCCTTCAGGGTACCAAGGGCACAGAGTAAGCTGTTGTAGTCACTTTACGACTGTCATCCGCTCGTCTGTCCGTCCGTCCGCATGTCTGACCCTCCTCCCACAATGTAGTGTTTACACTCTGGTATGCAGAAATATTTACCGATTTTTATCAAACTTAGCCAAAACATGTATGATCATAAGTTCTTGTGTGAGTATGAAAATGAGCCTGATCAAATCGAAATATCATGAGTTATCTGCCCTTGAATGTCAAAAATGCCTATTTCTGACTATGTTTACATTCTAACATCTACAATTATCGACCGATCAAGATGAAACTTGTACACAATGTGGGGCGCAATAGGATCTCAAAGACTTGCGAATTTCTGTGTGATCCAAATCGGTCATCCTGAATTATGGGTCATTAAAATTCACAAAATCGCTGATTTTTACATTCTTTGTACTGTAACAAAAACGAATATTTACAATTCAAGAAATAGCATAAGCAAGCTATTGATGAACGAAAGATCTTGTGCGAGTCCAATTTTAAGAATTATTGGCATCGCCATCAGAAGTTAAGTGCCCTTGAATTAGATGTTGTTTTTGTCTTAGTCGTCATTCTTAAAACCATAAATGATAAATCCGGACAGTTCCGATTAAAAAAAGAATGCTCTAAACGAAATAAATGTTGATTAAGACAAGATATTGTGAATAATTAAGAACTATCACAGAACATATTAAGACAAAAGAAAAAAATGTTGGCTCTCTGCATTTTCTTCTTTTGTCTTATTTTTTTCCCAGGGCTTTTATAGGGAACATCAAAACAGGTCTTATAGGGAAGATGGTTTAATATTTTGAGGAACTACTTACACAGGATACCAAGCCAATCGCACATTTATCGTAATAAATTACAACCGACGTGTACTGTTGTACAGCAATTCAGAGAGGTTTCCTGTAGAATTCATATTACGTGCACTTTTTTGGGAAATGACGTCATGACATTTGTCGCTCACATAACTTAGGATTATTGATGCCAATAATTCTTACAATTAGACTCACACAAGATCTTATGTTCATCTATATCTTTATGCTACATGTATTTCTTAAATTGTTAATACAAGTATTTTTATTTTCACAGAGAAAATAATGTCAAAATCAGCGATTTTGTGAAGTTCAAGGGCGCACAATTCAGGATGAGCGATTTGGATCACACTGTAAACCACATGTTTGTAAGATCATATAGTGTCCTACATTTTGTACAAGTTTCATCTTGATCGGTGGATAATTGTGGATTTTAGAATGTAAACATAGTCAGAAATAGGCATTTTTGATATTCAAGGGCAGATAACTCATGACGTTTCGATTCGATCGGGCTCATTTTTATACTCACACAAGAACTTATAATCAAACGTGTTTTGTCTAAGTTTGATTAAAATCAGTTGATATTTGTGCATATTAGAGTGTAAACACTACATTGTGGGAGGAGGGTCAGACATGCGGACGGACGGACAGACGAGCGGATGGCAGTCGTAAAGTGACTACAACAGCTTACTCTAAACCCTTTGTACCCTGGAGGGTAAATAATCGTAATTCGATCATTAACGTTGAATTCTACGTCTTAAAAAAAGAAATATAAATCAAAAATTCTTTGGATTTTCCATAGAGCTCTAATAAATGGGATTTTGACAAGTTTTCGAGGAAATATGTAGGATGTTTTCTTTCAAAAATATATTTTGTAATTGGTTCTTTGATATTCATAGATTTTTACACGAAAATGCATCGAAAAATTGGGACAAAATTAAAGAACAATGTCAAATGTGCAATTATGGCCAGTCCAGACCACCATACTTTAGAGCTCTAATACACCCTTTTGGACTATTCCAAATCCTTAAATATTTCGGGAGGATTAAGTACACATATGTAGCATTCATTCATATAAATTTCATCCGTGTTCTCGAGGGGGCAATTTTCAATGGAAATGGACCCACATCCTTTTGTCGTCTGATAATGGGTTCACTATTTTTGTCCGTATCTCTTACAGATACAACGCAAGTGAAGCGGACATCGCTATCTATCATTATCATAGTTGCGGACATAATCTTTTTCCAAAAAGGAAAAAGGGATACTGTTATATGATTAAGAGGATATATGACACAACCATCTCCGACCTTTTTCAGGCTGCAAAAAGTGGTTACGGTTCTGAGGATCTCTTATAGACACGGTGGGTAATCACGTGAGGCAATAATTACTGAATATCATCAATAACTTTGTTAATACGGGGCCGATTTGAATTCGAATTTGAAGCAGAGAATGTGGACAGATGTCACGCATTAGATGGACGTGGTTGATTTTTGAAAAATCAAAAAGTAAAAAAAGTTATTGAAGATAAACCAAAATTTTGGTTTATCTTCAATAACTGTTTTATTAGTTGATTTTTAAAAAAATCCAATACGTCCATCTTATTCCTGACATTTTCCCACATTCTCTGCCTAAAACCGAATTTAAATTGGCCAATTATTAGAAAAGATATTGAAGATTATCGGAAATTCTGAGTCACGTGATTATACACCGTGAGTTATAGAGGTCACTGGTGATCAAAAGGTGTGGAAAATTTGGTTTCATTGCAAACGTTGTACTCCGAAAAATTGATATAGCTCAAGATAAATGACCTGGCAGGGCATCCCTATCGATTAGCTAGCGATGTTCAGCCAGGTCAATTATCGTGAGTTATAAGAATGTTTGAAAGTTTACAAACAATGATGATCGGACCTCGAAATTATTTCGTCTAACAGGACTGGTAAAGTTCGGCTTAGAGGTATTGAAATATAAGGAAATAAAGAGTATTATTTATCGGGACCTGAAAAAACATCGGGTAACAGAGAATTTCTTCTTAGAGATGTTCGACATAAAGATATTTGACTGTACACTATAAATAAACCATGGCCTCTGATCGTGATGTGTAATTGTTGACATATTCATTTATCAAAAAAAAAAAAAAAAAAAAAAAAAAAAATGTAAAAATTACAAAAATATCTTTGTAATTGTAAAATATTACAAGTACACACGCGCATTTCCCCCTGATTTGTCCACATCATAAATTATACCTGTATTTTTGCAAAGTTCTTTTCGAAGTATCATTTTTACTTGGTTGGAATAAAAATTGTTAACAACTCTTCAATATCATAGATTTTCATGGAAAAATATTACAAATCGCAAAAAAAAACCTCCAAAAAACTATTCCTTCTGCAACTTCAAATCATCAAGTCCTCCTCATAAGTCAGGCCTGTTTGTTTGCGTATTTCGTCTAAGATTTTGTGGACAAGTTCTATTTCCCGATGTTCATAATACTTGGCTTGAAGGTCTCCTGCAAACAAATAAAATGGACAGCATTAAATTACTTATGTACGGTATAATCCTAAAACTTGGTTTTATTTCCTATGTTGGCATCTATAATTGCATTTTATCTTCATTTCAAACCAATGTACCTGAATATACCTAAACTGGACCTATAAGTAAATATAACAGACAAAAAAATCAAAAATCCATTTAGAAAAAAAAGCGCGAAAAAATGATTTTCTGATCGATTAATATACATGTATAGCCATAGTTCTCAGTGAACTTCTGGTAACTTGAAATTAATTATTTGTTTTCAAAAATCTACTTGTGGATTAACCCATTACATAACAAAAAAAATTTAGGGCGGTCCAAATTGAAAGATCCTGCAGACGGCAATTTTAAATGAATGAAATTTAAATTTTTGTTGTCTTTTTGGATGGAAAAACATTGTGGAAAATGTTACAAGCAATTTCTTCATTTTCACGATGTTTTCCAAAGCCATTATCTTGTGAGCTAGTCAAAAGGTGTCTCTGTGCAGTAATCGGTTTTAAAAGTGACCTTCCAACATTTTAAAATTCAGTGGCTAAAAGCACTACGATGTTTGCCGTCACTGAAAGTATGAAAACTTAAGAAATCAGTAATGTTACAATCACCATTTTTGATACATTTTCTTGCCACCTCCGCCTCGTATTGAAACCCGGCACTATTTTCGAAGATGTATTGCCCTTCCTTTAGAGGAAACTCGTATGTTTGTGATGGTGTTGTTATTTTGGTGGGGCAGTGGAACGGACTTTCGACCTGAAACAATGATAGAATAATAAAAATATCGTCGCATTTCAACAAAACCCTCGTAACTGCAGCTTGTTTTAACCTGCACTTACGAGGTTTTTGTTGAAAAACGATGATATGACGCTTTATCTAGATGACTATGGTTGATTGAATGGTGTTTGCAGTCTCTTTCGCCCTTTCCCAAACGACAAAAGATTGGACTGCCCCAATTTGAAAGAAGTTACTGACGACAAGATTAATGTTATCACTAAATGTAAAATTTCTGAATAACATAACTCAGAAAACATTGAGGCAAAACGTGAAAATGGTGATTAACATCATTTTCTTTCTTTTGTCAACGTTTTTCACAAGCTTGTTTTATTAGAGACGTCAAAACCAGATCTTGTTAGAGAAAAAGTCAAACAGTATCTAAATGTATCGTGACGGCTGGAGTGTCCGACCATAGATTTCCCCCCGTTTGCAAAATACCAGCAGACCTACTACATTGACACCCTTTCCGAACCCTCACTCTTAAGGCTGCTCTCCCACACCGACTTACTCTAATTACTATACCACTTGCGACAATAAGGTTATTTCCACTAAGACCCCCCACACACAACAGCCACCGGAAGTCGTCCATGGAGTCATAAAACGCCACTCAAACGTTTATCATTTGTTATTTTTAGTAACAATACTCTCGGACCCAAATCAATTTAGTAACAATACTCTCAATCCCAAAGCGTTTTAGTAACGATGCTCTCGAACCCAAAGCATGAACATGCATAAGAAATCAAAACGTTTCAATGTTAATTTCCCGTAAACCCATTGTTTGCCACCGGAAGTGTTCTGCGGGTACGGACTAAAACGATAATTGAAAGTACTCAATATCCTTTATTGTCTATCTAAATGAATGAACATAAATGCACACCAAGTCTGCCCAATGCTATCCCTGTAGGTACATCAAACTTTTAATTTAATGCCTTATTTAAGGTTTACAGACCCTGAAAAAATCTACACTTTCTAGCCGTACAAAATGCATCACACTTGTAAATACACTTCACTTAAGTTGATTCACCGTGCCGGAATTCAAGATTATGCTTCAAGAAGAAAATAATTTACAAATATTATTATACTCTATATTCATATGCAAGGGAGGTAATTTTTAACATTTGTGTCAAATATTTCCATAAGTATGCATTTATTCAAAAATTCTAAACCGCGCAAAAAGCTTATGTTTGTATTTGGAATGGAAATGTAACACAGTTTAGGAATAATTTGCACTTTTCAAATTTCGTCTCTGACTGTTTGGTGTCTTTGAGGGTTCGGATAACATTTATGTATAGTGGCCCAACCCAGGACATCTGCACATATATGTAGTGATCCCACTTCGATGATGTTTTCTTAAGACGCTAAACTTACGGAATCTGCCTGCGAAAATTGAGTCGTATTGATGCACTAACTATATTACAGAACATTGAGTGAATTAATTGTCGACAAACTTGTTGGAAAAACTTAGAAAAGGAATAATAGTTTCATTAAGTTAACCCTTTCCCAAACAAGACCTGGCTTTGACGTCCCTAATAGATATGGCTTGGGAAAACATTGAGACAAAAGAAGAAACTGCTGATAACTAGCAGTTTCTCCTTTTGTCTCAATATTTTATATGCCATATTTTGCTCAAATTATATCTTTATTAACATGCATTTTGTCATTTGTGGCAGTTTTTGAAGTGGATAACCCTAGAATTTTGTCATTCGGGAAAGGGTTAATTTAAGAAAACCTTACTGTAATCTTTCCCTTTGTTCCTATAATGACAGCAGTGTTATTCCCAACTGGTGAACCGCCGTGGACATTTAGGGTGGCAACTGCTCCGTTCTTGTATTGTAACGTAATGATATCATATAGGTCCAATCCTGGAGAAAGATTGAAATGCAATCACATGTATATCAAATATCGTGAGCGTATTTATAACATTTATGGAGGGGGAGGGGGCTACACAGGCCTTTAGGAACAGGGGATGGAGGGGGGCTTGGGGCTGAGCCCCCAAAGTTGGTCAAAAATGCTGAATTTTACTAGTTTTATGCTGAAAATTTGGACAAAATCCAATAGAGCACCCCCCGCAATATTTAGACACAGGGGCTTGAGTCCATCCAATATGAAACTGCTTCCTACGGGCCTGCTACAGATAAGAGGGGGGAAGGATTTTCAAAATGCAAAAGTTCAGTAATTGTTCATCAACCCATATGATGTGGATACTCAGTTGAGACGATTAAAGGGACATTTCATTCCAATTTCAAATTTTTAAAGTATGTCTTGATGCCAAGATTGTTTATTATAATGAGTATAAATACTATTAGTTTTTTAAAGTTGTTGCCAATAAGCGAGAAACACGCATTTAAAGTTGAGACATAATCGATAAATTGCATATAAATCCGAACTGTTGTCCACAACAATTTGTTCAATTTTAACACAAAAATATAAATTTCTCGTAAACGGCGCAATATTTTGGCTTGAAATTTTCAGAATTTTCATAAGGAAATATGCTCTTTCAGATAAAAATAAAAGTAAAATTTATGACAAAAAATTCTGAAATGTCACTTTAAAATAAGTACCCACAACACTTGATTTGGAATTGAAGTAACAAATGTTGAATGCCTAACTTGCTTCTCTGATCAGATGCGCGTTCTTTAGAGCGAGATTTCTTGAGATATCTTGAGATTTCTTAAGATGTTTTAGGATAAAGCGCTCTTTGAGCAAGATTTTTAAGACGATCACTGGGAGCCGCCATTGCTCTATACTTCTTTCGGAACCCCTCGGTAAATTCTGTAGAATCTATATCAAAGAGAATTGACCGAGTTGTTTCGAATGCTCCATGATTCATAAACCGCGGAGTTCCGAATGCTCCATACTTCATACAAATGACGTCATGATGACGTCATTTGTATGATGTATGGAGCATTCGGAACACATCCTTATAATCTCGGTCTCATAAACGCTGTACCAAAAACATCTTAAGAAATCTTAAAAAATCTAGCTCTAAAGAACGAGCCTCAGATGGCAAAGCTTTCCAAGGATTAAAATATTGTGAGTGTATTTGGTTAGTGAAAAGAAAAATAGGAAAACAAAGCAACAAACAAACAGCAGGTGCCTTCCAAGAAAATACACCGTACCAGACAACACTTTACCGTTGGAACAATTTAATTATGAATGATAAATTGAAGGGTGTGGAAAGAAAAATGGTAACCAACCGTTGTCATTAAGTTTCCCAACAGCTGTGATTTTTTCCGGCATCTCAGGAAAAACGAGGGTAGCAAACTGGACATTGTAGATTCCGAGGTTGTGTAAAGTGCTCCCATTGAGTGACTTGTCAGTCTGATCCAAGTTATTTTTCAACATTTTGAAGAAGTTTGCCTGTACTATCCGGATGTCGCCCAGGGTACCAGCTGCTAGCTCCTTCCGGATAATATCGTATACTGGGAACCATCTACTCCACACACCCTAGTAGGGAGAATTGAAAACTAGTAGGGAGAATTGAAAACTAGTAGGGAGAATTGAAAACTAGTAGGCAGAATTGAAAACTAGTAGGCAGAATTGAAAACCAGGCTGAACGACTTATGGCCCCATCTTCCGAAAGTATCCGTAAAATATTTGAATAGTATCCTTATTTATTTAGTATGCAAACAGTTGAGTCAAATTCGTTGTATTCATTAAATATTGTTTTAGTAATAGCAAATACTTCACGTTTACTGAAATACTATCGTATATCTACATATTCAAGACCTGCTACTCTCTTTAAGAAAAGAGCACATTATCTCTTCATTCCATTATGATAGAATGATGCTCTCTCACGGGGTCATTTCACGTCTAATCTCGGGGCCTTTGCGGGATTTCGGTATCCAATCGTTGGCTATACACGCCATACTCTCTTATGAACAGAGCATACTAGTATTATCTCTACATTCCATTTCGATAGAATGAGCTCTGTTCTCGCGGGGTCATTTCACGTCTAATCTCGGGGCCTTGTCGGGATTTCAGTATCCAATCGTTGGCGATACACAACAAAACAATTTAAAAAGCTGATACAAACTTTCATTGGTTGACGCTTCAAATTACCGTCTTCAGCCAAAAATAGAAGCGACGTAATGTATACGTAATCAAACAAGATCAAACTGAATGATTTTGATTCGATAATTCAAATGTTACCGGCTTCAACCAAAAATAGAAGCGACGTAATGTATACGTAATGATCATGCAAGATAAAACTGAATGATTTTGATTCGATAATTCAAATGGTGTGCTATAATTAGATTATGACGACCAAATAGGCTGTTGGCGTACTGAAAACTGCAGAGGTCATATTTGATGGTTTAATCAATAGACCTCGGCAATGGAGAGTATACACGCCAAAACAAGTGAAATATCTGATACAAACTTTCATTGGCTGACGCTTCAAATTACCGGCTTCAACCAAAAATAGAAGCGACGTAATGTATACGTAATCAAACAAGATACAACTGAATGATTTTGATTCGATAATTCAAATGTTACCGGCTTAAGCCAAAAATAGAAGCGACGTAATGTATACGTAATGATCATGCAAGATAAAACTGAATGATTTTGATTCGATAATTCAAATGATGTGCTATAATTAGATTATGACGACCAAATAGGCTGTGGGTGCACCAAAAACTGCAGAGGTCATACTTGATGGTTAATCAATAGACCTCGGTTTTGGAGAATAAAGACCTGCTAGCTTCGTATTTTGGGAAGAATCATGAAAACTAACGAGTCCACTTACCTCCATAAACAGTCGTTTTTCAGTTTTAGCACACTCGAGCACCTGTTTTGCCATTCTGTAGTTTAAAGCCATCGGTTTCTCACAAAGCACGTGTTTTCCAGCTTTCAAGTATTTGATGGACAATTCCACATGGTTCTTGTGTGTAGTACCGATATAAACTATTTCTGGAAAAAGGGGAAATGCGATTGACGGATTATCGATAATCTCAAAATTAGAATTATTTTACCGTTCATTTCGTCACAATTACGCATGCGCACGCGCACCTACCAGTAATACCCGAAAGGGGAGTGGGCAGTATATATAGATAGATAGATCTATAGAGTCTCCCCAATACTTCTTCGTGTTTGAAAATACGCTACCTAGAATCAGGGATTATAAACAGGCCAAACTTGCGCATGCGCGAAAGGACTTCAGAGCGTAAAATGGTGTGGCATGAAAGAAAACGCAGCATGACGTAGTCTATTGCTTGAACAGATATACACTTACTGATCCTTTCTATAATTACGCCAAGGAAGCAGAAGGATTAACTACTCGTTTTTAGTACAAAAAATTTCGTGCTTATTGTTCTGACTCGACATTAATAGTTAGTTCATTGAAACTCCTCTAAACAATTTACCTATATCTGTATCGGTAGCGAGGTCATCGTATGAGCTGTATGCCTTTTTAAATTTGAATCTATCAGCAAAGCTCTGAGCACGTGCTAGGTCTCGGGAGGCAACGGCCACTAACTGAAAGATGTAAACATGCTCTGTTAATGTTTGCCATGTCTCATGATGTCTTTCTCCTTCATATGAAATAGAGAAAGTATCAGCGCAGAAAGTAGAATGTTGGCGTAATTTAAGCTCTTTCCACGTCTAAATTCTAATGGCGCGTTCCCATTGCCGAACAAATCAACTCGATCAAGCAATCGAGTACTGATCGAGCGTGGTCCGCAAAAATGATCGTGTAAATATATTTGATCGAGTTTAATCGGGGAATTTAGGCGATCGAGTTGATAGAGTTGAGTTGGTCGGCAATGGGAACGCGGCTTAATGGGCTTCTATTTAGAGCTTGAGGCTTTTTTAGGTCAATGGTGCTATTTCAGGCAAATTCGGCCATGTAATCCTTAAAAAACTTTAAAAACTTTTTAGAGAGCGTAGCCTCTCTATTGTTGCCACCAGCCAATATTTTGCAAACCGCACAACGAAAATAGTTCTTCTCAAACAAGACAAAAAAGATCTAGATAAAAATTTGAATATTCTACAATCATACATTTCATTATAAACAAGAGGCCCAGAGTGCCTTATCGGTCACCTGAACCAAATGAGCAGAAAAAACACGGATTTACAGATTAATGATGTACCCCCCCCCCCAGCATAGCTATTTTTACACAAATTTCTTTTTCTAGTACAAACTTTGTAGTCCTTGCCCTAAAGACTCTAAATACCAAATGTGAATCCAATCCAACAACCGGTTCATGAGAAGAAGATTTTAGATGTACCCTATTTACCCCCTTTTTGGCCCCTTATAAGCCCCAAGGGGAGATAACTCAATGAGTTGTACAAATCTGAAGCGGCTTCGCATGGCGATATTTCCTGCCAAGTTGGGTTGATATCTGTCCAATGGTTCTTAAGAAGAAGTGGAAAATGTTAAAAGTTTACTAATAATGCGACCCCCAATCCCCCCCCCCCCCCCCCCAGCACAGCCATTTCTTGACAGATATTTTCTTTTGTACAAACTTTGTAGTCCTTGCCCTAAAGACTCTAAATACCAAATGTGAATTCAATCCATCAGCCGGTTCATGAGAAGAAGATTTTTTAAGATATGCCCCCCTTTTTGGCCCTTTATTGGACACCAAGGGTAGATAACTCTGTGATTTGTACAAATCTGGAGCGGCTTTCCATGGGGATGCTTCCTGCTTAGTTTGGTTGAAATCCGTCCAATGGTTCTCAAGAAGAAGTCTAAAATGTTTAAAGTTAACGCACGACGAACGAAGGACGACGACGACGGAGGAAACACGGTCGCAATAGGTCACCATGACCTTCGGTCAGGTGACCTAAAAATATATGACTTGCATAATCTATGCAAAAAGTTCAAGTAAACAAGTCTTACATAGAAAATAGATCAGTGTGGTTTTGCCATTCGCAATTGGGTCATGCAGATCAGTCAATAGAATTTTAGTAGACAATAGCTAACAAGTCTTATTGCTGTATTGACCAAAATCTGGATTCAGAGTATGATATCTGATAGGAAATCAGCTACTGTCTCTAGAATATTAGTAGACAATAACTAACGACCCTTATTACTGTTTCGACCAAAATCTGGATTCAGAGCATGATATCCAATAGGAAATCAACTAATGTGGCTAAATTTGAGTAAACAATACTAACAACCCTTTTAGCTAGTTTGAAAAAAAATCTGGATTCAGAGTATGATGTCTCATAGGAATTCAGCTACTGTGGCTAGATTTTAATAGACAATAACTAAGAACCCTTAATACTGTATTGATTAAAATCTGGATTCAGAGTATGATATCTGAAAGGAAATCAGATACTGTGGCTAGAAGTTTAGTAGAACATAACTAACAACCCTTATAACTGTTTTGTCAAAATATGGATTCAGAGTATGATGTCTAATAGAAAATCAGCTACTGTGGCTAGAATTTTGGTAGACAATAACCAACAACCCTTATTACTGTTTTGACCAAAATCTGGATTCAGAGTATGATATCTGATAGGAAATCAGCTACTGTCTCTAAAACATTAGTAGACAATAACTACCAACCCTTATTACTGTTTCGACCAAAGTCTGGATTCAGAGCATGATATCCAACAAGAAATCAACTAATGTGGCTAGATTTTGAGTAAACAATACTAAAACCCCTTTTAGATAGTTTGAAAAAAATCTAGATTCAGAGTACGATGTCTCAAAGGAATTCAGATACTATCGCTAGATTTTAGTAGACAATAACTAGCAACCCTTAATACTGTATTGACTAAAATCTGGATTCAGAGTATGATATCTGAAAGGAAATCAGATACTGTGGCTAGAAGTTTAGTAGAACTTAACTAACAACCCTTATAACTGTTTTGTCAAAATATGGATTCAGAGTATGATGTCTAATAGAGAGTCAGCTACTGTGGCTAGAATTTTGGTAGACAATAACCAACAACCCTTATTACTGTTTTGACCAAAATCTGGATTCAGAGTATGATATCTGATAGGAAATCAGCTACTGTCCCTTAAATATTAGTAGACAATAACTAACAACCCTTATTACTGTTTCGACCAAAATCTGGATTCAGAGCATGATATCCAATAGGAAATCAACTAATATGGCTAGATTTTGAATAAGCACTACTAACAACCCTTTTAGCTAGTGTGAAAAAAATCTGGATTCAGAGTATGATGTCTCATAGGAATTCAGCTACTGTGGATAGATTTTAGTAGACAAAACAACCCTAGTAGACAATAACTAGCAACCCTTAATACTGTATTGACTAAAATCTGGATTCAGAGTATGATATCTGAAAGTAAATCAGATACTGTGGCTAGAAGTTTAGTAGAACTTAACTAACAACCCTTATAACTGTTTTGTCAAAATATGGATTCAGAGTATGATGTCTAATAGAGAGTCAGCTACTGTGGCTAGAATTTTGGTAGACAATAAATAACAACCCTTATTACTGTTTTGACAAAAATCTGGATTCAGAGTATGATATCTTATAGGAAATCAGTTACTGTGGCTAGATTTTAGTAGGCAATAACTACCAACCCTTATTACTGTTTCAGCCAAATTGTGGATTCAGAGTATGATATCTGATAGGAAATCCGCTACTGTGGCTAGATTTAAGTAGACAATTACTAGCAACCCTTATTACTGTTTTGACCAAAATCTGGATGTATGATATCTGATAGGAAAACAGCTACTGTCTCTAGAATTTTAGTAGACAATAACCGATAACCCATATTACTGTTTTGACCAAAATCTGGATTCAGAGCATGATATCCGATAGGAAATCAACTACTGTGGCTATAATTTTAGTAAACAATACTAACAACGCTTTTAACTATTTTGACCAAAATCTGGATTCAGGGTATGATATCTGATAGGAAATCAACTACTGTGGCTAGAATCTTAGTATACAAAAACTTTTAAGAACTGTTATAACTGTTTTGACCAAAATCTGGATTCAAAGTATGGTATCTGATAGGAAATCAGCTACTGTCTCTAGAATTTTAGTAGACAATAACTGATAACCCATATTACTGTTTTGACCAAAATCTGGATTCAGAGCATGATATCGGATAGGAAATCAACTACTGTGGCTATAATTTCAGCAAAACAATACTAACAACGCTTTTAACTATTTTGACCAAAATCTGGATTCAGAGTATGATGTCTCATAGTAAATCAGCTACTGTGGCTAGAATTTTAGTAAACAATAACTAACCACTTTTATTACTGTTTTGACCGCAATCTGGACTCACAGTATGATATCTGATAGGAAATCAGCTATTGTCTCTAGACTTTTAGTAGACAATGACTAACAACTTTTATTACTGTTTTGACCAAAATCTGGATTCAGAGTATGATGTCTCATAGGAAATCAGCTTCTGTGACTAGAATTCTAGTTGACAATAACTAACTACCCTTATTGCTAATTTTACCAAAATATCGATTAAGAGTATGATGTCTGATAGGATATCAGCTACTGTAGCTAGAATTTTAGTAAACAATAACTAACAACCCTCATTACTGTTTTGACCAAAATCTGGATTCAAAGTATGATAACTGACAGGAAATCAGCTACTGTGGCTAGAATTTTAGTATACAACAACTAACAATTCTTATTAGTGTTTTGAACAAAATCTTGATTCAGAGTATGATATCTGATAGGAAATCAGCTATTGTCTCTAGAATTTTAGTAGACAATGACTAACAACTTTTATTACTGTTTTGACCAAAATCTGGATTCAGAGTATGATATCTGATAGGAAATCAGCTATTGTCTCTAGAATTTTAGTAGACAATGACTAACAATTTTTATTACTGTTTTGACCAAAATCTGGATTCAGAGTATGATATCTCATAGGAAATCAGATTCTGTGACTAGAATTCTAGTAAACAATAACTAACAGCCCTTAGTACTAATTTTACTAAAATATCGATTAAGAGTATGATATCTGATAGGATATCAGCTACTGTAGCTAGAATTTTAGCAGACAATAACTAACAACCCTTATCACTGTTTTGACCAAAATCTGGATTCAAAGTACGATAGCTGATAGGAAATCAGCTACTGTGGCTAGAATTTTAGTAAACAATAACTAACAACCCTTATCACTGTTTTGACCAAAATCTGGATTCAAAGTACGATAGCTGATAGGAAATCAGCTACTGTGGCTAGAATTTTAGTAAACAATAACTAACAACCCTTATAACTGTTTTGACCAAAATCTGGATTCAAAGTACGATAGCTGATAGGAAATCAGCTACTGTGGCTAGAATTTTAGTAAACAATAACTAACAACCCTTATCACTGTTTTGACCAAAATCTGGATTCAAAGTACGATAGCTGATAGGAAATCAGCTACTGTGGCTAGAATTTTAGTAAACAATAACTAACAACCCTTATCACTGTTTTGACCAAAATCTGGATTCAAAGTACGATAGCTGATAGGAAATCAGCTACTGTGGCTAGAATTTTAGTAAACAATAACTAACAACCCTTATCACTGTTTTGACCAAAATCTGGATTCAAAGTACGATAGCTGATAGGAAATCAGCTACTGTGGCTAGAATTTTAGTAAACAATAACTAACAACCCTTATCACTGTTTTGACCAAAATCTGGATTCAAAGTACGATAGCTGATAGGAAATCAGCTAATGTGGCTAGAATTTTAGTAAACAATAACTAACAACCCTTATCACTGTTTTGACCAAAATCTGGATTCAAAGTACGATAGCTGATAGGAAATCAGCTACTGTGGCTAGAATTTTAGTAAACAATAACTAACAACCCTTATCACTGTTTTGACCAAAATCTGGATTCAAAGTACGATAGCTGATAGGAAATCAGCTACTGTGGCTAGAATTTTAGTAAACAATAACTAACAACCCTTATCACTGTTTTGACCAAAATCTGGATTCAAAGTACGATAGCTGATAGGAAATCAGCTACTGTGGCTAGAATTTTAGTAAACAATAACTAACAACCCTTATCACTGTTTTGACCAAAATCTGGATTCAAAGTACGATAGCTGATAGGAAATCAGCTACTGTGGCTAGAATTTTAGTAAACAATAACTAACAACCCTTATCACTGTTTTGACCAAAATCTGGATTCAAAGTACGATAGCTGATAGGAAATCAGCTACTGTGGCTAGAATTTTAGTAAACAATAACTAACAACCCTTATCACTGTTTTGACCAAAATCTGGATTCAAAGTACGATAGCTGATAGGAAATCAGCTACTGTGGCTAGAATTTTAGTAAACAATAACTAACAACCCTTATCACTGTTTTGACCAAAATCTGGATTCAAAGTACGATAGCTGATAGGAAATCAGCTACTGTGGCTAGAATTTTAGTAAACAATAACTAACAACCCTTATCACTGTTTTGACCAAAATCTGGATTCAAAGTACGATAGCTGATAGGAAATCAGCTACTGTGGCTAGAATTTTAGTAAACAATAACTAACAACCCTTATCACTGTTTTGACCAAAATCTGGATTCAAAGTACGATAGCTGATAGGAAATCAGCTACTGTGGCTAGAATTTTAGTAAACAATAACTAACAATTCTTATCACTGTTTTGACCAAAATCTGGATTCAGGGTATAATATCTGATAGGAAATCGGCTACTGTGGCTAGATTTTAGTAGTCAATAACTTACAAGCCAAATTATTACTGTTTTGGCCAAAATCTGGATTCAGAGTATGATATCTGATAGGAAATAAGCTACTGTGGCCAGGCTTTAGTAGACAATAACTAACAACCCTTATTACTGTTTTGACCAAAATCTGGATTCAGAGTATGACATCTGATAGGTAATCAGCTACTGTGGCTAGAATTTAAGTAAACAACAAAAATGTTTGTAAAATATATATATGCCCCCTCAAGGGCCTACCTTTGATGTATGTAAGATCAAAAGTGAAATGTCTTGGTTGGAGGTGTCCATGTGTGAAATATCAAGGCTGTATGTGTAAAAACACTGTGGTTAAAGTATTTTAAAAGTAGACCAAACGCCAAGGTCACAAGGTCCAATGTCAATTGCCAAATATGAAAGGTATTGGTAAGATGTGTCCATGTTTGAAATATCAAGGCTGCGTGTGTAAAAGGACATGAGATAGAAGCCATGTTATTTTTCTTTAAAGTAGGTCAAACTCCCAAGGTCAAGGTCAAAGTCAAAAGGTCAAAGGTCATGGTCAAAAGTGAAAGGTCTTGAAGGTAGAAGGTATCCATGTGTGAAGTATCAAGGCTGTATGTGTAATACCACATGAGATACAGGGCCGAGTTAAGTTTATCAAAAGTAGGTCAAACTCACAGGTCAAGGTTGCAAGGTCCAAGGTCATGGTCGAATGTGAACTGTGTTTGTAGGAAGTGCCCATGTGTGAAATATCAAGGCTGTCTGTCTAAAAGGACAAGAGATAGAGGCCAGGTTAAAGTTTTTTAAATAAGGTCAAACTCCAAGGTCAAGGTCACAGGGTCAAATGTCATAGTCAAATGTGGAAGATCTTGGTGGGGGGTGTCCATGTGTAAAATATCAAGGCTGCATGTGTAAAAGGTCATGAGATAGAAGCTATGTTAAAGTTTTTTTTCAAGTAGATCAAATTGCTAAGGTCAAGGTCACAAGGTCATGGTCAAATGCGAACGGTCTCAATGTGAGGTGTCCATTTTTGAAATATCAAAGGGCTATATGTAATAGGGCATAATAAATAGGCCAGGTTAATGACTTCTGAGGCCCTGGACAAGAATTAAGCTTGAAAATCAACAAAGGGCAATAACTCAAAAATTATGATTTGCAGAGTAACGGTTCTTGTGCCCTGCACATCTCCATAATATGATCTATGTATCTATGAAGTTTCATGATTCTACCTTACATACATTTTGAGTTATGCTCCGGACAAGACTTAAGTTTGAAAATCAACAAAGGACAATGACTCAAAAAGTATGATCTGCAGAGTAATGGTTCTTGTGCAGTACACCTCTCCATAATGAGATCTACGAGGGTTGTTTGATAAATTCGCGGAATTCCTTTCTTATTTTTTTATTTTTCGGCAAAAGATCACGAAATTTCATACAGATATAAAACAACATATTATAAATGTTGGTCTTTCATGACATTGAAATGCGCCCAACAGAAAGCCCTTTTTTCTGTCTCCATAGCAACCAAGATACGCGAGGTTGCCTTTGGTCAGTTTTTAATCATTTGGACTAATGATAATTGTACAAAAGCGCTATAACTATGTACGGCAAAACGGCGGGAATTCACACAACGTTTAGTTAACGTTGTGACGTCATTTCCTGAAAATTTGCCGTTTTTGTTTTGAAATTTACCTTGTGCGCAACGTTTTCAAAATCATGTCGCAGGAAAATCGTCAAAGAAAACTGACGTCATCTGATGAGCTCGAGTTGCGTTCCGTCGTGAAATTCTGTGTAGGACTAAAGTTATCACCCACAGAATCGTATCTATCTATGAAGTTGACGATGGTATATCTTCGTCAATTTCCGGACGTCTTCCATGACAACGGAAATGGACGAGGGATACCGTCGTCAATTCCTGATGCCATGGATAACGCCCGAAGTTGTTGGAATTTGAATTCAAATTATCCGATTTAGATTTTGCATCACGGTCACAAGTGACATCTTTATGTAGCGCAGTCAATAAATCTAGATCTAGTAACGGATTTTGAAACACACCGATTTTGAATTTGATAAGACGGGTGTATTATCCGAAACAAATACCAATGTCGTTAAGTCTTAAAACGTTTGGACCAATGATACTTCAAAAATTACTCTAAAAAGATGTAATCACAAATATAATTAAAGTCAACTGTAATGAAATACATGTATGTATGTCTGCATCTAAATAATCCTTGTGCTATATAGTATAATATTATGTAAAAACCTTTACAATGTATTCATCTGAAAAATAAAGTTAAAAAAAATGCCGTTAAGTAGGACGGGATGGTATTGTCTTATTATACATTCAAAGTTAAACAAGAATCGATACAAATATTTTGGTTTATTTTAGGGTTGTACAGAAAATATACAAAAAATGTAACATCCTGCCTCCCCTCTTTTCCGTTTTCGGTCTAGTCCCTCATTAGTAAAAGATTTTGAATCGTTTATACCTCGTGATCCTCTGTTGATAAATTCTCCGTTATTGCTGTAAAAAAGTCATTGGAAATTCTACCAGGACCCGCACATCCCCATCTGGTTGCCATGGTTTCAGAATGTTGGGAAGTTATGTACACGTAAAGCTCTCTGGAAATAGAATTCGGTGCTTTTCAACAAAAACCTGGTAACTGCAGCTTGTTTTAGTTGCAGTTACGAGGTTTTTGTCGAAAAGCAGCGATGTTATTTTTTTGTATTATCATAATCACTGGTGGTGAACTCGGCCAAAGCAATTCGACGTTTTTTCGCGATCATTGTATTTCGTCGGTGTTGTTATAAAGTTTCGTAACTACGGCTTCGATAAAGCCATAGTTACGACATTTTATAACAACACCGACGGTTTGTCAATACATATCGGTAAGCCCGGTCTATTTTTAGAACAAATTCATTGTTATTAGAAAAACTATCCAATCAGATCTTTTAACTCATATTTAAACGCAAAATATCTGTACCTTGTTGTAGAGAAAAACGTCCATCGCTTTGGCCGAGTTCACCACCAGTGATAATCATTTAACATGTGCATAGATTAGCCTACTCATTGACAGATGTAAATTAATAGGCATAGACACGTGGGGGCATGTTTTTTTTTTTTTTTTTTCAAATTTTACGAAGATTTAGATGCACATGACCACTCTTTTCTTGTTAACCCATTACCAGATGACAAAACTTTAGACTGTCCCAAATTAAAAAATGTTGCAGACGACAATTTCAAGTGAGTTACATTTTAAAGAAGATTGAGCATTTTGGGTAGGAAACCTTGTGGGAAATGAAGAAATTGCTTGCCACTAGCAATTTCTTCATTTTTCCCAATGTTTTCCAAAGCAATTATCGTGTAAGGAGTCAAAAAGAGTCACTGTGTGGTAATGGTATCACTGTTCACTTTTAATCAGACGAAACTTTTATAACACACGAGTTTTACACCATTTCCTTCTTGTCCCTCAATATTCTATTCTAAAATTATGTCGTAGGGAAACTTTTAAATAGAAAAGAGATTGGCGAACATAGGAAAAGTTTAAAAGATTTGATGGGCTACGTTTCTACAACAAAAAGCAAGAGATAATACTATAAAGAAGTATGCTTACCTTGATTATGTAAAATCCGTGTGAAATAAACCTCACGATAAATGACTTCTGACCTGGCAGAGCATCTCATTCGATTAGCATGGCTGCTCTGCCAGGTCATTTATCGTGAGGTATACGTAACCTTGTTACATCGTCCTAGTTTAATCATTTCCCAAACAAGACCTGGCTTTGACGTCCCAGATAGAAAAGATTTATTAAAATATTGAAACAAAAGAAGAAAATGCTGATGATCAGCATTTTGTTCTTTTTCCTCAATATTTCCTGTACATTAATTTTACACAAAACGATCTTTATCATATCATCTATTTTGTCGTCTGATGCGATTTTTAATGGCAATGAATTTTGTGCTAAAAATAGAATCGGTTGGCCGTATTGTTTTGATAAACCGTTGGCGTAAAATTGTTATAAAATCTCGTAACTACGGCTTCAATCAAGCCGTAATTACGAGATTTTATAACAACACCCACGTAAGTACCTTTGTTTGTCCGAAATTACGTCACGGTTAAATGGATAAAACCGTTCCATATTTTGACTAGATCTACCGTTTATGCTAATTTTGACGGGAAAGGGTTAAGATTAACCAGGTCATATGCACTTGATATGTGAAGACACAGATAATAGTTAACCTTTCCCAAACAAGACCTGGTTTTGACGCCTCAAATGGAGAAGACCGTGTAAAATAACGAAGGAAAAAAGAAAGAAAATTATTCAGACTTCCAGCCCTTTCTTCCTTTTTCCTCAGTGCTTTCCACACTAAAATGTTCACATATCAGGATAACTGTTTAATCATAAAGAATGCATGTAATACAAATAGTATGGACTCAAGGGGTGAAAAGGAGAAAATGTTAACTTATCAGTGTAAGTTCCTTAAGGTAGAAGATCCATAATTACAACCAAAGAGCCAGCGGTGAAATTTGAAAAATGCCAGTAATTCCTAAACTGTGTTACATTTCCATTCCAAATATAAACATAAGCATTTTGTACGGTTTAGAATTTTGAATTCATGCATAGTTATGGAAATATTTGACAAAGATGTTCAAAATTACCTCCCTTGCATATGAATATAGAGAAATGATACCGGTATTTGTAAATTATTTTCTTCTTGAAGCATAATCTTGAAATACGGCACGGTGAATCAACTTATGTGATGTGTATTTACAAGTGTGTGTAATTTGATGCATTTCGTATGGCTAGAAAGTGGTGTTATTCATTATGGGTCTTCTACCTTAACTCGTTCATATGTAAGGCCTGCTTGTTTGCGTATTTCGTTTAAGATCTTGTAGACAAGTTCGATTTGTTCATAATGATTTTATTTAATGGCTCAGAACAACAATTTATCATAATAGTCATTATAGAAAAAAGTACAATCATTTGAGTCAGGGTCTGGAAAAGGTCCCTTAACCCATCACCACACAATGACTCCTTTTGACTCCTTACAAGATACATGTTATGTCTTTGGAAAACATTGTGGGCAATGAATGAAGAAATTGTGTGAAACATTGTGGAAAATGAAGAAATTGTGACAAGCAATTTCTTCATTTCTCACAATGTTTTCAACCCAAAAAGACCAAGAAATGTAATATTTCACTCGCTGAAAATTGTTGTCTGCATGATCTTTGAATTTGATCAAGTCTAATTTTTTTGAAATTTGGTAATGGGTTAAGGTCTTTGAATCCAAACATTTTTCAAGGTCAGCTTTTGCATTCGCACAGTCTGACCCAGAACCATGTTCTCTAATAGCTTCTTCACGACCTGTGGTAGGCATAACTGTTACAAGAAAGCAGTATGGATCCCGTTCAGATACACTTATGCACATGCTAATCCCAGTGTTCTCCCCCAGCCCAATAAGCTGTATCGGCCCCACTACAGCTTCATGGAAATAAGTGTTATGCCCCTTACAGATTTAAAAGTACCACACAGCATAATTTCTTCAACATGGTCAACACATAGGCTTACGAGTATTTTTGTCTAATACTGATAAATAATGCATTTCTATAATTGTAAATGTAATAATTAGTTATGAAAACATAATGGGAAAAGAAGAAATTGCTCAAGATGAGCAATTTCTTCTTTTTCCACTATGTTTTCATACACAATCATATGCATGAACATTGCGTTTATATAGATCTACTAACTGTTACTTATATGATTTGCCACTATGGCTACAAATTATTCTGCGGAGAACCCTGCTTATGCACAGGCTGATCCTGAAACATGACTGTCTCAAATGCTACATAAAGGACACTTTTCCAGATATTGCCACATTTGTTCCTTCATTTGTCCTCATCATAAGTAAGGCCTGTTTGTTTGCGTATTTCGTCTAAGATTTTGTGAACAAGTTCTATCTCCCAGTGTTCGTAATACTTGGCTTGAAGGTCTCCTGCAAAAAAATGAAGGGGACAGAATTGAAACACTTATAATATATCTAGAATTGAATTTTAAGACAGGTTTTCTATGTTCAAAATCTATAAGCATCTTCAGTTGAAATCATTGGACAGGTTCAATTCTCAAATTCGATCTGTAAGAGATTACTACAGACAAAAATACCAAAAACCGCGGTGTACAATCACGTGACTCAGAATTTCCGATCATCTTCAATATCTTTTTTAATACTTGACCAATTTGAATTTGGTTTGAAACAGAGGTGAAAAAATGCCAGGAATATGCTGGGCGTGTTGGATTTTTTTAAAAAATCAACTGATAAAAAAGTTATTGAAGATAAACCAAAATTTTGGTTTATCTTCAATAACTTTTTTATTAGTTGATTTTTTCAAAAACCAACCACGCCCATCTAAAGCGTGACGTCTGCTCACATTCTCTGCTTCAAACCGAATTCAAATCGGTCCAGTATTTTCAAAGTTATTGAAGATTTTCTGAAAATGTTGTATCACGTGATTAGGCTATCCACCGTGAAAAACGCCCATCTATTGTCTGTCATCGTCCAAAAAATTATACGAAAACTTTGATTTTCTGAGCTTTTAACATAAATTATAACAATAAATCTGACTGCTAAACATTAATAATTTTCATTGCGAAAATCTAAATAACTCGCAGAGGTATAATTAAAGTGACCTTGTCATTTAAAATAAAATAGCTAAAAACACTGCGACGTATGCCATCGTCGAAAGTATAAAAACTTTATAGACCTATAACGTTATATTTACCATTTTTGATACATTTTCTCGCCACCTCCGCTTCGTATTGGAACCCACCACCATTTGAAAAGTTATATTGATTTTCCTTTAGTGGAAATTCGTATGTCTGTGATGGAGTTGTTATTTTGGTGGGACAGTGAAAAGGTTTTTCGACCTGAAATAAAAGCCGTAAGAGCGTAAAGTGTTATTTTGCTGCTTTTGGCAAATTTTCTAAAGAATCGAATTATCTGGCAGCATGCCCGTTTTATCATTCGGGGATGCGCCATATATCGGCTGTGATTTTCTAAAGAATCGAATTATCTGGCAGCATGCCCGTTTTATCATTCGGGGATGCGCCATATATCGGCTGTGAGAGTTTACGTTATGTTGTTCCAATAAACACTGAAGGAATAGGCCTACTTAGTAAAGTCAATGGAAATGATTTCAAAGCTTAATCTGTACCATGAACATTTAATGTATTTTTGTCTTGTAACACTTTATTTGTTGGACACTGCAGGAAGTTAAGAAATTAAAGACACGGTGTTTCTATAATGCCTTTTTAATGGCATTCAGATTATTAAATCCTTTCCCAAACGACAAAATTCTAGGGTGGCCCACTTCAACTAAGAAATTAAGACACGACGTTTCTATAATACCTTTTTAATGGCATCCAGATTATTAAATCCTTTCCCAAACGACAAAATTCTAGGGTGATATATATGGTTTAGAAAATATTGAGACGAAAGGAGAAACTGCTGGTTATAAGCAGTTTCTTCTATTGTCTCAATGTTTTCCCAAGCATTTTCTATTTGAGACGTCAAAACCAGGTCATGTTTGGCAAAGGGTTAAGTTGATGCAGAAAGCCTTACAACAATTTTCCCCTTCGTTCCTATGATGGCTGCAGTATTATTCCCGTCTGGTACCCCGCCGTGAACGTTTAGGTTGGCAACAGCACCGTTCTTGTATTGTAACGTAACGATATCGTACAGGTCCAATCCTGAAAATATTATATCTTTACAATGATTATAATCCAGTGACGATATAATAACACATGTTTACAAATTATTCCTCGATATAATGACACATGTTTACAAATTATTCCTATGTAAATAAGGGAAAATAAGGGAAAATATTTCATTTATGTTCAATATAATTTTACATGCGTTGTTTCGAATCTTGCAGGTGTAACAAGAGTACGCTAAATCTATTATTAGGCTACATATTTAGGAAAAAAAACATTTGTAAACTAAATAAGGGAATTTCTGTGAAGCTGATGCTTGTAAACAACAACAACAACAAAGCCCCGAAACATAGACGGTTATCATATATAAAAAAAGACTTTTCAAAGCAGCTCGGGTACCAATCTACCAGAAATAACGGCCGACTTCGATCGAATCTATAACTTGAACCATTGTTTGGAACCATCCAAACTTCTATCTATTAGAATCACCCATTTCTGCCTCAGCTAATCAAACTTAAGTGTCGTTTGGAGCGATAGCTACTAGATCTATGGCTCAAGCTATAGTCTCAATCGAAGTCGGCCATAGCTTACCGTTGTCATTAAGTTTCCCAACAGCTGTAATTTTTTCTGGCATCTCTGGGAAGACGAGTGTAGCAAACTGGACAGTGTAGATACCGATATCGTGCATAGCGCTCCCACCAATAGACTTATCCGTTTGATTTAAGTTCTTTGTCAATTTTACGAAGAAGTTTGCCTGAACTACCCGGATATCACCAAGGGTACCAGCTGCTAACTCCTTCCGGATGATATCGTATACCGGGAACCATCTGGTCCAAACACCCTAGTAGGGAATAAAAGAAGTTTGAAGATAGATTAAGATTTGGTAGAATAACTTTGGTACTTAATAATTAATTCCACCCAAAGTTTACATGCATTTAGCTTTTAAATCATAAAGGGTAATTAATGTCCGGAAGATATGGCGTACTATTCATTCAAAACTAAAAGCTGTAGAAAGTTTCGTAAAGTTAGTACATCAAATGTAAGCAAAATCTGATGTTGACAGAAGTACAAATACAGAAAATCATCAAACTGGTATGATATGATTAATGATTCAATCAATGCCAAGTCCTTGTATTGGTCCATAGGAAGTACATGCAAAATTTCATTTCGACAGATTTATACAGAAAACATTCTCGAGTCAAAGGACCTCTATGGATAAGGCGAGAGATCTCCCTAAAAGGCTCAGCGCGATGGGTCAATTTTCAAAACTAACAAATTGAGAAACAAAATTAAGTTTTATGGTTAGGAAGATAAATAAATGAAATGAATACAGTTTTTTGCCATTTATAAAGTTCTATAGGTGCAGATAACTCTTGATTTTGTGCCCACCTAAATAGTTTCATTTTCTTATACTACCGGTATTCATAGACGTAAAATGAAGTTTCTTTTTGTTTTATTTCCAATTTATTTTCTATAGATACAAGGATAAATGGTGTTGACATCATAAGGCAGCTTTGGTTTTGTCCGTATTGCGCATGCGCATCATTGAAACAACTTTAAAAGCGCACTTTCCCGCCAAAAACATCGTTCCACCCCTTGACCCAGCTTCCCATTGACATATGTTGTGTCACTTGACCATATGCTTCCTTGGTAAAAAGGATTTCCTGTGTCACGGGGTGGAACATACTTTTATACTAAGAATAGTGCTCATGTACCAATTGCCATATTTTTGGCGGGAAGATTTTGCCTTTAAACTCGTTTCAATGATGCGCATGCGCATTAAGGACAAAACGAAAACTGGTATATAATTTTAACACAAATTGTCCTTACATTTACAGAAAAAATCTTGCTAATAAAATCATAGTAAACTTGGTTAAATGAATACCGATGGGATAAGAACATGTAATTTTTGGGGTAGGTACAGAAACCAAGAGTTATCTGTACATGTCGAATCGTTTTGATTGAACAAAATCATTTTTTATAGGATTTAGATATCCATCTAACAATATAGCTCAAAATAATCATCATTTTGCATGTTTTGAAAATTGACTTTTCCATTAGAGCCTTTTAGGGAGATTTCTCGCCTTGTCCATAGAGGTCCTTACCCTACCCACTTCGTGAACCAGTGTCTCCGAAAATGAGCCCTTATCAGATTTTTTGCACATAACACATATATGTGTTGTACACGCTCAAATTGTACACTAATTGTGTACAGTAACAAGGAATACATTCATGGATAAACGAACACCGTCTCATGATTAATATTTATCCACATTTTAATCCGAGTTTTCTCTGGTGAAATTCGCTCTTTCATCTGTTGATGTCACTCATTTATAAATGAGAGACATCAACATATCAAAGAGTGAATTTCATCAAAGAAATCTCGGATTATCCACATTTTTGTCCATAAACAAATGATGCAAGAAAAAAAAGTATGGCAATTTCTTTATCTGAATTCCAATGGAAAAAACATAGGTCACAGCATGAGTGACGTCATCATAACATTGTGACGTCTTACTGTAAGCGATGTCAATAAACTGAGCTTACTACATTAGAATCTAAATTACATACCTCCATAAACAGTCGTTTTTCAGTTTTAGCACACTCGAGCACCTGTTTTGTCATTCTGTAGTTTAAAGCCATCGGTTTCTCACAAAGCACGTGTTTTCCAGCTTTCAAGTACTTGATGGACAATTCCACGTGGTTCTTGTGTGTAGTACCGATGTAAACTATTTCTGAAAGAACATGTTTACCCATTATTCTTTAATGCTTTTCGGTGGATTATCGGGAAATAACGGTGCATTATCATTTTGATAAACTCACTGCCTATCCAGTGAAATTATCCAAATCTTGTGCCCGGCTTTCGTTCTTTTCGCCCTATCTGACGTTACATAAGCCGGGCCAAATAATTGACGTCATCATAAACGTTGCATAGCAGTCACGTGCAAAATGACGCACTTTAAGAAAAATTGTCATAAAAATGTTTGCATTTTGTCTATTTTTTGCATTAAAGAAATAGAATAATCGTTTGTTTTTTGAGTAAACAACGTGAACAACGACAGCTACATTTTCACTCGTGGCTTCGCCACTCGTGAAAATAAAGCTTTTGTTGTTCACTCAATGAAATATAAATCGATCTTACGCTGAAACAAACGATTATCCTCTATTTCCCATTGTGTGTCCATAATCAGACCATATGAATTACATGTATCATAATTCCAATTCAGACAGATATTCCATGACCTTCTAATTTACACAAAGCATGGTTTCATTGATCAATCTTTTGACAATACGTGTATGTGTGACCGTCATATTATGTAGTCTTCTTACCTTTTCCGCTAGTAGCAAAACTTCCGTAGTATATTGTTCTAGAAGATAGCCACATATATGGATCATTTTAGAGCTACATGTTATAAAATGGGATATTGGGTTTCTAAAATTAAATATTTCATTTATTTGTCCACGGTGGATAACCCACGTGACTTTTTGGAAACGTCGTCACCGAAAACTCGTCCGCTTCAGGTATGTTTTGCTTAATTCCTCTGCTAATTGAGAGAATCATTACATGCCCAGGTTTCTAAAAAACAAACAAACCTTAAGCACATTCTCAGACTCAAATTTGAGCACCGTACTCAAATCACGCGAAATCCAAATAAACTTCAATCAAATACCCTTCAACGTTGGAGAGTATTCAATTGAAGTTGAGCATGTACTCATGAGTATAAACTTAAGTTTTTTAGAGAAACCAGGGCCAGGCTCTGACTCATTCGAATTCCATGGTTTCTTCAAACATTCAAAATCAATGCTTTCGCTGAGAAAATCAAAATGTACTAAAGTAGACGATTTTCGATGTGAACGTTTCCCAAATTTCACGTGGGCTATCCACCGGGTTGTCTATAGATTCTGAAGTTACTAACCTACATCTGGGTCCGTAGCGAGATCATCGTATGAGTTGTAGGCCCTTTTAAACTTGAACTTATCAGCAAAACTCTGGGCTCGATCTAAGTCTCGGGATGCAACGGCTACTAACTGAAATGTTCGTATTGTGAGACTTTGTTGGAAAGAATATCAATGTGTCGTACATAAAAGTCAGTACCATGTCAATTAAATCAAGTAGTATATCGTCGCTTTTCTTCGAAAACCCCGTAATTTCAGCTTAAAACAAGCAATATATACGAGGTTTTTGAAGAAAAAGGACGACATTTCAAACATATATAGGACAACTTAGAGTACAGAATATGGATTCCATGCATGGTACAAGTAAATAATGCTTTCCGGTACTACTCTCTTCAAACAAAGTACATTACCTCTTCGTTTAAACTATAATGAAATGATATTTTGATGATTTAATCAATAGACCTCGGCTTTGGAGAATATCCAGTACTGGACGGATGTCACGGTGAGTTTTCTTCAAAATAAACCCGCATTGCATTCTTACTTTAAACAAGATATTTGCTAAATGGTCACATACAGCATTCTGCGTCCATGTCAACTGGAGCACGCCTAAAAATAGGGGACCTACAGGTGCAGTATAATTTTGGACGTAACGTGGACGTAGAATCGTATGTGACCGGGCATTTAAGAAGATTTTATGCAACGTTCAACGGTGCGACACTCGGCTCGTTTTGCTATCTGTGTTAAACATTAACCCATGAACAATTTGAAGGTAATAATAATTGGTTTATTGGTAAAAACAATGTTTTCCAATATCGTTAATGAAATTACATTTCCTCGCTTTTCAACAAAAAATCTCGTAACTGTAGCTTGTTTTAAACTGCAGTTACGAGGTTTTTGTTGAAAAGCAGCGATTTGTTTCTTACCTCGTGGTCCTGCGCTGACAAATTCTCCGTTACTGCCGTAAAGAAATCACTCGAAATTTTTCCTGGACCTGCACAACCCCATCTTGTTGCCATGGTTTCGGATCGTTTAAAAGTCCTCTGTACGTTTAGCTATCTCTGCTGAGTGAAGATTGTGTACAATATTTGATAAATTATCTTTTCAATGGACATCAAAATTATTCATAAGAAAAAGAGAATTCAATAGATTGGTCAACCTATAAACGGTTTGATTATTCTGCCCAGATACCTTGCAAACAAGTTCACCAAGGCTGTCTTAAGCGAGTCAGTATCTTTTTTCACCAACCCGCTCTGGAGACACTCCACAACGGGAAATGCTTCCGTGTCGTAGTATACAAACATAGTTCCGTCAAAAATAGATTCGCTCCTTTTGTTGCTGGGTTTGAAATCGTTAACCTAAGTAGGCGAGCAGCTGGAGGCTCGGTAAGGGTGTTGTGGTAGTACTGGTTTGAGAAACAACAGGAATCCATGGGTAGGTGCTCCAGCCGCCGCGATATGACCCTGGTAGTTGAAAACGGCGTAAAACCCCAATAAACTCAAACTTCTTTTGTTGCATTGATTCTGTGTCTATAGAATAGGCAGATGCATGAAATGTGGTTCTGTATACTGACAGACCATCAGTGTACTGCTAGGATGTGTTTTATTGAATTTGTTGGGAACTAGTTTCTTGCGCGGTCGTGACCTTTCAAGGGGATGTGTCACATGCAGATCCCGAAATAGATGGCAAATTTCAAGGATGGCTGTGTTCACGGGTGCGTGATTTTAGCTGATGGTGCTATTGATACCACTTTCTTGGTAGTAAATTAAAGACAAAGAAATGGTCTTTCAGACAGACTAAAAAAATGTGACAAAAAGACTTCTGAGAGAAGCTAGAAGCTGCCAAAATGACCCATTTTACTATATATTTAATAGGCCCGTTTCGTTGAGGAGTGACACCCTCTGTTCATTACTAGTACAGAATTATGGAAAGCTCGTTCTTGATCATTGAAAGTGAAAAATTGGTACTTGCGTTACGATTCCTTCCTTTTTTGCTCCGTAAAATGAGACGCGTCATACAGCTTCAAAAGATCGAGATCTGCTTCCCCCATCCCTGCAAGCGCGGATCCAGGTATTTTTCCCAGGGGGGGGGGGGGGTCATCCGATATTTAACCTCTTTTTTCGCCAAATTCCAGGGGGTCGGGGGGGGGGGGGGTCAGGCCCCTGACCCCCCTGGATCCATGAAGATACATGTCATACCATGAAGGACTGAATATAACAACGGTTTGTCGTGACACACAGGGACGAATGAGGCAGCTTATATGGGACATAACCAGTAATCTTTTTGATAACCCTTTTCTTCGCCAAATTCCAGGGGGGGGGGTCATGACCCCCTGCCCCTCTGCCCCCCCCCTCTCTGGATCCGCGCATGCCCTGTCTGATGTTCTCAATATTTTCAGTTGCATATTAATAAGTTTTCACTGACTTTGTCTTTATCAACATCCCATTTTGACGTCTGCAGCAGCTTTTTGGACGACCCTTTAATTTTTAGCCTTTTTGGGAAAGGATTACGGACCCCTTTTCCAAAGCCCGGTTGCTTATTTACAATGTTGTATCTGTTTATCTAAACTGATACTAGGTCATTACACATGCATGCACATGCACATGTGTCGTGTTAACCCTTTTTCCCCAAACGACAAATACAGTTTAAAGACACGACCGGAATTTGACATTATCTGCCCCAAATTCCACCTTCTAAACTTAATGAATAGATTTTTCCCTGCGGCATCGAATAGCAATGATTTTTTGTGCTAAAAATAGACTTGGTTCATCGTTAAGTCTTGATAAACCGTCAGTGTTGTTATAAAATCTCGTAACTACGGCTTGAATCAAGCCGTAGTTACGTGATTCTATAACAACTCTTCCGAAATGCTATTTGTTTGTCCGAAATTACGTCACCAGTAAGTGGAGAAAATCGTTTCCTATTTGACATTATCTGTCCCAAATTCCACCTTCTAAACTTAATGAATAAATTTTTCCCTGCAGCATCGAATAGCAATGAATTTTTGTGCTAAAAATAGACTTGGTTATTGGTTATGTCTTGATAAACCGTCAGTATTGTTATAAAATCTCGTAACTACGGCTTGAATCAAGCCGTAGTTACGTGATTCTATAACAACGCTTCCGAAATACTATTGTTTGTCCGAAATTACGTCATAGTTAATAGGATAAAACCGTTCCCTATTGATGATCGTGGTTGGGCTGAATACACATTTAAACTGTTCAAATTTGAAAATTGTTGCATACAACAAAATGGGAGTTGATTGAGATAGAATTTCTACACAGTAAACATCGATGCAAAAGAGGAAATGCTGGTCATGAGTATTTGCTCACATGACCTGATATTTTCTCTCAATGTCTTGTCTATAACAGTAAAAGAGACGTAATATCCCAAGTGTTTTCTCAGATTTTTCCAACTAACTGTTCTTAAAATAGAATGAGGAAAATCGTCGTTTTTCAACAAAAACCTCGTTACTGCAGCTTGAAGCATGCAAGCTGCAGTTACGAGGTTTTTATTGAAAAGCATCGAAATATTGAATGAAAAGAAATAAATTGAAATATGCCTACCTTGGGTTAAGTCTGTGTAAAACTTCTCGCCTTTAGATCGTCCTATTTATTAACTTGGTCAATACCCTTAGTACACTGGTCATCGCTCTTATAGATAGACAGCGACCTGTGAATGACCAAAGATCAGCGAGTCTAAATTGACGGGGGAAGAGGGATTCGGAATTATAAAAATATGTGACTCGAACCCGTCTCCCTGTAATAAATCTACGAAGAATTATCTGGACACAGCTACTGAACTCACACGACATCGTGGACAGCACGCAATACCTGTCATTGTTCGCTTTTATTCAGTGGAAAATAGGCACTCCTCCCTATTTACATGTATTGGAATATACCGTTACCTTTCGTTGAGGCTCACGACTCGATGTCCAATTATACACAAATCATTTAGCAGCCCTTAACACACCCCATTACCCACTGGTGGTGAACTCGGCCAAAGCGAGGGACGTTTTTTTCGCTACAACAAGGTATATAAATGTGGGTTTATAGATTGTTAGCTCCACTGGCCTTCAGGCCAGCGGGCTATTGTCATGGCGCTGTGTCCGTCGTGTGTGCGTGCGTCCGTCCGTCCGGTCGTCAACTTTTTCTTTAAAAACCTTCTCCTCAGAAACTACTGGATGGATTTCAATCAAACTTCACAGGAATGATCCTTGGGTGGTCCTCTATTAGATTCCTTCAATTAATACTGATTGAACCAGAAAGTCTGGAGTTATCTGCCCTTGAATTAAAAAATGGCTGTTTTGACTTTGTTTTCACTCTAGCACTTACAAATATCGACCAATCAGGACAAAACTTAATCAAAATGTTGGTGACAATAAGATCTTGACTGAGTGCAAT
This sequence comes from Fragum sueziense, assembly GCA_963680895.1. NCBI lineage: Eukaryota > Metazoa > Mollusca > Bivalvia > Cardiida > Cardiidae > Fragum > Fragum sueziense. The sequence continues at coordinate 43,904,243 of OY804602.1, read as the reverse complement.
TTTCAGCTCGATCTGAATTTTATATCATGAGTTATGTGCCCTTGAAATTCACAAAATTGTCATTTTCGGCTCAATTTTTACTTTGTTTCACTCTAGCAATTACAAATATTTACCAATCAAGACAAAAAAATTAAAAGAATGTTGATGACAATTAGATCTTGCCTTGGTATATTTTTCTGCTTGATCTGATTTTTTTATCGTGAGTTATGTGCCCTTGAAATTGACAAAAATGTCATTTTCGGCTTTATTTTGACTTTGTTTTCACTCTAGCAACTACAAATACTGACCTATCAAGACAGGATATTGACACAATATTTGTGAACATAAGTTCTTGCCAGAGTGTAATTTTCAGCTTAATCTGAATTTTACATCATGAGTTATGTCCCCTTGAAATTGACAAAATTACCATTTTTGACCTTATTTTTACTCAAACAGCCATAAATATCTCCCAATCAATATTAAACTTTCACATAATCTTACCGAACAAAAGATCTTGCATGGATATTATTTTCAGCATCATCTGAATCTTAAATCTTGTTTTATGTGCCCTAGAATTTGACAAAATTGCTATTTTCGACTTTGTTTTTACTCTCTGTATATCTACAAATATTGAACAAGCACTTCAAAACTTAAACATGATGTAGACAAAGTTAAAATCTTGCATTAGTGTGATTCTTAGCTTGATAGGAAGATAAATACTCAGTTATATGCCTTTCAATTTGAAAAGAATGCTAATTGAGACTTTGTTTTCACTATCTAATCAACACTTGGGTTTAATATTAAAAGAATCTCAGGCCTGTGGAGCGATTCAAGACCTTCAGGTCTTCTAGTTTCTAATGACAATGAACTTGTTCTAAAACAGATCGGGTTTACCGTTTTGTATTGACGAACTGTCGGTGCTGTTATAAAATCTCGTAACTACGCTTTGACCGAGTTCACCACCAGTGATTACCTGCTATCGTTCGGACAGTTGCAATCACCGAGCTGCATCATTGATAAATGGCGGATGTATTCAGGCCCGTAGAAAGCAATGCTATATTGCGGGGTAGGGGATGGTGGTTAAGCCACTGTCCGGGCCAGTATCTTAACATTGGAGTTGCGTTATAAGATTTTTCCTGCATTTTCGATGTAAGATAAGGTAAATTCGGAATTTTTGGCCAAATTTGTGGAGAGGTGCTCCCCCAACCACGTTCCTACGTGCCTGCTGCATAGGGTAAGTCAACCATTTTTTTTTCATTTGTGTTGCCTTTGTAATGCTTCTTTGTTGTATTTTGTAAGGGCCTGGTTGACTATATAATATCTAAGTAACTACATGTCAAATATTAACACAGATTCGCCAAACTTCAAAATTCTTCGAGAACAAAGTTGTAACTTCGCCGATTTTTATATCGCGACCGAAACCAGCATTCTCATTAATAGGCCTAACGTTATTCAACCAAATGAAAATGAGCCAATATCTGAAACAAGAGGGTCATGGTGGCCCTAGATCGCTCACCTGAGATTTCTTGCCTTGTTGAATTTAAACACTTTGACCTATATAGCAGGAAAATAAGAAGTTTTTCAATAAAGCTCTTTTTCCTGTGTGTTTTTTTTAAATAAATGTAACAAAAATTCAGCCTTTTTGAAAAGTTTTAGCTCCTTTGCTCTTTTTATGATGCCACTGCTATAAGAATTAAAATATTAATCAAATTATTCTAACAACTTTGAAAGCCCTTTACCCAAGGATCATTCATGTGAAGTTTCAAGAATATTGGCCAACTGGTTAGGCAGAAGAAGATTCTTAAAAAGTTTTGGCTATTTCCCCCTTTCTCATGCCGCGGCAGCCAAAGGCTTTGATGGAATCAAAGTCTTTAAAAACTTTGAAAGCCCTTCACAAAAGGATCATTCATGTAAAGTTTCAAGAATATTGGCCTACTGATTAGGCAGAAGAAGATTTTTAGAAAATTTTGTTATTTCCTCTTTTCTCATGCCGCGGCAGCCAGATTCTTTGATGGAATCAAAATCTTTTAACAACTTTGAAAGCCCTTCACCCAAGGATCATTCCAACCAAGTTTCAAGACGTTTGGTCTACTGGTTTGGGAGGAGAAGATCTCTTTAAAGGAATTGTGGACTGACGGACGGCCAGCCGGACAGACGACGGACAACGACCGGTCACAATATCTCACCTTGAGCACTTCGTGCATAGGTGAGCTAAAAAGTCCCGTGTGGCATTTAAGACCAAGTTGACCAACAAGGATCCAGATCAGTCTGTGCGTACCCAAAGGCCGATCAGGTTCATATTGTTATCTAAATGTTTCCTCGTATCTTGTTTCAACAGTTAGAAAAAGGTTTCGCAATGGTAGCATACGCTTTTGTATATAGGGATATATGCGTAAGCATATAATTATACGCTATTGTCGTTTCCGTGACACAAACATTTCAGAAAATCCTTGAAAATTTTTATAATACTTGGCCAATTTGGAGTCGATTTGAAGCAGACAAGGTGGACAAGCACCATGAATTAAAAGATGCAACACATCCAACTAATTCCTGGCGCTTGTCCACCTAGTCGGCTGATATTTGGTTATTGACGGCCATCCAAAATTTTGGTTGGTGGTCATTTTCTTTTCATCGGCTGATTTTAAAAGCTCCTTTGTATTCAGCTTATCCCTAGACTGGGTTCCAGTCTGACTATTTTTCCTTCTTTAAACTTTCTCTGGTCTAAATGTCAATACCAGCAACACCGAAAAAGAGCGCCGCAGTATGTATCGGGTATCAGTCTTTTATGAGTTCTCTAATATTGACGACAGGACCCAGGCTAGCTAATTCCTGTTTTTTCCCCACTTTCTGCATCTCTGCATCATTTTTTTTTTAAATCGATCATATATTAACAAAATTATTGACAAATAAATGAAAATGTTTATTCTCTGCGTTCGTCGTGATCAACTCAAATGCTTCCTGTTTTAATTAGCTTAATAAAGTCACTTGCAACAAGATATATCTCGTATAACATTGAGTAAATAGAGATTAACTAATGGGGTGTGATGCGGTTGAAAAAACGAGTCCGCCAGGACGAGTTCTTTAACCGCATTTCACCCCATTCGAGTGAAATAATTTTCATATCACATTTGTTCAGTTAGTTAATATATTTATTACATACCTATTTTGGGAAGTTAACCCTCAATTTTGGGTATTTTTTTGAAAAAAAAAAAATAACTTTCTTATTCAAATCTGATCCAAGATTTTACACCGCGCATATATACACGTTCTTTGTGTATTCAGAAAAAAGGGTCGCCATTTTGTTCAAATTTTGAAGCGAGCAAAGAATGAAGCATCTATCTGGACTTTAAATCATCAAAAATGAAAGAATAAAAAGCGAACTGAATAAATTTCAACCTTTCTAGTCTAAATTTTCAAAAACTCCAGTCTAAGTTACCAATAAAACAACAACAACAAGGTCAACAACTGGAATGACAGGTTTATAGAAGAAACAGAATTTTCAGCGGAAAACTATTGATTTAGCGTGTTTTAGACAAAAGGGATGGTCTAGAAACAATCTTTATGAAATTCTGTGATGTGTCGTTCGGTTGCTTTGAGCAGGCGTAAAAACAACTGTCTGTTCAAGTGATTTGAATATAGGCCTATCACGGAACAAATTTCGTCATCTTCGTGTGTCCCATTTCCCTTCAACACTCCAGCGCTGGATAGATCTTCGCTTCTATGATCAAAAATGTAGAAAAACGGCTAAAACAAAGAATATAGGTTAGTTCTCTTCAGATGTTTTTCTTTTTTGCAGGTACATTTTTGTTTTCAGATTTTGTTCTTTCCATGAACTTTTGAATGCTCTGTATCAATGTGGGAAAAGAAATTTTGTAAATTTTCTTTTTCACACTTTGTTTTCCTATTTTATCTATTTCAACATGCACTGTCATTACTAGTATTGTTTTATTTTGATATTTGAACTGTTCATTTTAACTTTTACATGAAATTTGTAAAGGATAATGAATTGATGGGGAAAAAAGAATGAAAAAGTAGTTCCGGAAGGAGTGAAAATTGTAGTGAAATATTTCACTGCAGTGAAAATATCAAAATCTATTTCACTGTGAAATTACAGGATTTCACTGCTAGGAATGTAATAAAGGTTATTTGTATTTCTAGTCCATTTGCTTCTAAACTCCTTGCTGCCTCGCTACTTCGGGCATATATGTAACGGTCTGTATAACATATTTCATTTGACATGGCACATCTTTAGATTTAATTTTCATAAATTACATACCAGTTGTTTGTTTGAAATTATCCAGTAATAATTTCTCGTACAATTTTTATATCTCTATACTATGATACAAATCTTTTTAATAAATGTAAGGTTACTTGCAAAATATGAACACGGTTTGCAAAATGTCACTGTCATGTCAAATGATATCAGTTATATAGTCCCACAGCATCGATTGATTCATACATATTTCCGTTTCTCGTCTATTATCTTATGACTTTTTGTATAACTTCACTGTATCGCTTTAACCCATTACCACACTGGCACACAGTGACTCTTTTTGACACCCTCTAAGATAAAGGCTTCGGAAAACATTGTAGAAAATGAAGAAATTACTTGTGACAAGCAATTTCCTCTTTTTCCGCACTGTTTTATTACCAAAAATGGCAATATTTTTTAAAATTTCGTCAATTTGAAATTATCGTCTGCAACACCTTTCAAACTGGAACAGTCCAAAATTTTGTCGTCCTGTAATGGGTTAAAGTTATTTTAAAGTCATTTTAAGAACATGGATCATCATTCTACTCTGCTCTTTGTCTACTCATATTTGACTCCCAGTTGTTTCCGTACTTCGTCCATTATTCTATGTATAACTTCACTGTCTTTATGGCAAACATATTGGTTCTCTATCTCACCTGAAACACAAAAGTACGATGTGGTATAGTTAGGTCATGATAGTATAGCACATGTTTATATAAATACCCAATGTAAACAACACAATATTGAAGTCTGTACTAAAGTACATTGTAATTTTGTACGATGGTTCGAATCTTGCGTTCATGTGTGAGACACCTGCAAGATTCGAACCATCGTATACAAATTTTGTATACGATGGTTCGAATCTTGCAGGTGTACCCCTCATGTGTGCAAGATCCGAACCAACGACTTAGAGGGGCTAAATGAACCTGAATCGTATTTTTGCTGGCCAGAAACGATCTACACAATACAGGCTAGCCAACCATGCGATATTTCTTGAAAACATTTTTGTCTATTTGTATGTTTGACAATATATCGTCCCTGTTCAACAAAAACCTCGTAACTGCAGCTTGTTTAAGCTGTAGTTACGAGGTTTTTGTTGAAAAGCAGCGGTAATTCAAGTATATTTTGGACAAAATGTAAACATGTGCCATACGATCTTGTGCTAACAATAGAGACGCACGTGCAAATCGTCCCGTCAATATTACATCAAAATACTGATTATCTTCGATATGGTTTCGTTTTGATCTGTTAACCTATAATTAGTAAATTGATATAATTTTTATTGTTTGGTGGGAATATGAAAATCGTGGAAGCACTATACCTTTGTTTATATTTTCTCTGACGGCCGCCGCTTCATAATGCAGGCCACCAGAGTTGGCAAAGTTATAGTTCCCTGTTAATGGATGGTTGTAGGTACCAGTCGGCGTGGTTACTTCTACAGGGCACCAGAACGGGGAACCAACCTAAACATGGAGGAGAGAATGAATAAACCATTTATACATTTAGGGGTGGACAACCGTAAACACATTTGAGCCGGGATCTGGAAAAACGTCCCTTATAGCATTTTTCAAAATTGAGTTTCAAAATCGGCCTGTTGTCTAATGGAGTCAAATATGTATCAATGCTGCTCTCTTTAAGTCACTACAGGTCACGAAGAAGCAATTGGAGATCAATATGGATCCTGATCAGACTGTGCGTATGCACAGGCTGATCTGGATCTATGTTGAGCTCAAAAGTCTTAATGGACGTTTTTCCAGATCCTGGCTCATTTGTATATATTTTCTCTAAGGGCCGCGACTTCATAACGCAGACCACCAGAATTGTTAAAGTTGTAGTTCCCTAGCTGTTAGTGGATGGTTGTAGGTACCAGTCGGCGTGGTCACGTGTACAGGGCACCAGAACGGGGAACCAACCTAAACATGGCGGAGATAATAAATATCAAACTTGGATACTTCTAGATTTCTTGTTTTGCCTCAATGATGTCCCAATTCTTTTCTTTGACCTGAATCATCTACATTACAGCACAATGCCTAGTGATGGAAAGGGAGAAAGTGCTAGTTGTCATCATTTTCCTTTTTGGGACTACACTGGTTTACAATACAATATCTTCAAGGGAGTTCAAACAAGATATCGTCTTTATAATAAGAAAATTACTATTTTATAACATAGACCATACTACCGCAAACCTAAGTAGGTCGCGACGGTATACCATCGACAATTTCCGTTGCCACAGTTAACGTTCGAAGATACAAGAAGTAAAGTGTTTGGCATCTACTGATGGATGGAATACCTTACCTGCATTGGGTGCTAATATCTAGACTAAACTACATGTACTTACATCAATCCTGCCTTTCTGTCCTTGTATACAGGCCACATTTTTACCAGTACCGGCGTTTGTGTGGTATGTAAGGTTGGCTATCGCTCCATTCTTATACTTTAATACAACAACGGCACATTCGTCAACTCCTACAAACAAAAAATACATTCACGAAATAATATCAAAATAGGGCTTATATCCGACCCCCGGTGGGCTATATAAACTGGTTAAATCCGAGAACAAAGTTGTTACAATTGCAGATATTAGTAGTCAATTCGTACTCGAGCTTTAAACTGACTTCACAATATCTCTTTTTTCGGGTTAGGAACAGGGCTTTTCCAGTATCAACCGAAAGGACGTGGATCTTTAAGGGTTGAACTATTTATTTTAAAAAGGCATTTTTAGATAAGCATTTTACAGGAATCCTTGTAATTCCTGTAAATCACTTTGTCGAGAAACTTAAATTGTGTTCGCCGAATCAAATGCCATATCTTACCCGTATCCATCAAATTCCCGACAACCGTGATCGACTCAGGCATTTCGTTATCAAACACGAAGCAGGCAAACTGTATGGGGTATATACCAATGTCAGGGAGTCCCCCACCCCCGAGCTCAGGCTTTTTGAGACGTTCAACATCAGCTATGGGTACGCTAAAATCGACCAAGATCAGTCTTATATCACCGAGTGTACCAGCGGCCTTCTCCGCACGTATTTGATGATAGACAGGGAAAAATCGGCTCCAAATGGCCTGAAATTGGAAAAATTATATATCGTCGGTGTAGATGCAAAACCTCGTTTGACGATTTTTGTGATTTTCAAAGTACATACTTGTAAGTCCAGTTAAAAGACAATTCACGAAGGTTTTTTGGATATTTCTTCTGTGTAGTATCAATGATACATGATATGTGAAGAATATGCCCGAATTTCACGTAAAACATTTCAGTTTCGGAAAAGTTATTAAATTTCAGTCTATCCCTCTAAAAATTGTCCAAAGACCTAGATACGAGATTTTGTATTAACACCGACAATATGTAACTAGCGATTGTTGCAAAAATGAAATGAATTATACCTCACGAGAAATGACCTGGCAGAGCAGCCAATGCCTATCGAATGAGATGCTCTGCCAGGTCATTTATCGCGAGGTATACATGCAACGAAATATCAGCATTATGCAAGTTCTATATACACAACTGTTCGTGGATAAATCAAGATCATACAAATGCTGGATGAAAATTCATGTTCATGTACATGTAAAACATAGGTATTCTGTTGTTTTTTTTTTTTTTTCGGGAAACAGGGCGGAGTCTAGTAAGCGGTTCATTACATTTAAGCTTGGGGAGAAACAGCCTTCTCGATTAGCGGTAAATCGTCGGTATTGTTGAAAAACATTATAACTACAGCGTGAATCAATCTGTAGTTACGAGGTTTTATAACAACGCATTTTACAATCGCACATTCTTTCAATTTCGAAATGTGTTCATGCTCGTGTCGCACGCTTTTCTCTTATATTAACCAAGATATCGAGAAGTAAACTCGTTGAATAACCTCTTTACTTTGCCACACCCTTTCAGGTGAATAAAAACGGAATATACACAACTGTTCGTGGATAAATCGAGTAAATACAAAATGCTGGAAGAAAAATTTATTTACCGGTAAACATACATAATTATGCCCCCTTTCGAAGAAAATGGGGGTATATTGATTTGCAAGTGTCGCTCGGTCGGAAGGTCGGTCGGTCGGTCGGTCGGTCCGTATGTCGGTCGGTCTGTCCGTAGACCAAACCTTGTCCGGAGCATAACTCGAAAAGTATTAAAGGTAGAATCATGAAACTTCACAGGTGGATAGATATCATCATGGAGAGGTGCAGTGCACAAGAACCGTAACTCTGCCGATCAAATTTTTGAAGTTATTGCCCTTTGTTGATTTTCAAAGTTGATTCTTGTCCGGAGCATAACTCAAAAAGTGTGTTAGGTAGAATCATGAAACTTCACAGGTGGATATATATCATCATGGAGAGGTGCAGTGCGCAAGAACCGTAACTCTGCCGATCAAATTTTTGGAGTTATTGCCCTTTGTTGATTTTCAAACTTGATTCTTGTCCGGAGCATAACTCATAAAGTATGTTAGGTAGAATCATGAAACTTTACAGGTGGATAGATCTCATTATGGAGAGGTGCAGTGCACAAGAACCGTAACTCTGCTGATCATATTTTTGGAGTTACTGCCCTTTGTTGATTTTCAAACTTGATTCTTGTCCGGTGCATAACTCAAAAAGTATGTAAGGTAGAATCATGACACTTTACAGATGGATAGATCTCATTATGGAGAGGTGCAGTGCACAAGAACCGTAACTCTGCCGATCAAAATTTTTGAGTTATTGCCCTTTGTTGATTTTATAACTTGATTCTTGTCCAGAGCACAACTCAAAAAGTATGTAAGGTAGAATCATGAAACTTCACAGGTGGATAGATCTCATTATGGAGAGGTGCAGTGCACAAGAACCGTAACTCTGCCGATCAATTTATTAGAGTTATTGCCCTTTGTTGATTTTCAAACTTGATTCTTGTCCGGAGCATAACTCAAAAAGTATGTTAGGAAGAATCATGAAACTTTACAGGTGGATAGATCTCATTATGGAGAGGTGCAGTGCACAAGAACCGTAACTCTGCCGATCAAAATTTTTGAGTTATTGCCCTTTGTTGATTTTATAACTTGATTCTTGTCCAGAGCACAACTCAAAAAGTATGTAAGGTAGAATCATGAAACTTTACAGGTGGATAGATCTCATTATGGAGAGGTGCAGTGCACAAGAACCATAACCTTGCCGATCAACTTCTTGGAGTTATTGCCCTTTGTTGATTTTTACACTTAATTATTAACCTTGCCTATATCTCATGTATTTTTACACATACAGACTTGATATCTCACACATAGATACCTCCTATCAACATTGTTCACATTTGACCATGACCTTCGACCTTGTGACCTTGACCTTGGAGTTTGACCTACTTTAAAAAAAATTAAACCGGGCATATATCTCATGACCTATTACACATACAGCCTTGATATTTCATACATGGACACCTCCTACCAAGACCTTTCACAATTGACCATGACCTTGGACCTTGTGACCTTGACCTTGGAGTTTGACCTACATTTAAAAAAGAATAAACTGGGCCGATATATCATGTCCTTTTACACATACAGCCTTGATATTTGACACATGGAAACCTCCGACTAAGACCTATCACTTATGACTATGACCTTGGATCTTGTGACCCTGACCTTGGAGTTTGACCTACTTTTAAAAAAAATAAACTGGGCCTATATCTCATGTGCTATTACACATACAGCCTTGATATTTCACACATGGACACATCCTACTAAGACCTTTCACATTTGACAATGACCCTGGACCTTGTGACCTTGACCTTGGACTTTTACCTACTTTTATAAAATTTTAACCTAGCTGATATATCATGTCCTTTTGCACATACAGCCTTGATATTTGACACATGGACACCTACGACCGAGACCTTTCACATTTGACCATGACCTTGGACCTTGTGACCTTGACCTTAGTGTTTGACCTACTGTTATAATACATTAACCTGGCCTATATTTTATGTCATTTTACACATACAGCATTGATATTTCACACATGGTCACTTCCAACCAAGACATTTCACATTTGACCATGACCTTGGACCTTGACCTTGGAGTTTGACCTACTTATAAAAAACTTAAACTATGCATATATCTCATGTCCTGTTACCTATACAGCCTCAATATTTTACACATGGACACCTTCTACCAAGACCTTTCACATTTGACCATGACCTTGGCCTGTGTGACCTTGACCTTTGATTTTTACATACTTTTAGAAATCTTTAACCTAGCCTTTATCTTATGTCCTATTACACCTACAGCCTTGATATTTCACACATAGACACCCCCTACCAAGACCTTTAACATTTGACCATGACCTTGAATATTGCAACCTTGACCTTGGAGTTTGACCTACTTTTAAAAAAACTTAAACCAGGCATATATATCATGTCCTTTTACACCTACAGCCTTGATATTTCACACATGGACACCTCCAACCAAGACCTTTCACATTTGACCATGACCTTGACCTTGGCATTTGGCCTACTTTTAAAAACTTTAATCTGGCCTATATTTCATTTTACTTTTACATATACAGCCTTGATATTTCACACATAGACACCTCCTACCAAGACCTTTCATATTTGACCATGACCTTGGACCTTGTTAACTTGACCTTGGACTTTGACCTACATCAAATGTAGGCACTTGAAGGGGGCATATATGTTTTACAAACATCTCTTGTTTCTACTTATTTTGCAGCCATTCCGTGCAAATTCTGTGATGCCGTTTCAGGTACTTAGCATCTATTCCCGTATCTAGCTGACTTGTCTCTTTGGCAGCATGTTTTGTGGTTTCTTTTGTTCAATGGAGAGAAGCCTTGTTAACTCATTACCACACAATGACTCTTTTGGACTCCCCATAAATTAATTGCCATTGAATACATCGTGGAAAATGAAGAAATTGCTCGTGAAAAGCAATTTCTTCATTTCCCACAATGTTTTCCATCCAAAAAGACCTAAAAATAAAAAATTCTATTCACTTGAAATTGTCGTCTGACCAAACATTTTGTCGTTTGGTAATGGGTTAAAGTTGAACATGGCTTTGGAAAAGCACGGTTGCTTTGTAAAGAAATAGCTTGCCTCTCTAAAAGCAACAAGAACAACACATTGATGGCTCAGCGCGAAACGGTAGTAACTGCCTATAAGCATACAGGCAGTTACAACCGTTTCGCGCTGAGTCATCGACATCCCGTCTATGATATTCCATGCTGTGTTTTACCTCCATGAAGAATTTGTTGTTTTTCTTCGCAGTATCCAGAACCCTTTTGGCTTCTGCCCACGACAACGCCATTGCTTTTTCACAGATAACGTGTTTCCCGGCTTCAAGCATTTTGATGGACAGATCGGCGTGCGTTGTGATCAGGGTACCAATATACACGACATCTGAATGAAAGAAGTAAACAGTCGTCACGGCGAAGAATCTCGTGACATAACAATTGTGCACTGACATAGGAAGAGGGGTGCCAGGGGGTCAGGCCCCAACAATTTAGAAGTCGGTTCAAAAGCTCATGTTCGAGCTTATGTTATTGTTATTCTGTCTTGCCGACTTTAAATAAAATTCACTTACTTACTTACTTACTTACTTAGGGGGCAGCATATCCCAAGGACCCCCAATAATAGGCCTACATCCACACTTAAACATTTGCCCCCTCCCCCCAGTATTATTAACCTTCCTACGTCTATGTTGTAGAAAATCGTCATACAAGCTTTGTTAAAATAATTGATCGATTTGAAAAGTCTGATTATCATAACCGAGAAAAAAAATCTTTAAAAATCTGAAAGACATCACATTTAAAGATCATTTTCAAAACCAAACATGAAAATGGCAAATGATTTTATGTTAAAAATAGACTGGGTTAACTGTTATATTTGGATAAACCATCTGTGTTGGTACAAAATCTCGTAACTACGCCTTGAATCAAGCCGCAGTTACGATATTTTATAACAACACCAACGAAATAGAAAATCTACAATTGTTTGTCCGAAATTATGCCACGTTTAACTGGATAAAATCGTTCCCTATTGCTTACCCACTTCCTTATCATTGGCGACTTCTTCGTACGAACCGTTTTAACCCATTCAAATTTAAAGGTGTTGCAGACGAAAATATCTTTTGCACATGTCTTTTTACATTTTTTGTGTTTTTGTGTAGAAAACATTGTGGGAAATGAAGACATTGCTTATCACAAGTAATTTCTTCATTTTCCACAATGTTTTCTAAAGCATCCATCAAGTAGGGCGTCTAAAGGTGTCATTGCGGAAGAATGTGTTAATTAAACTTAATGGGATATTTGAGAGTTCAAATCTTATAATCTTGAACGAAAAAAAAAAATGTTAATAAAAATTTAAAGATCATTTATCTGAAAATCAAAGTTGCTTACCAACTTCCGGGTCTTTAGCGCATTCTTCGTATGAACCGTAAGCACGTTTAAAATGGAACATGTCCGCCAACTGCTGCGCTCTCTCCAAGTTCTTAGACGCCACTGCAATAAACTGTAACAGAATTGATGTTATGTTTTTAGTTGTTGAAATGGTAAATTCCACATCCATTTCAGTGGATTAATGTACATGTATTGCAATTACATTAAAACGAGAAAAATGAATACACACTTTGAAAGAAAGATATACAGAATAACTTCTAAATTCTGATACCTTTGTTAATTGTTGTCTTGTAAACAAAACACAGCAAAAAGTAAAAAGGTATGATTTATCCGATATATCCACCATTTATCAATTAAACAGCACAGTGATTGCAACTGCACGAGTGATTGCCGGTTTTCACCCATTACCAAACGACAAAGTTTTGTACTGTTCCAATTTGAAAGGTGTTGCAGACGACAATTTCAAGTCAATGAAATTTTAAAAATATTTCTAATTTGGGTCAGAAAACGTTGCGGAAAATGAAGAAATTGCTTGTGTCAAGCAATTTCTTCATTATTTGCAACATTTTCTAAAGCCATGATCTTGTAGGGAGTCAAAAAGAGTTATTGGTGGTAACGGGTTAAGGTGTGGACAAGTTTATCCCATCATCACTTAATGACGTATTTTCACGCCCCTCAAGTAAAAGGTTTTGAAAAAATATTGTGGAAAATGAAGAAATTGCTTTTGACAAGCAATTTCTTCATTTCCCATAATATTTTCTATCAGGAATAACTTTTAGCGCCTTTGAGCGTATTATCGTGTGATTAAAGCGCTTTATTAATTTGGTATTTAAAATAATAACAACGAAAAAGCGTAAAAATTCATCCACTTGAAATTGTCGTCTGCAACATCCTAGAATTTGGACTGCCCCTATTTTTTGTCGTCTAGAGAAAGGTAAACATACCTGATGGACGTCTGGCGGCAAATATTCTGTGATAGCTTGGAAAAAATCGCTGCTGATTTTACCTGGTCCTAGACACGCCCACTTTGTAGCCATTGTTCTCTGTTAAATTATGCAGATCTACCTACAAAAACCATTGAGATAAAATTTGTAATATTAATTTTTAAGCCATTACCACTAAGTGACGCTTTTTGATTACCCACGAGAAATTGGCTTGGGAATGACAATCAATTTCTTCATTTTCCACAATATTTTCTAAACAAAAATACCAAAGAATTAAAAAAAATCCATTCACTTTAAATTGTCGTCTGCAACATCTTTGAATTTGGACAAGTTGAAAATAATGCCATTTGGTAATGGGTTAATATCCAAAACATAGTCTAGAGTGAGTGGGCAGTGGTCGGTACTGCGCGAGCATAGGTGGCCAACACGGGCTAGGTTAGTGTAGTATGGGCTTATATTTAAATAATGAGTTTACACAATATTTTAGAATGATTAGAAAGTCTATTGTTTCTTAATCATTTTGAAAAAAAAATGTGCTATCTCACTTTAGTTTTGCTAATTCTAACTCAAAATACACAAACACAGTCCTAGTTAGCCATCTGTATGTACGAGTATAGTATCCTACACAGGCCTATCCAATTAAGTGATTTTAAGATTTCAGTGTTGCAGGCCCGTAGGAACAGGGGGCAAGGGGTGGCTTAGCCCCTCCAAAGTTGGTCAAAAATGCCAAATTTTCCTTATTTTACACTGAAAATTTAGGGAAATTCCAATTTAGCCCCTCCATTAATCAGACACAGGGACTTTTAAAGCCCACCCAATATGAAATTGCTTCCTACGGGCCTTTGTTGACTCATTTTGCCGAAGCTCTGAAACTCTTAAGCTACAACACAAAGTACCGAGAGAGGAGATATTCAAGCATTATCAAGGTGGATAATCACGTGATACAACAATTTCAGAAAATCTTCAATAACTGTGTTAATATGTGACCGATTTGAATTCGGTTTGAAGCAGAGAAGGTGGAGAGACGTCATGCATTCTATGTACATGGTTGATTTTTGAGAAAATAACTGATAAAAAAGTTATTGAAGATCAACCAAAATTTTGGTTGATCTTCAATAACTTTTTTTATCAGTTTATATTTCAAAAATCCACTACGCCAAGCTTTTTCCTGCTATTTTCCACCTTCTCTGCTTCAAACCGAATTCAAATTGGTCAAGTATTAAGAAAAATAACGACGATTTTCTGAAATTCTGAGTCATGTGATATATCACCGTGAGTATTTACCGTCCTTGGCCAATGTCATGAATATAACACATCCGTGGCCTTATCCATTTGATCTATGTCGACATCCGAAGATTATTTTGAAAAAGCGTTTTTTTCGAAACCTAAAACATATTAAATGCTTAGGACAGTCTTTTCCTGATTGTAAACTCGTATGCCATACCATTTAAAATGGCAATTTACATAAGCCAAACAGAACATTATTATGCCCCCTTTCGAAGAAAATGGGGGTATATTGTTTTGCAAGTGTCGGTCGGTCGGTCGGTCGGTCGGAAGGTCGGTCGGTCGGTCGGAAGGTCGGTCGGTCGGTCGGAAGGTCGGTCGGTCGGTCGGTCAGTATGTCGGTCGGTCTGTCCGTAGACCAAACCTTGTCCGGAGCATAACTCGAAAAGTATTAAAGGTAGAGTCATGAAATGAAACTTCATAGGTGGATAGATCTCATTATGGAGAGGTGCAGTGCACAAGAACCGTAACTCTGCTAATCAATTTTTTTGAGTTAGTGCCCTTTGTTGATTTTATAACTTGATTCTTGTCCGGAGCATAACTCAAAAAGTATGTAAGGTACAATCATGAAACTTTACAGGTGGATATATCTCATTATGGAGAGGTGCAGTGCACAAGAACCGTAACTCTGCTGATCAAATTTTTTGAGTTATTGCCCTTTGTTGATTTTATAACTTGATTCTTGTCCGGAGCATAACTCAAAAACTGTGTTAGGTAGAATCATGAAACTTTACAGGTGGATAGATCTCATTATGGAGAGGTGCAGTGCACAAGAACCGTAACTCTGCTGATCATATTTTTTGGGTTATTCCCCTTTGTTGATTTTCAAACTTGATTATTGTCCGGTGCAAAACTCAAAAAGTATGTAAGGTAGAATCATGAAACTTTACCGGTGGATAGATCTCATTATGGAGAGGTGCAGTGCACAAGAACCGTAACTCTGCCGATCAAATTTTGTAAGTTATTGCCCTTTGTTGATTTTATAACTTGATTCTTGTCCGGAGCACAACTAAAAAAATATGTAAGGTAGAATCATGAAACTTTACAGGTGAATAGATTTCATTATGGAGAGGTGCAGTGCACAAGGACTGTAACTCTGCCAATCAAATTCTTGGAGTTATTGCCCTTTGTTGATTTTTACACTTAATTCTTAACCTTGCCTATATCTCGTGTCCTTTTACACATACAGCCTTGATATCTCACACATAGATACCTCCTATCAACATCGTTCACATTTAACCATGACCTTTGACCTTGTGACCTTGACCTTGGAGTTTGACCTACTTTAAAAAAAAATTAAACCCGGCATATATCTCATGACCTTTTACAAATACAGCCTTGATATTTCACATATGGACACATCTTACCAAGACCTTTCACAATTGACCATGACCTTGGACTTTGTGACCTTGACCTTTGAGTTTGACCTACTTTTAAAAAACTTTAACCTGGCCGATATATCATGTCCATTTACACATACAGCCTTGATATTTGACACATGGAAACCTCCGACTTAGACCTATCACATACGACTATGACCTTGGACCATGTGGCCTTGACCTTGGAGTTTGACCTACTTTTAAAAAAAAAGTAAACTGGGCCTATATCTCATGTGCTATTACACATACAGCCTTGGTATTTCACACATGGACACATCTTACCAAGACCTTTCACATTTGACCATGATCTTGGACCTTGTGACCTTGACCTTGGACTTTGACCTACTTTAAAAAGAACTTTAACCTAGCCGATATATCATGTCCTTTTACACATACAGCCTTGATATTTGACACATGGACACCTACGACCAAGACCTTTCACATTTGACCATGACCTTGGACCTTGTGACCTTGACCTTGGTGTTTGACCTACTTTTATAATACATTAACCTGGCCTATATTTCATGTCATTTTACATATACAGCCTTGATATTTCACACATGGTCACTTCCAACCAAGATATTTCACTTTGACCATGACCTTGAACCTTGTGACCTTGACCTTGGTGTTTGACCTACTTTTATAATACATTAACCTGGCCTATATTTCATGTCATTTTACATATACAGCCTTGATATTTCACACATGGTCACTTCCAACCAAGATATTTCACTTTGACCATGACCTTGGACCTTGACCTTGGAGTTTGACCTACTTTTAGAAATATCTAACCTAGCCTTTATCTTATGTCCTATTACACCTACAGCCTTGATATTTCACACATAGACACCTCCTACCAAGACATTTGACCATGACCTTGAATATTGCAACCTTGACATTGGAGTTTGACCTACTTTTAAAAAGAATGAAACCAGGCATATATATCATGTCCTTTTACACCTACAGCCTTGATATTTCACAAATGGACACCTCCAACCAAGACCTTTCACATTTGACCATGACCTTGACCTTGGCATTTGGCCTACTTTTAAAAACTTTAACCTGGCCTATGTTTCATTTTACTTTTACATATACAGCTTTAATATTTCACACATAGACACCTCCTACCAAGACCTTTCATATTTGACCATGACCTTGGACCTTGTTAACTTGACCTTGGACTTTGACCTACATCAAATGTAGGCCCTTGAGGGGGCATATATGTTTTACAAACATCTCTTGTTTTTTAGAATATTGTATAAATCGTCGTTGTAAATGCAAAACCTCGTATCTCGATTTTTGCGATTTTCAAAGTAAAAGCTTGTATGCCCAGTTGAGACGATTCTTGCAGGTTCAGAGATATTTTTACTGATCAGTATTTATGACACATTATTTGTGAACACTATGTCCAACTTTCAAGTAAAACATTTCAGATTGGGAAAAGTTATTATGCCTTTTCCCTCCCCTTTAAAATTTTCCAAAAGCGAGATACGAGGTTTTGTATTTACAACGACGAAAGGTAATATAAGCGCTTACCTTTAAAAAGAAAATTTCAAGTTGCATAAAGATAATGTGCTATCAGTAAAGTATAGTGAAATGGGAAAACTTCAGTACTTAGTTTAAAGGGTTCTGATAACGTCACTTACTCAACCCTTTCACATTTTCCCAATCAAAATAGGCCTACGTTTTGACGTCCCTAATAGAAAGGTCCATAGAAAGCATTGAGGCCAAAAAAAAGAAAAAGCTGGTGATTAGCATTTTCTTCTTTTTGCCTCAATATTTTCTATGCTATATTTCACACAAATCCAATACTTAGTCTCCAGGGCCGTGTTTTACTAACATAGATTTTTGCAAAAACCTTGTAACAACACTTCTGATTGAACGAGAAATAATAGCAGTAATTATTCGGCCAATCAGATTTGTTGTTGTTTTAAAAATGTTCGTAAGTTTGTTAGTAAAACGGGCCCCAGCAGCTTTTGAATTAGATCTAGACCAACCCTGAAATGTTGCCGTTTGGAAAACAATTCTCATTCTGTCGTATTTTGAACTAGTTTCTGTTGCCGTGAACTTGAGGACAAAAGTAGCCAAAATGACACCGAATCGCTCGTCCGAGATGGCTTTGAGGCAAACCGAATGAAAAATGCCAAACCACAAACCTAATAGTTTAAGACTTTCTTCATTGTCTCTATGTCTCAAAAGATAGGCCGCATTTTGATTGTGTGTTTACCATTTAATTATGCCTATAATTTTGACAATGGTACATGCAGAATTTCAAAGCTTTTAAATTACTTTCTATCGTGAAGACTTTCTTCAAACAATGTCTTCTTTCTTATAGTTATAATCGAGTATGCACTTACTTTTCGACGTTCTCACAAATCCGAGTGTTAATCTGAATGTCGTCTGCCAAGAGCACTATTTCAAAAATCCAACGTACTTTTTATAAACAATTTTGTCCTAGTTGAACAGATAACATAGATAAATGAATGTAATATCAGAGGTTATATCTTCGCTTTTTAACAAAAATCTCGTAAATGCGGCTTGTTTTAAGCTGCATTTACGAGGCTTTTGTTGAAAAGCAACGATATGCACAACTGCTGTAAGTATACGCGAGTTCAATACTCATTTACATCAGTATTTAAGACCATGCAAGGGATAGAAGTCGATTACAATCGAAAATGACGTAACTACAGATCATTCAATCTGTAGTTATGACAATTTCGAAGGCAAATTTTAATATTTCTTTAATATTACAAATCCAATAGAATTGCAGACGACAAAATACTTCTTGTCTATAAGCAGCACGCATTTTGTAGCGATATCTAATGATATATAGCAAACTTCGAAATAAATAAGAAAATGTTGGTTATGCATATTTCTCTCTCAACAATTTCTTTGATTGTAAGTATTAACATGGTTGAAACTTGGTAATGGGTTAAATAACGCACAAATCCAACAGAATTGCAGACGACAAAATGCTTCTTGTCTATAGATAAGAAACACGCAATTTGTAGCGATATCTAATGCCAAAGCAAACTTCGAGATAAATGAGAAAATGCTCGTTATGAATATTTCTCTCTCAATAATTTCTTTGATTGTTAAATTAACATCTTTGAAACTTCAAAGCCGTGTCTTTTTGTGAAAGGGCACTGCAGTGATGAAACATGCGAGCAGTTCACGTTGTTTGCTGATTGATTAAAATTATGACAAGCAATTTCTTCATCTCCCACAATATTTTCTACACAAAAATCGCTCACCTGAACCAAAATGGCATCAGCCATAGTCTTATTTGAATTCATTTATATCGTTAACCCTTTCCCAAACAAGACCTGGTTTTGACGTCCCTAATAGAAAAGGCTTGGGAAAACATTGAAACAAAAGAAGAAACTGCGGATAACCAGCAGTTTCTCCTTTTGCCTCAATATTTTCTGTGCTACGATTTGCACAATTTCAATCTTTTTCAACATCTATTTTGTCGTCTGTAGCAGCTTTGAATTTGGACCACCCCAAATTTTTGTCGTTTGGGAAAGGGTTAAATCTAAGACTGAAAGCAAACTTATGGTCACCAAACTTGTGTCCAAGTTTTGTCTTAATTGGTCAATATTTGTGGTTGTTACAGTAATAACAAAGTCAAAAAACGGCAAATTCAAGAGCAGATAACTCCAAATATGCTGAAATTCAAAATTATCAAAGATATTCAGGTAAGCAACATTATGTCTAACTTTCGTCTTGATAAGTCAATAATTGTGGTTGTTGGGGTAAAAAGAAAGTTGAAAACGGCAATTTTGTCAAATTCAAGGGCGTCTTTAGCAGCTTTCCAATTGGATCATTCAAAGATTTTGTCGTTTGGAAAAGGGTTAAATTAACATGGTTGAAATTTCAAATGCCATGTATTTTTGGGAAAGGGCACTGCAGTGATGAAACATGCGAGCAATTCACGTTGTTTGCTGATTGATAAAATACAGTGTAACTGAATGAATTAGTTTCTAATTACATGTAATTAGTTTTTAAAATGGAACATTGAAATCGCAAGTTACGCAATCTCGTCCTACTATCCATACGAAAAAAGTTCAAGAACGCATTTCTAGAACAGTTCTAGAACGTTAACTGGCACTTCTAGCACTGTTATAGAACGTTAAATGACACTTCTAGAACTGTTCTAGAACTGTTCTAGAAGTGCCATTTAATGTATAGAACATTTCTTGAACTTACGTATATGAACTTTTCGCAGGGGGATTTCTGTAGTGGCTGGTCTCACTGCGGATAATCACGCGATTCAACAATTTCAGAAAATATTCAATAATTTTGTTACTACGGGACCGATTTAAATTATATTTGAAGCAGACAAAGTGAATATACGTAACGCAGTAGAAGGACGTGGTTGATTGTTTAAGAATCAACTGATAAAAAGGTTACTGAAGATCAACCAAAATTTCTGTTGATCTTCAATAACTTTTTTTTATTGTCTGATTTTTTTCGAAAAATACCAACGACCAGTGCATTCCTGGCAGTTTCCACTTTCTCTGCTTCAAACCGAATTCAAATTGGTCAAATATCAACAAAATACTCAGTTTAAAATTTTCTGAATTACTGAGTCACGTGATTATCCATCGTGTTGTGTCATTGATAAATATATACCATGGAAATAACACAACATTTTTAATGATTCCGTTAGTATGGCCGATTTGAAAAAAAGATTTCAAGTAGAGAAGGTAGGAAAGCACCATGGACTAGTAGAACGCGACGAGTCTTTTAAAATCATCACCACTCGATTGTATTTGATCCAGGATCTGGAAAACGTCCCTTAAGGCTTTTCAGCCAAACATAGATCCAGATCAGCCTGTGCACACGCACAGTCTGATCAGGATCCACATTGTTCTCTAATAGCTTCTTCGTGACCCGTAGTAACTTACAGAGAGCAGCATGGTAACATATTGGACTGCATTTGACAACAGGCTGATCTTCAAACTCAATTTCTAAAAATGCCTTTAGGGACTATTTTCCAGATCCCGGCTCATTTAAATAAACGTTTGTTATCTGCTGATGTTTTTACATTATCTACCAGCTAAAATATGGTTGGTTGTCAATAACTTTTTTATCTGATTTTTAAAATTATCTACCAGCTAAAATATGGTTGGTTGTCAATAACTTTATATCTGATTTTTAAATTATCTACCAGCTAAAATATGGTTGTTGTCAATAACTTTTTTATCTGTTTTTTTATTTTTAAAAAGAAATATCTACCAGCTAAAATATGGTTGGTTGTCAATAACTTTTTATCTGTTTTTTTTTTATAAAAATATCTACCAGCTAAAATATGGTTGGTTGTCAATAACTTTTTATCTGATTTTTTTTTTAAAAAAAATATCTACCAGCTTAAATATGGTTGGTTGTCTATAACTGTTTTATCTGATTTTTTTGAAAAAAAAAAAATATCTACCAGCTAAAATACGGTTGGTTGTCAATAACTTTTTAATCTGATTCTTGTAAAATTATCTACCAGCTAAAATATGGTTGGTTGTCAATAACCTTTTTATCTGATTTTTTTCCAAAAAATTATCTACCAGCTAAAATATGGTTGGTTGTCAATAACTTTTTTATCTGCTGTTTTTCTTTGAAAGGGGGCATAACAATAAGCATTTTCTTGAGATCCATTATAATAACACATCATCGGTGGGAGGACAAAACCTCATAACTACAGGATTGTGACTTCCCACTAATCACATGTCATTTATTTATTTTTACTTTTTTAAGCTTCATGTAACAACAGTTGGCGCCATATTGTATGGCACATGTTTATATTTTGTTCAAATGTAATAGGGAACGATTTTATAAAGTAAACAGTGACGTAATTTTGGACAAACAAGTAGCATTTGGTGGGTGTTTTTATAAAACATCGTAACTACGGCTTGATTCAAGCCGTAGTTACGAGATTTTATAACAACACCGACGGATTATCAAAACATAACCCATAACCCATTTTATTTTTAGCACAAAATTCATTGCCATTAAACACTGAACAAATATAAACACGTGCCATACGATGTGGCGCCAACTGTAGTGCTCTATTTGCAGTGATGAACAGTGAACATGAACAAACTTTTACTAACTTGAAACATATATGCATGTGGAAGAGAAGTTTTACCTCACTGCTACTCAATCCATACAGCTGGGTAGACTGAGGCATTGACATTTAAGTGTCTTGCCCAAGGACACACCTCCCCGAGTGGGACTCGAACCCGGGTCCTCTGGGTTACAAGCGCAGTGCTCTCACCACTGCGCTATAGAGGATGTCTTTGTTTGTTGTTATGCACATCTACAGATGGACTAGCAGAGGACTAGCAGAGGCTTTAGAATGGATTTTGATTTTATTGGGGTTTTACGCCGTTTTCAACTTCTATGGTCATATCGCGGTTGCTGGAGCACCTAACCATGGGTTCCTGGTATTTCTCGCACCAGTACAACCACAATATCCAAACCGAGCCTCCAGCTGCTCTCTCACATAGATGATTCACACCCATTGGTGAGAGACAAATGACTTTTGTCAAATGTCAGAATGGATACTGGCCGAGCCAGGGTTCGAACTCGAGACCCCTGGATTGACAGACTCCGACGTAACAGACTGAGCTATCCGGGCTCGGCGCTTTAGAATGGAAATTGAAAGATAAATTCAAAATAATAATAATGTATGTAAATATAATTATTGAAGTACATGTATATCACATATTGAGTATCATATAAACAATTGTATAGCACTAATCTCTTATAATCGAAAATAAAATTCATTAATAACTTGCCAATAACAAGAGGACCATGATGGTCCTATATCGCTCACCTGAACCAAAATGATATGAGCCCGGCCCCTAGGAAGCAATTTCATATTGAGGGGGCTAAAGCCCTTGTCCTGAATATTGGGGGGGGGGCTAATTTGGATTTTCCCAAAATTTTCATTGTAAAATTAAAAAAATTCGGCATTTTTGGCCAACTTTGTTCCTACGGGCCTGTGAGCCCCGGTTTTGTTCAATTCAATTGATATTTAAGACTTTAAAACTAAGTTAAAAACAGCATTTTTTGACATTCAAGGGCAGATAACTTAGCACATTCTAGTCCGATCAGGTCCATAATCGAACTCATCCGAGAACTTATGCCCATACTTGCTTTGACCAGGTTTGATCAAGATTGGCCAACTTTTGTGGATGCTAGAGTGTAAACACCAAATTGTTGACAGACATTGAGTGACCACTTCATGCTCAGGTGAGCTAAAAATGCAACAGCTTGGGCACCGAAAATAATCTCAACATAATTTGTAGCATATAACGTATTTTGTAGCTGCATTTAGAATGCAATTAACCCATTACCAAACGACAAAATTTTGGACTTGTCCAAATTCAAAGATGCTGCAGACGAAAATATGAATTAAATGCATTTCGCATTCTCTGATCTTTCTGGGTAGAAAAAATTGTGGGAAATGAAATAATTGCTTGTTATAAGCAATTTATTCATTTTCCACAATGTTTTTCGAAGCCATTATCTTGTAGGGAGTAATGGGTTAACAGTATAACATCTAAGCAACAAACATATTCTCTCTATCATTTAAACAATAAAATAATAACTCTTCTCAATTCTAACCAGTCTAAAATTTCGATTTTGGGAAAGCCTCAGGCATATAACAGATAGGAAGGCGTAATGTTATTGTAATTTTGCTATTTTAAGTCCATTTCGTATGTTGCTGGTACCCATTTGAATCGTCTTGACGAGATATTCCAATGAGTACCCACAAGATAGTGTTTGTTTAACAATTTCTTGTATTTTGCTGCATAAAAAGCCATTACTCTCTCTTATTTGTACTTAGCACTGTGTATAGAATTATTATGAATTATATGATCAGAAATCGCTGCAATTAGTATCAAAAGGCAAATTTCATAAATTCTTCATCAAACTCTATATTTTGGGTACTCATTGGAATTCCAAAGTGTACCCACAACATATGGTTTGGATTTATAATAACAAATCTAGAATGCCATAAACCCCTTTTATCTCTTGCTCTGTTGGATCTTGACTTAACCCATTACTAGACGGCAAAATTTTAGACTAGTCCAAATTGAAAGCTACTGCAAACAACATTTTGAGATGAATGCAATTTTATATTTTAAGGTCTTTTAGGGTAGAAAACAATGTGGTAAATGAAGAATTTGCTTTTAACAAGCAATTTCTTCATTTTCCACAATGTTTTCCCAAGCATCATTATGTGGGAATGGGTTCAGTTGCAATCTGATTAACCCATTACTAAACATTGACGCTTTTTGAAGCCGTTCAAGATATAAAGGCTTTGGAAAACATTGTGGAAAATGAAGAAATTGCTTGTGACAAGAGATTTCTTCATTTCCTACATTGTTTTCTACCCAAAAAGACTAACAGATTATAAATTTCTTTCAGTTGAAATTGTTCTCTGCATAATCTTTCAAATTGGACCAGTCAGAAATTTTGCGGTCTGTCCTAAATGACTTAATCATCTTCTGGATATTTCATCCCGAGCTGCCTCCGTACTTCGTCCATAATTCTATGTATAACTTCTGTGTCTTTATGGCTGGCAAATTGGTTCTCTAGCTCACCTGGGAAAAAGAAATGTAGAAACAAGAGGGCCAAGATGGCCCTGCATCGCTCACCTGAGAGGACTTTGAGACAAACATCTTGCAAACTTCAAACTCACACTTTTTACATGACCTAGATATCATCAAGATAAACATTCGGAACAATTTTCACAATGATGAGTAAATATTTAGGTACTTATAGCAAAAACAGATTTGACCTTTTGACTTAATTTTTTACCTAACATTAGCCACTTTCTACAGGACCCATTATCATCAAGATAAGCAATTCTGAAGTATTTTCACAATGATGAATAAATATTTTGATTTTTTAAAGCAAAAACAAAATTTGACCTAGGTTTTGACCTCCGATGACCTACATTATACATGCCCCAGATATTGTCAAAATAAAAATTCTGAACAATTTGAACAATCATCCAGATATCATTATGTTTCTAATGCAGTTCAACAAGATTTGACCTATTGACCTAGTTTCAGACATCACATGACCCACTTTTAAAATGACTAAGATATCATCAAGATAAATATTCTGAACTATTTTCACAATGATAAAGTAAATATTTTGGTTCCTAGAGCAAAAACAAGATTTAACCTAGTGACCTAGTTTTAGACCTCACATGACCCACTTTTCACATCACCAAGATATCATCAAGATAAACATTCTGATCAATTTTCGCAATGATAAAGTAAATATTTTGATGCTTAGGGCAAAAACAAAATTTGACCTGGTGACCTAGTTTTGAAACTCAAATGACCTGCTATTCATATCACCAAGGTATCATCAAGATAAACATTCTGAACTTTCACAATGATTGAGTAAATATTTTGGTTCTTACAGGAAAAACAAGATTTGACCTATTGACCTAGTTTCTGACCTCACATGGCCCCCTTTTAAAATGACTAAGATATCATCAAGATAAATATTCTGAACAATTTTCACAACGATAAAGTAAATATTTTGGTTCCTAGAGCAAAAACAAGAATTGACCTAGTGACCTAGTTTTGGACCTTACATGACCCACATTTTACATCACCAAGATATCATCAAGATAAACATTCTGAACAATTTTCGCAATGATAAAGTAAATATTTTGGTTCTCAGGGCAAAAACAAGATTTGACCAAGTGACCTAGTTTTTAACCTCGAAAGATCTGCTATTCATATCACCAAGGTATCATCAAGATAAACATTCTGAACTTTCACAATAATTGAGTAAATATTTTGGTTCTTAGAGGAAAAACAAGATTTGACCTATTGACCTAGTTTCTGACCTCACATGACCCACTTTTAAAATGACCTAGATATCATCAAGATGAAAATTCTGAACAATTTTCACAATGATAAAGTAAATATTTTGGTTCCTAGAGCAAAATTAAGATTGACCTAGTGACCTAGTTTTAGACCACGCATAACCCTCTTTTTACATCACCAAGATATCATCAAGATAAGCATTCTGATCAATTTTCGCAATGATAAAGTAAATATTTTGGTTCTTAGGGCAAAAACAAGATTTGACCTAGTGACCTAGTTTTGACAAAAAATGACCTGCTATTCATAACACCAAGGTATCATTAAGATAAACATTCTGAACTTTCACAATGATTGAGTAAATATTTTGGTTCTTACAAAAAACCAGATTTGACCTATTGACCTAGTTTCTGACCTCACATGACCCACTTTTAAAATGACCTAGATATCATCAAGATGAAAATTCTGAACAATTTTCACAATGATAAAGTAAATATTTTGGTTCCTAGAGCAAAATTAAGATTGACCTAGTGACCTAGTTTTAGACCACGCATAACCCTCTTTTTACATCACCAAGATATCATCATGATAAACATTCTGATCTATTTTCGCAATGATAAAGTAAATATTTTGGTTCTTAAGGCAAAAACAAAATTTGACCTAGTGACCTAGTTTTTAACCTCGAATGACCTGCTATTCATATCACCAAGGTATCATCAAGATAAACATTCTGAACTTTCACAATGATTGAGTAAATATTTTGGTTCTTACAGGAAAAACAAGATTTGACCTATTGACCTAGTTTCTGACCTCAGATGACCCACTTTTAAAATGACCCAGATTTCGTCAAGAAAAACATTCTGAACACTTTTCACAATGTTTAAGTATATATTTCCGTTCTGAAAGCAAAACCAAGATTTGACCCAATGACCTACTTTTTGACCTTACATGACCCACACTTTGTACATAAGCTAGATATCAAGGTAAGTATTTAGGATAGTTTTGACAAAGTTTTGGGACTAAATTGGCATCTCTAGAGCAAAAGGAAGGATTCTGTAATATTTGACCTTGTGACCTAGTTTTGGACCTTGCATGACCCATCTTTGATCATGACCAAGATATCATCAAGATAAAGATTTAGGACAATTTTGACAAAGTTTGGACCAAAATTGGCACTTCCAGAGCAAAAGGGAGGATTTTACAAGATTTGGCCTCATGACCTAGTTTATGACCTGGCATGATCCACTTCTTGACATGACCTAAATATCATCAAGATATACATTCAGGACAATTTTGAGAAAGTTCGGGTCAAAACTGGCATGTCCAGAACAAAATGAAGGATTTTAGAAGATTTGACCTTGTGACCTAGTTTTTGACCTTGTATGACCCACTTTTGATCATTACATAGATATAATCAAGATAAACATTGAGGACAATTTTGACAAAGTTTGGACAAGAATTGGCACTTCCAGAGCAAAAGAAAGGATTTTGTAAGATTTGACCTCTTGACCTAATTAATGATGTAGCATGACCCACTTCTTGACTTGACCTTGATATCATAAAAATAAACATTCATGACAATTTCTACAAAGTTTGGACCAAAATTGGTACTTCCAGTGTAAAAAGATGGATTTTACAATATTTGACCTAGTGACCTAGTTTTTGACCTGGCTTGACCTATTTTTTATCATGACCTAAATATTATCAAGACAAATATTCTGATCAATTTTCACAATGATTGAGCCATAAATGTGGCCCCTAGAGCAGAAAGAAGATTTGACCTAGTGACCTACTTTTTGACCCCATTATGGCTCCGATTCCAATTCTTTGAAGTATTATGAAAAAGCATGACCCATAGATCATATGTGTGAAATATGAATGAATTCTGCCAAGTACTTTAGGAGGAGAAGATTTTTTTGTGAAAAGTTGACGTACAGACAGATGGACAGATAGACAGACGCCGGACAACAGACCGATCACAATACCTCACCTTGAGCACTTCGTGCTCAGGTGAGCTAAAAATTGCAACAACAGAACTGTCACAAAACAGTTTTGTCCATGTGCAGATCCAGACATTTCCCAAGATGGAGCCCATATTTTCCATATGACTGCATTGGTACATAATTAGCTTTTTTTTTACAAATTCATTGGGGAAGACCTGGGTCCCTGGCACCAACCCTAGATCCGGGTCAGTTTTACCTAAAAATATGGCTTCTATTTTGACCCAGACACTGATCTTGGCAAAGTAGGAGTCTAAAATTTAATTAAATGAGACACCACATGAAAATATAAATAATTTCTAAGCCTGAAAAGGGTAAAAATTCCATTGAATTAAATGTCAGAGTAACTAATCTTTGCCTAGAGGCTATTATTATGCTTACAGAAGCATAATCAAAGTTTAAAAGAAATAGTTGTTACAGAAAAAAAGTGATCATGATATATGAAAGGTACACATAAAAAATTATATGTCAGAGTAACAACCCTTTGCCTTGTAACAGACTGATATCGCTGGTGGGGAGTCAAAACCTCGTAACTACAGCTTGAATAAGCTAGAGTTACGAGGTTTTGACTCCCCACCGACGATATTATGTTTACAGAAGCATGTGCAAAGTTTGAAAGCAAAAATTTCTTTGACCAAAAGGGTTAATATTCCACTAAATTACATGTCAGAGTAATGAATCTTTGCCTACATGCTGGAACTATGGCCACAGAGGCACATGTGCAAAGTTTCAGAGCAATAGCACTAGTACAGAGATTTGACAAACTTACACATGTAAATGTAACCAAGGCATTATGCCGATGCCAAGTTGACTAGAATAGTTGTGCTTATAATTATGTTGAAGCCCGGGTTTCAAGGTCAACACCTTGGTATAAATCCAATCTAATTTCTGTGACTCACCTTTCATAATGCTCTCTCTGGCTGCAGCAGCTTCATAGTTGAGCCCTCCTGAATTACCATAATTATAGTCTCCAGTTAGGGGGAATTCGTAAGTCCCACTGGGCGTGGTTACTTTAGTGGGGCACCAAAAGGGGGTTTCTACCTGCAGTCAGATATGTAGAGAAATTGAAATAAATTTGTCTGTGTTATTGCAAAACCTTGAAACTGCAAAACCTTGCAACTACAGCTTAACCCTTTCACAAACAAGACCTGGTTTTGACGTCCCTAGTAGGAAAGGTTTGGGAAAACATTGAGACAAAAGAAGAAACTGCTGAAAACCAGCAGTTTCTCCTTTTGTCTCAATATTTTCTTTGCCATATTTTACACAAATTCTATCTTTAATAACTTCCGTTTTGTCAACTGCGGCAGGTTTTGAAGTGGATCACCCTAAAATTTTGCTGTTTGGGAAAGGGTTAAGTCAAGCTGTAGTTACAAGATTTTGCCATAACATCCAGAAATCTTACTTTATTTAGCAGCTTTAGTTAAATCCTCCTGAATTACTGTAATTCTAAATTGTAATCACCCATGGGAGAAATTTATACTTCTCACTGGGCCTGATTACTTTAGTGGGGCACCAAAAGGGGGTTTCTACCTACAGATAGAAATATGGGGAATTTGATACTTGAAACACAGGACTATCGTAAATGCATGCATCTTTATGTTCAATTACGATAGTTAATCATCAACACATCAATAGAATCAATATTTTGAATCAATGGGATAATGTACATTTTAGATTAAGTACTGCATTATCTATCCTATTAGCTTCTATGACCTTAACTTTTGTTTTAATATCTTAATTTCCTAAAGAGTGGAGCTTTGGAAAACATCAAGGAAAAAGAAGAAAATGCTGATAATCAACATTTTTGTACTATTTTAGACACACTTAATAACCCATTACCAGGCTGCAAAATTTTGGACTTATCAAAATTCAAAGATGTTGCAGATGACAATTTCAAATGAAATTTTACTTTTTTGCACTTTAATAGTACTAATCCTTGTGGGAAATGAAGAAATTGATTGTCACAGACAATTTCTTTATTTTCCATGATGTTTTCAAAAGCCTTTATGTTGAGGGTCGTCCAAAAGGCATCACTATTTCGTAATGGTTTTAAAAGGGCCCCCTACATCTAATAATATGTACATGGGTTGTTCAAAAAGTTTTGAGACAAACATCATTTTATCATTGTTGTTAGGAATTTCTTATTAACCCTTTCCCAAACGACAATATTTTGTGCTGTTCCAAATTCAAAGATGTTGCAGACGACAATTTCAAGTGAATGGAATTTTTAATTTTTAGGTCTTTTTGTACGGAAAACATTGTGGGAAATGAAGAAATTGCTTGTCAAAAGCAATATCTTCATTTTCCACGATGTTTTCCATGGCCATTATTTTGTGGGGAGTCAAAAAGAGTCATTGTGTGGTAATGGGTTAATTTTAAGTCTACACAAAGTTTAAAACAACAACTTGAACGCAAGTATTCTTTTTAAATTTTGATTATCAGGTTGATGCTAGTAATAGTAACCATAGCAACACAACCATCTTGTGACGGGCGACGGCTCACAAATAATAAATATTTTTCAATTATGTTCGTATAAATACACTATTTTCGTGAGAAACTTTGATATAACATATTTAACATCATTTATGATTCATGTCCTTAATTGTCAGTAAGATTCAAATGTTTGACATCGTGACAAAATTTCATTTTATTGATGACAGGAGTGCATTCTTTGGCGATGCCGTCAAAAGCAGAACATTTAATTCTTGAAAACATTTTCCGTAAATGCCAGAAAGTCACCAATTTAAATAAAATGCTTTTTAAATATGTCAGTACAGAACAGAAAGGCAGGTGTGTACTTTTCTACCGCTGACACAGTTAGTTTAGGGGGATAAGGTTCTCATCTGAGGGTAAAGAGAGATGCTGCCGATTTAGGCGACATCCTATTGACGCATAAGGTCGCATCACTGTCAAAGACCTAAAACAACTTAGTATCCTTGTATAGAAGATTTTTCATGTTACATGTATTGCGGGTGTTCAGTAGATGGGCAGGGAGACATGAAATATGCATTCAGCGTGAAGGATGGTGCTTTGAGAAATAACTACTTTTTCAAAATTTCTGTTAGAGTCAAATGATGTGATGCTTCCGTACGGCGGCGTGTGCCGCCTATCTGTCAGTAGCGCTTTTTGGTATCCATGTTTTATGTGAAGACGGTGTGTGATTAACATGAAATTTCTTATTGGTATAGATTAAAGATTACAAAAAACATAAATTAAAAAATTGTGTAAATATGCCTTATTTTAAACTGTTTATCAAGGTTGTCTCAAAACTTTCCGAACAACCCTGGTACGTACATCAACTCTGCCTTTTTGTCCCTGTATACAGGCCACATTTTTACCAGTGCCAGCATCGGTATGGTATGTCAGGTTGGCCATGGCTCCATTTTTGTATTTCAACACTATAATGGCACACTCATCAACTCCTGCTTGAAAACAAACAAGAGGGCCATTGGCCCTGAAGCGCTCACCTGATATAATAACTTTTTTTTGTAAACCAATTTTCAGGTTGATTGGACAAAGAATGTGACCTCTAGGGTGCACACAAGGTTTATCTAAGATTTGACCTCGTGACCTAGAACTGATCAAGACAATCATTCTGATCAATTTTCAGGTTGATTGGGCAAAAAATGTGGCCTCTAGAGTGCACACAAGGTTTTACAAAGATTTTACCTCATGACTTAGTTTATGACCCCAGATGACCCAATTTTCAATCTTGTCTGAAAATTGATCAAGACAATCATTCTGATCAATTTTCAGGTTGATTGGGCAAAAAATGTGGCCTCTAGAGTGCACACAAGGTTTTTCTAAGATTTGACCCCGTGACCTAGTTTTTGACTCCAGATGACCAAATTTCAAACTTGTCCAAGATTTCACCAAGACAATCATTCTGATCAATTTTCAGGTTGATTGGGCAAAAAATGTGGCCTCTAGAGTGCACACAAGGTTTTTATAAGATTTGACCCCATGACCTAGTTTTTGACTCCGTATGACCCAATTTCAAAATTGTGCGAGATTTTATCAAGCCAATCATTCTGAGCAATTTTCAGGTTGATTGGGCAAAAAATGTGGCCTCTAGAGTGCACACAAGGTTTTTCTAAGATTTGACCCTGTGACCTAGTTTTAGACCCCAGATGACCCTATATCAAACTTGTGCGAGATTTTATCAAGTCAATCATTCTGAGCAATTTTTAGGTTGATTTGGCAAAAAATGTGGCCTCTAGAGTGCACACAAGGTTTTTCTAAGATTTGACCCTGTGACCTAGTTTTTGACCCCAGATGACCCAATTTCAAACTTGTCCGAGCTTTCATCAAGACAATCATTCTGAACAAATTTCAGGTTGACTGGGCAAAAGATGGGGCCTCTAGAGTGCACACAAGGTTTTTCTAAGATTTGACCCCGTGACCTAGTTTTTGACCCCAGATGACCCTATTTCAAATTTGTCCGAGATTTTATCCAGACAATAATTCTGATCAATTTTCAGGTTGATTGGGCAAAAAATGTGGCCTCTAGAGTGCACACAAGGTTTTTCTAAGATTTGACCCCGTGACCTAGTTTTTGACCCCAGGTAACCCAATTTCAAACTTGTACAAGATTTTACCAAAACAATCATTCTGAGCAAAATTCAGGTTGATTGGGCAAAAAATGTGGCCTCTAGAGTGCACACAAGGTTTTTCTAAGATTAGACCCAGTGACCTAGTTTTTGACCCAAGATGACCCAATTTCAAACTTGTCCGAGATTTTATCAAGACAATTATTCTGAGCAAATTTTAAGTTGATTGGGCAAAAAATGTGGCCTCTAGAGTGCACACAAGGTTTTTCTAAGATTTGACCCCGTGACCTAGTTTTTGACCCCAGATGACCCAATTTCGAACTTGTCCGAGATTTCATCAAGACAATCATTCTGAGCAAATTTCAGGTTGATTGGGCAAAAAATGTGACCTCTATAGTGCACACAAGGTTTTTCTAAGATTTGACCCTGTGACCTAGTTTTTGACCCCAGATGACCCAATTTCAAACTTGTCCGAGATTTTATCAAGACAATTATTCTGAGCAAATTTCAGGTTGATTGGGCAAAAAATGTGGCCTCTAGAGTGCACACAAGGTTTTTCTAAGATTTGACCCCGTGACCTAGTTTTTGACCCCAGATGACCCAATTTCGAACTTGTCCGAGATTTCATCAAGACAATCATTCTGAGCAAATTTCAGGTTGATTGGGCAAAAAATGTGGCCTCTAGAGTGCACACAAGGCAAAGTTTGAGGGACGACGGACAACGGACACCGGACGCCGGACACAGCGGTATCACAATAGCTCACCATGAGCACATTCGTGCTCAGGTGAGCTAAAAACATGCCTAATGAGACAGAATTATCCCAGTACATCTGCATAATTACTCAACTTTAACAAGAGCTGTCTGAAGATAGTGCGCTCGACTTTTCTAAGTTGCTTAGTATAAAGGGGGTATAACTCCAAATATAGTGGAGCCAGGGTCATGGGCCCTGGTAGTAAGGTAGAGGGTGTGATGGTGAATAATCAATAAGTATTCCAAGTTTGGGTTGAATCACTTTGATAGTATGGAAGTCATTAATGTTTGAAAAAACTTTAACCTTTGTTGCAACGCCGACGCCAACGACAACACCAACGCCGACGCCCGGGTGACAGTATAAGCTCTCATTTTCTTCGAAAAGTCGAGCTAAAAATGTTTTCTTAAGAAGCTAAACTAACAGACTTTGCCGACAAAAAAGTAGCCTCTGGAGATAAACATTGGTACATAGTCTAAATAGGTCTAGTTCTAAATTTTGACCTTGAATGATATTTGACTATAACCTTGATTATATAGAATTGACCTTGGTACCAAGATTTGCATATTATTGGTATGTATCTTTATTACACAAAATATGAGATTTGTAGCTTCAAGGTAGATAAATTCATAAGAAAATACTTATTTTTCAAATTAAGCTGTTCAACAGACATATGTTATCAAACTGACAGTAAAGCATGACATTGACCTTAACCCTTTCCCAAACAACACGTTTTCATGGTAGTCCAATTTTAAAGCTGACGCATATGACGAAAGGGAAGTTCTAAAAGATAGAATTTGTGTATAATACAACACAGAAAATATTGAGACAAGAGGAGAAACTGCTGATTATCAGCAGTTTCTTCTTTTGTTTCAATGTTTTTCCAAGTCATTTCTTTTAGGGATGTTAAACCAGGTCTTGTTTGGGAAAGGGTTAAACTATGGCTTTGACCTTGTTATTAAAAGATGTGTATTGATGGAATGTACCTATATATACCATGAGAGCAATGACATCTTGTCACTCAAAGGAAAGAGAAACTAGATCTAGAAGAAAAATGTTTTCATGTTAACTTGCGGACAGAAAGGCAGACAGAAGGACAAATGTAAAATAACATCATCAACTTTCGAAAGTAGGACTTTAAATATTCTTTAAAAGAAACTAAATAAGATATCTACAATGATCATCAACAAGAGCCATTTCAAGCTGTAGTTACTATTTAGAATGAAACCAACAAAAATTCTTACCAGTGTTTGTCAGATTTCCGATAGCTTTAATCTCCACAGGCCACTCGTTATCGTACACAAAACAAGCAAACTGTACAGGGTAGATACCGATATCCAACAATCCACCACCACCAAGATTCAAGTTCTTTATTCTCTCTACATGAGCAATTGGTATACAAAAATCTGCTGTCACTAGTTTGATGTCACCAAGCGTTCCTTCTGCCTTTTCCTTCCTTATTTGGTGATATACTGGGAAAAATCTGCTCCATAGGGCCTGAATATGAAAATAAATATACAAGACTTCCTTCAATGTCCATATACATGTACCCGGTATACTTTTACACGAGTTTATCTAATATACCCTTTGATAGCATTTTTCCCAATATTTTAACCTACATGCATCTTTATAAAAGAAAACATAAACCTATTCCAACAGATCTAATAATGTTTGACATCCCTTATTAAGAAAATAGGAAAACATTGTTGAAAAAGAAGAAATTGCTTGTCACAAGTAATTTCTTCATCATATATGTTTTCTCACCCAAAAATACAAAGATTTTAAGCTTTCACCAACATGAAATTGTTGTCTGCAAAATGTTAAGAAATTTTTTTATTCTAGGCACAATTGTGGGATTGATTTCAAAGCATGACTATACATGGATACAAAATGACATATTACTGGACAAAAATCTTAAAAGTTCAATAAAAATACATAGAGATCTACTAAGACATAAATGGAATCAAAGCCCTGAAGGGCCTGAAAGTCGCTACAACAGAATTATTTGTAAAACAAGATTTGCTTTTCATGATCCTATCAGAGAATGCTTTGAAGTATTGAATGAAATGTATGTATGCCCCCACAAGGGTAAACCTTTAACAATTGAAGTAGTGCAATTGTAGAATTAATTTACATCAAGAATGAAAAGGGAAAATTGGCAATAACTCCACGAACATTATCAGCAGAGTTATATTTTTGTACAATACACTTCTACATAATGACACCATCCACCTATGAAGTTGCACGAATCTACCTCGCATAATTAATTGGACGTCCGAAAGGACGTACAATTCTTATAACCACTTTTGGACAGGCGAAATGGGTTTTCATTACCAAAAAACCCTTTCTCAGACTCAATTGCCAGTTGACCAAAATTCAAAATAGATTTTGCGACCATACAGGAAAACTGTCGTATCTTTTCCTACTTTCTATGTGTTCTCTAACAAATACTATAAGATTCATTGGCCGATTCAATTCATGCCACGTCTTAACCAACTTTACGATCTTTTTTCGATTTAATCATTTTCTTGTAGTTTTTTGACTTTCGTAATATTTATTGTGTAAAGGGTAAGATCTTTAGAAAGCGATACATGCATACACTATGGTTATAATGTAAACAGACACCCTATATCATCAGCAGCAGCGAAAGCTCAAACGGGAAAGGATTAACCTCGCAACCTTTTTTCAGTTTGAAATTTGGAACGCCGTTGGTTCAAAACCAGTTCGGATTATTTCTTCTGTAAAACGTTTGTTTTTCTTGATGTGTTTACTGAAAACACACATTTTAGAATGATTACCCAATTTAATGCACGTATTGTGTATGATATGTTCCTTTTCTTTGATCATTGTTGTTTAAGTCTTTGACATATTTAAAGGAACGGGGTTTCCACGAGACGTACTTTGGAACCAGGGTTTTGAAATTGATTATCGGGGAGTGAGTTCATTTCGCAACTCGGGTTCGACTCGATGACAAATTGGGGTTCCATCTGAACAGCCTCAGATGAGACACTAGTGAAATCCACCTATTCAGAAAAATAGTTGCTCTTATGAGTTTTTTTTTCTCCAGCATCTGTATCACTGATATTCGACAGTATCATGACCTATTTACATACTGATCGATGATCATGACAACAATGATTATTACTAGTATAAGACTAAGTGACAGCGATCTGTATTTATTTCGTTTAAGAGAACCGTTTACGTGTATTGAGCTAAGAAGATGAAGCAATGGGTCTGCA
Source organism: Fragum sueziense (assembly GCA_963680895.1). Classification (NCBI taxonomy): domain Eukaryota; kingdom Metazoa; phylum Mollusca; class Bivalvia; order Cardiida; family Cardiidae; genus Fragum; species Fragum sueziense. The sequence goes on along the minus strand of OY804602.1, from coordinate 43,867,643 downwards.
ACAGATGGTACCTGGATGATCGTATGAATATGTTTACAGATAGGGACATTGCTATTCTCAAATTTTCGTTGATAATGATATGAAGATTTAAATTGCTTATTGTACTCCACTGCCATTTTCCCGACGGCACGTTCCCAATTTCTTCTTTTTATGCACATCTGTAGATGTAAGGATGCTGCGGTAGTACTTGTATGAGGAATCCATGGTTAGGTGCTCCAATTCATCTGGTATTTTGTTTCAGGAAAAGTATGTATTGAATTTGTTTTGTAACCACAACCAGGGAAAACTGCTACCGTGTTTTTTTCTTTTTTTTACTCTAAACAGGAATAAAAATCAAAGTGCTTGGAGCACTATATTTAGACGCCTCTCATTGATTGAGCGGAATTGTATGTAAATGATCGGCGTTTCATTACTATATTTCGTTGAATTTGTGTTAAGATCGATTCTAAATCACTGCGGTCGTTTTTTCGCCAACGATGGTGGAGATAGAAGTCGAACAAGAGTGCCATGGTCACAATATACGCCGCCACTTATAAAACTTGAGACAAAAAAATGACATTGACAAGGATTTATAAATATTCACACAAAAACCTGTAAAAAGCTGTGTTCACAAAAAGGTTTTTTATAAATATCCAGTCAAAAACCTGGAAGGAATTGCGTTCACGAGACTGAAATATCATTAAGCCCTAGAGACTAAGATTGAAGGGGGCATAACTCTGGCAAAAATCAATGAACCATAAAATCCTTACTTCATGCACATCTACCAATTAAGGTAATAACATCCACCAAGTTTCATAAGGATCCAGTCAGAATCTTAGAAGAAGTTGTGTTGACAAGGCTGCAATTTCAATCAGCCCCAGAGACTAAGTTTTAAGGGGGCATAAATCTAGAAAAAATCAATGAACCATAAAATCCTTCCTTCATACAAATCTACCAATTGAGGTGATTGACCAAGTGTCATTAATATCCAGCCATAAACGTAGGAGGAGTTGCGTTGACAAGGCTGCAATTTCAATAAGCCCCACAGACTAAGTTTTAAGGGGGCATAACTCTGGCAAAAATCAATGAACCATAAAATTCTTCCTTCATGCACATCTACCAATTGAGGTGATAACATTGACCAAGTTTCATTAAGATCTAGCCAGAAACTTAGGAGGAGTTGTGTTGACAAGGCTGCAATTTCAATAAGCCCCAGAGACTAAGTTTTTAAGGGGCATAACTCAGGCAAAAATTAACGAACCATAAAATCCTTCCTTCATGCACATCTACCAATTGAGGTGATAATATTGACCAAGTTGCATTAAGATCCAGCTAGAAACTTAGGAGGAGTTGCGTTGACAAGGCTGCAATTTCAATAAGCCCCAGAGACTAAGTTTTTAAGGGGCATAACTCTGGCAAAAATCAACGAACCATAAAATCCTTCCTTCATGCACATCTACCAATTGAGGTGATAACATTGACCAAGTTTCAAGAAGATCCAGCCAGAAACTTAGGAGGAGTTGTGTTGACAAGAAAAGTGGACGGACGTACGGACGGACGGATGGACGGACGGACGGATGGACGGACGGATGGACGGACGAACGGACAGACGGAGAAGATGACGCCAATATACGTCCGCCTCCGGCGGCGTATAAAAAAAGATGATTAAAAAGAACAATGTCTGAGTAGAATTCGAACCCAGGGCCTTCCGGATATGACATGTGTAAAGAGTACAAGGTGAGTGCTCTGCTAAGTGAGCTATCGCGGCTTTCATTTATGTAGCGCGTTGGCTTACATTTTGAATTGCTTTGTAGCGTACTTTATAAAATCAATGAAAAGTATAACTGACGACAATACTCATAGTAAACCGAAACAAGAAGACAAAAGTGCTAATCGCATGGCCTTAATTGAATTTGGTAATCAAATTAATAGTGATTATTCATAGCGAAAAATCAGTTGTCTTGAAACGGCAATCAAATCAATTTGAAGCCTGAGAAGGGTTTTCTGGTATTAAAGCCGATTTCGTATGTCCGAAACCGATCTTATAGAATTAAACACAGAAGAATGAATAAAATATCTTTCGTTCATGTACAATCCCGCTCAATCAATCAGAGACGTCCAATTACAGTGCTCTCAGCACTTTGATTTTTAGTAATGCTCTTGACAAACAATTAAATATGAAAATGAACAAAGAGCAAAAACCCAAAAATATGATTGACAGAGTATCAATTCTTACCTATGAAGTTTTATGCGATGTAAACAAGACCTAGATCTCCATTTTAAATACGCAAAATATATTTTGTCAAAATGACGATAAAGTTTATAAACGATGACCGAACTCGTGATTAGATCACATTCTATAGAAACAAATTGAAAAAAAAAATAATAAAATGAAAGAACAAAACAAGTTATAGAATATTTACAGAGAAACACAGCTTTATTTTTCATCCATATCTATATATACAAATTCATAATACCATAGGCTACAGCAAATCCATAGATAATTATATCGTTAAAATGAATGCTACATATGAAAAGCAGTGGAAGCTAGATCTATTTTCAAAATGTTAGATTGGTCCAATTTGTAGGTAATTTTGGGGTGTTTAGTGATTGGGAGTAAAAACGTCGTAACGACAGATTTCTGAAAGGGGCCCATGCTAGGTTTTTATGCTTCTGAACTATTCGGGAACTCATATTTGTACATGGAAAAACAATTTGCAATGCATAAAAACCTCAATCACGGCGAATATCCATCTTTCCTTTGCTATAGATCAATCCTTTACAAGCGATTTTCACAGATTCTATTTTTACTTCGAAACGAGACAAGGTCAAGGTCAACGAGACACATCCCCAGCAGTATTAACACACTGTACAACCGGCTGCGTCGATGACTGTGACCTTATTTGCGAGGGATGCGTGGAAAGGTTTATTTTGTAGAAGCAGTTAGCACTGAACATTTATATGCGTATTTATCAACTATAGAATACCAAAGATCCTTTCATTTATTCATAAAAGTAAATTAATTTGACCTACCATGTACCACCTGACATCAGATGCCGAATCTGTCTTCGTTGACGACGCAGCCGGTTGTACGGTGTGTTGAATCTCGCTGAGCACAGATGACGTACCTCTGACGTAATTGCTTTTTGAAGGTTGGGCATGTGTAACCGTTACAAAACAAAAACAAAGGACAATACGAGGGCTGTTCAAAAAATTCGTAGACTTTTGCTATAACTTCCATGTTTTACACCGTACATCAATTAAACTTCACAATGTGGTAGAAAAAACCTTTCCCAGTCTGAATAATCAAATTTTGCAAGTTTTGCGCAACCAGAATTCCGATACGGGGTTGCTATAGAAACACACTTTTGCTTAACCGGGGCAGGTGGTAAAATTTATGTCTTCGATTTTATACTATGCTCTGTGGACTGGCTTTTCAATATTTTAAATGTCAGAAAACTTTACAAATTTGACGCACCATGACTGACAAACAGAATGACAAGTCATTGTATGATTTTACATTCGAGTATTCAAATAAACAGCACTACAATTGAGCTGCTTGGTAAACAAATGTGAACGTCATGACGTCGCTTTGAGGATACCAAAATGTAAGTTTTGCTGAATTTTGTCTAGAAAATACAAATACCATATTAAAATGAAAGTAATCTCACTTTTAGAATAAGTATTATGTGCCTACATTAACCTTTCAATTGTATATTTACATTTTGGGTTTTGGTAGGTACAGAAACGGGCTATAATAGGCTCACTCATATAGCAGATACAAAGAAATGCTAGATGCATGTAAGTGAGATTTAGGTTTAAAGCAATAGTTAGATAATCATCAATATTCATAATTAAATAGTCATGAAAATGATTATTTTGATCTATAAAAATTCAAAACAAAATGCATAGTATATGATAAGAGGACATAATTATATTCAAGAACTATGGGTGTTGTGCAATGCTTTTAAGAGCTAGAAACATTGCTTGTATCGCGAAATATTTGACCTGACGTCGACGTCATTGTACACCTGCCCCGCGTTAGCGTCAAGGGGTGTTTTAAAAAGTCAATTTAACACAAACCGTTTAAGATAGAATGTTGAAATTTCCACAGTCTCTTCTCAGATAATTGGTTTATCTAGTATATGTTGAATTTTTAAATTGTGTTCAGTTTTATAGACGCTATGCATAAAGTCTACGAATTATTTGAACATCCCTCGTAGAATGCGGATCTGCACGTTATTCATTGACTTGGATTTTTATACTTGATAAAGCTCAATGAGTGCTAACAATGGACCCCTTCAGGTTGGTAATTTCATACGTTTATATCTGGTTTGTAATTTTTGTGCCATTTGCATTTTCGACAGCCT